>SJRY01000065.1:0-345130 GCA_011319805.1 Macrocybe gigantea | reverse complement strand
TCACTTCTCTTTCTCCGCTTGTCAGCCGTGTCTGGCTGAGAGAGTGACTTAATGATCGGGGGATCTGAAGTCCTGAGGCCTGATCGCTGATCTTTGCCCTCCGCCCCTGAGTCGTGTTCAACACGGCGAAGACTCAGAAAACCCCGTCTCACTACCCAATGAGACAAATGCCTTTTCAGCTGTCATATATGAGTCTTATAGCCGGCTTGCTCTCCAGCGATGCTGCGCCAGAAAGGACAGCTCGCCATGGTTCCAAAACGTGCTTTGTCACTCGTCTTCATCGCTCTCTTGCAATACAGCATTGCGTTCGGTAGCATGGACGATGGTAGGGTTGAAGCGAGAGACCTATTTCCCAGGTATCTCGTTGAAGCACGAGACGTCGACAGTGGAGCAGACCAGCCGGTTATCGCTGTTACCACGACGGTACCAGTAACCAGAACGCCCACCAGGACGGATGAGGTTGTACATGCGCCAACAGTGACCCGTCGCCGGTGCCGAATGGGTATGGTTTTTGTCCAAACATAAACCGATACTGCTGTCCGATTGGGGGCCGCTGCTGCGCTAACAGTGAGTCCGCAGTGTCTACTAGCGGCATACGTACTGAATTTCACTGTTTTTTTTTTTGCACGTCAGGGACTTGTTGTAGGGCGGGAGCACATTGTTGCCACGGTAAGTGGGGATGATAGTGAAAACTCAGGTATCTTCTTATCACCAAAAGGTGGGGGATGTTGCAAAAACAACTACTATTGTGTCAGGCGGACTAACGGACAAGTTGGATGTTGCCCTCTCGGGAGAGTTTGCGTCGGATAGGACGTTGTAGGCATGTCATGTCTAGTGCTGTATGGCTGGACAGCTCGAAAATGCAGCAATACTTTTCGGGGAGCCCAACTTGCCCTAACGCGATCGATGAGGAGACTCTGACTGCGCAGGTGAAGCGCCCGTGTATGGAAAGGAGGTTGGGCGACGATCTGCCCGGGGGTGGTTACCTGCGTTGTTCCGCGAAGCCAAGCATGGAGTTCGTAGACACCTTATCACGGCTCGACACACCCATGCCAGTAGGTAAAGTGAATTCAACGTCCCGATTAGCATATAATCTATGTTACAAAGATGATCGAGATACTGAAACTTTACAGATAGCTAAGTTGCGTACAGCAGCGGGATATGAAGGCGAAGTGGGGTATCAATACAGAACACCCCGAAATGAAGACGAGATGGCGAAGGGGAATAATTTCGTCCTACTTGTACATTGTTTGATATGACCCTTGTCAGGAATATTCAATCAGCACGCGTACGACGAGAAGGGACATGACTGCTCACATATATATGCATGATGCACAATATCACAGGACGCGAACAAGCCAGCTGGGCTGAAATCAACTCCGAGCACTGTTCATCTTATTAAGAAAAAACGGATGAAAGAAAGACAAAGGAACAGCGACGAACCTACGTTAGAGTGGCCTTGGAGAACACACTGTGCAGGCGATCCGTTCCCCAGCTCAGAACGCCAAAAAATCAATTTGTGGTCCTTCGATCCCGAAACGATCCAATGGCCATCCGGGGATACATTCATGCACATCACTTCATCCTGAGTTTTTTCGGGGAAAACGCATTCACAGGCAGATGAAATCGTAGGGACTTTAGCAACCCTCATGAACGATCGGAAGAGAGAAAACGTGCACTCACATCGTGTCCCTTGGATGTCCTGACGCACGGAACCGCGTGATTCGAGCCCAAGGATGTAGTGGTAGCGCCACCCCTCTGCGCAGAGTCCGAGGCCAGCGAAGCCAGCAGATCCGTCAAATCCCAAAGCCGCAACGACGCGTCTAATCCCGCAGTTGCAATCCTCTTCCCATCCGGCATGAACTTGACGGCGTACACCGCGTCCGCGTGCCCGAACAGCTGAGCGACGAGCTGCGCTGTAGCCGCGTTCCACAGCCTGACCACTGTGTCCACGTGCGCCGTCGCGACAAGCTGCGCATCCGGCGAGAACGCGACGGCGGCGATGGAGTATACTCGTGGCGACGGGCTCGGGGCAGCGCGCTAGTTGCGTCGAGGACGCGCGATGCGGACCCCGTGCCGCCGTGCAGGTCCCAGATCCGCGCTTTGCCGTCCTCGGAGCCTGAGACCAGCCATCTGGCCGTCGCGGGAGAGGTCGATTGAGAAGATCTCCTGTGAGTGGGCGTGCATCAGCCTTTGCAGGCTGCGCTGTGGTATGTCCCATATCTGGAGGAGACATATGGGTCAATAAGCGCTCGGAATATGGGAAGAACGGACGAAAACCTACACGAATCCTGCCATCCTCGGCGCCAGTATAGAGCAACTTGCTGTCGGGACTGAAGCAGACGCTTCGAACATACATAGGAGCCCTCGGGTTAAGTGCTTCATGATAAAGCGAACTTCTTTTTCAAAATTCAGAAAGCGAGCCGGTCAGAATTGTCATCATAATGCAAAGTGCTCAACTCGAGACGGACGGCATACCAGATTGTTTGACCCGTCTTTGCATCAAAAAGTGTAGCGAAATGGTCCGAGCCCGTATCACACTGCATCTTTTACATGGCACCGACGCCAGGAAAGTTTCCAGAGCGCGAACACTCGCAGCTATGGCGTAAGATTGGCGCAACAAAACAAGGTAGAGCATCAAGCAATTCTGGTCCGTGGAATGAATGAGTATGATGAATAAGCAGTTGGGACGGCCCAACGTCCGGTGTCACTTCCTCTGCTTCGCGGTCGCAATGATAACATCGGCCGCTTTTTCAGACATCTGAAAACAAGAAAAGACGAACCCTCAGACCACATGAACGATCAAACGAACGCAACGCTTTCCATATAAGTCGGCGTCATGATGAAGAAACCGGGAAAGTTTGGCAAAGAGCTCGCGTCAATGACCCGGAGCTTGTCCACTCCTCTGACTTTGAAGTCGCCATCAAGCACGGCATTAAGATCTGAGAGGGTAGATAATAAGTAAGGAACGGCAAATTGCGAGGCTCAGCCGACACGCACTGTCGTCAGCACCGATGGCATTCGTGCAGCATGCATGATGGCCTTAGATACGGATCGCAAGAACAAGATAGTAAGTACATAAAAGCACGAAACAAGACAATGTGGATCTCACCGAACACACGCCTAAAGATATAATCATCAAGCTGGTCGTTTGTCATGACATTCGCGCCTGGTGCGACCTCTGCATCCACAAAGACGCCGATGGCGGAAAGTGTGACAATGTCCCAAGCGCGTCTAATAGCCCCTCGTATAGCGGCCAGATCCTGTGGAGTGCCCGGTGCTTAAAAGTGAAATTTTTGAACGTCGAGTCGGTCTTGGGGATGGGAGCCCATGAGACGGACGGTGCCTCTAGACGAAGGATAGGCTTTGAGCACGATGGCCGTCAGCGCATTGTGAATGTCCGCAAGTTCCTGGGGGCACCTGTAGACGCAAGGCATACAGTGAGCGTCCTACAAAGCATGCGCAGACCAGGATTACCTCTGAAAAATCCCAGGAACAGCGCCGGGATGAAATAGGTAAGGAGATCAGGCGCGCTGAGGTTAGTTGATGACTTGGTTACGATCGCATAGAGGGTCGAGCTGAATGCATAGATGTTTTCATGATTATGTCTGTTCCAGTAGTCGAGGCATGGATCTTCCACAAGGTCGGACAGGAATTTGCAGCCGTCAAATAGTGAGTAGTTCAATTTCATTCGCCACCTAACGGAAACTTCGTCGTGATCTGTAAAAGAGGACATTTGAAGATTCGGAACACAATGTGGAGGAGAAGATGAGATGAGTGTGACTACTTGTGATGCACATGCTGTTCTCTGTCACCCCGGTCACGCTTTCTCCCATTGCAATGGCAGCGCATTGCGTTGTGAGAGGCTCTATCAGTACGCCCATAGCTCTCCGCTCGGCATATAGATTGAGCAATAACCTCGCAGATAACGATGAATATTTCTATGGTTCGTGAAGCCTATTCTTGAAGCAGCATATCCACCAATGCTTGCGTCCATGTCTTTCATAGTCAAAACGATCGCTCGGCCAGGCGAAACCCTCTCGTCGGAAGGATACGAGCGCAGGATAGGTGGAAAGGGCGCGAACCAAGCCGTCGCGATCATACGCGCGGGCGGTCACGTCACCCTTTACGGTACGATCGGGGACGATGGAATGTGGATTAAGAACGCGATGCGGGCTCTGGGCATGGATGACAGGGGCATCCTTGTTGATTCTGTGCGTCCTAATTCATACTAATTATGCACCCTTACTTATGAGCTGCCGCCACTGAAGAAACCGACAGGCCGTGCTCTGATACAAGTGGCAAGAAGTGGAGAAAATAGCATAAGTGAGTGGAAAAACATTAACTCTTTCGGTCATCTGAATCGGACTCGGAAACAAAAACAATAATCCTAGTTCTCTTCCCTGGTGCGAATCACAGCACGCTTCACGAGGACACATGGTCAGCGCAGTCAGCCTTTCCAGAGGCGAGCCATGTCGTCTTGCAAAACGAAATTCATATGTCTTCCACCAAGTATGCTTTGGATGCTGCAACAAGGGAGGGAAGGACATCTGTCACTATTTTCAATCCCTCCCCAGTCCCTCCAGAGGACGAAATCAGAGAGTTTCCCTGGCACAAAGTGCATTGGCTGATTGTCAATAGAAACGAGGCGGAGGACCTCCTCACAGCGCTGTCAGATCAGCAGTCAGGCCCAGACTTGAACCCGGGTAATGGTCCGATTTCTGAATTAATGGCTCGTCTGTCATCCCAGGCCCCGTTGTCCCGCACGAATATCATATGCACACTAGGAGGCGACGGCGTCGTCGCGTTCATGCCAGCCATTCACAGAGACCAATCAAAGAACGCAATAACAATTGCCAATCATGAGCCCGATCACAACCAGAATGACTTCATGCCGCTGTTGTATGTCCCTGCTGTCAAACTTCAGGGCACGGTACGCGACACGACGGGTGCAGGAGATTGCTTTACCGGATATTTTGTGCAGGGTTTGATGGAGTACGGACCTGATGCTGTCGTTGGCAGCGAGATAGGGCTGAAAGATGTCGAAAAGATTCTTAAGATTTGTGTTCAGGTATGTCATGGACCCCTGTGTTTCATGTGGCTCATTTTGAGGATTGTTATTAAAGCACATCCTTTCCAGGCTGCAGGCATGTGTTGTGAGAGGCAAGGTACCATCGATAGCATTCCAACAAGAGCTGAATTGGAAGCCAGAATGTCTTCGAATTGACTGCACATATAGGGTACACGTACAGAGCGATGCAAGCTGAGGAAGTCAGCGGTCAAAACTTGCTCTGCAGTCTGAAAAACTTCAAGCTCAGACGATCTTTGATAGGATCTATGATCCTGATGCTCCAGGGAGTCTCTAGTGCGTCCTTGAACTCCTTTGACCCTATCACCGTCTCTCTGTCCCATTCATAAACTGTGGCGTACTGAGAGGGCTCGTTCGCTGCGACGAGGTCGTCGTCACGTTTGCCTGCCAGCTCGACAAAGTCAACGAGCTTGAAGCGCCTCGCGCGCAAGAACCCAGGGACCTTGGACAGCTCTGCAAGATGCTCCTTCATGTACCAACTATTCACCTCTTCTTCCGTCTTTGGCGTCGTCGGAAGCTCCGCGACGAGCACAAACGGCGCCGGTTCGGCATCACCATTAGCCGGGCCGGCGCTAGGTTTTTCGAACGTGAGAAAGTGCGAGTACACTCGGCGGTTGAGCATCGCGAGGTTGGCTATGACGTGCTTCTCGTTTTGCGATGCTTTGCTGGCGAGAGATTTGTACGCTTCGGACTGCATGACCTCGGGAGAGGTGAGGTCGTACAGCGCGAGATAGCTTGGACCCTGCGAGGCGTCGGTCTGCTTGTACCGCGCTGCGTTGATAAAGCCCGGTGTGGCGAGTCGGGCAGGGACGTGCTCAGTGTCGTACCAGTCTGCGCACATCGTCAGTAAAATCTCCCTGACGAGAATATAAACGGAACTGGTTTACCATTGAACTCCTTGTCGGAGACGTCTGGCCCACACTCGCCTAGCACAAACAGCAGTCCTTGATTCGTGGTGGTCATCGCGAACGTTGTGTTTGTAAAAGAGACTGCTGGGAAGGCTGAGGTTAAGAGATGAGAGCAAGCAAGCTTGGGCTATTTTCGAGCGACTTCGCGATACCCGCGCTCGTGGTCTAATCAACCGTCGTCGATTTCCAATGCCTTCTGGGCCTGATGCTCATTGGACGTCTGAACGCTGAGAGCAAAAAACAGCCCAAGATTAGTCGCTCTCGTTTGGCCCACTCTGTATTTGAGCAGGCCTTTTCCATATCAACGGTCAAGCACACAAAGCTGGCAGGTGAACTGGTTTTCGACCTTGGCAGCTGCTAGATTTTTAGCTTTCTCGTCTGTTGGTTTCCAGCCGACGACAAGCCCATTCACGTTCCGTTCCCGTGCCCACGGGGAAAAAATGTGGGAAACCTGCACATTGAAGAACTTGGGTCCGAAGGGGGATAAATTCAGCTTGTGTATATGGAGCATTCTACGATGCAGATACGATTGTTTAGTGGTGGCAAGGATTACTTGTCCTTTTGCTTACCGCCGATTGGTCACTCTGTCTCCGGGAATTATCCATCACATCTTTGAAATCCTGCACTCCGTGCCCACGGTAGAAGGTAGTCTGAAAAAATTTCTTAGTGTAAGGGCAAATTGCAAGTCCGTCTGAAAAGTATCAAGATCTTTTGTGAGTGAAAGATCAGATTTCCTCGGTCATTGAGACAGCGCGGGAGGTTGTTCCTGACCGTCTGGGCCGGGATCTCCGTCATGGAAGATCATCTGAAGCAAGAGGAAATATCTGAGAAAATCCATCCTCTTCTGTCCGCATTCTTTCACTCAAAGATCAGAATGACAAGTGAGGTGGCCGTAATTGACTACCTAGCTCACGAGCAGATCATTGCTCAACACGCGAGTAGCTTGGG
Organism: Macrocybe gigantea; assembly: GCA_011319805.1. NCBI lineage: Eukaryota > Fungi > Basidiomycota > Agaricomycetes > Agaricales > Callistosporiaceae > Macrocybe > Macrocybe gigantea. The sequence continues at coordinate 338,185 of SJRY01000065.1, read as the reverse complement.
TGCACCACTTGTAAAAAACCTCTTGCTGCAAACAGATTATCGGCTAATTACTGCTCCTGGAACTTGACAGTCGCTTTTGAAGTGTCGAAAGCTAACAGCAGTCGTTCGGCAGGAAATAACACTTCAGTCAAGAGAGGCTTTCGCTCCGGTAGTTCGTAAGTGATTGCGTAATCGTCGTTAGCTTTCTTCGCAGATCGTAGCCTTTTCGCTCCGTGAAAGACCGCGCTGGACGCTGTGACGCCGCAGCTAGCAGTGATAGCAAAGACAGTCCAGCAACACGGCTGCCTTCAATTTGACCGCGACAGATGTTTCGACAACATTAACATAGGCATTGCCTTGGTCGTTTCTTCAGCTGAGTCCTGCGGGGGATCGTTAATGAACAAGTGTCGCATGATCGGGGAGCCCAGGAACAGAATTGCCATCATTGTTATCAAAACATGGATGAAAGGTCTGTACTTAGAAGAGAAATTAATTCACAGGAGATGGGCGGCATCGGCGGAAAGGGCGTGCCTCGGACAATAATCATCGACCCTGGTCGTGCCCAGCAACGACACTTTGAAAGACACATTGTGGGAACGATAGTGTCACCAAAGGCACATGTAATATGGTCTGCTCATTCATTTCATGCCGCTTTGAACCCATGCATCGACTGTCACTACAACGATTTTGACCCCTGATAAATTTTGAAAAGAATAGCGGTCAACTCTGAATTGGATGTTTAACAAACAGAGATGAACGTTGTCCGACACATCATCTGTGTCGCCTAGGATTGTTGGGGCATGTCGCAAGAGCTGTTTCCATCTCCATGGCGCAGCTGCGGGCTAGCGTTAATCCAAGGGGTATTTTGGCAAAGGTTGAGGACGTCAGTAAAAGGCCAGCGTTCCGTATCGCGTGAAGGGCGCGAGTAGCCAATTTCTCTATGGGGCAAGCGGTCAAAGGAGGATGATAGTATTTGCGTCCTAGGAGCTGCGTCAATAGGTGGCGCGAAGACGACCGGAACAAGCAGTTTGGAACCGATCCTCTGGAAATTTGGTTATCGGAGCATCGCAGGAACGTAGAATGCACCAAGATGGGGTGCCTCTTCCAAACGTGATGTTCAGTTGATGAAACGAACCAATTGGCTCCTATAGACGAAGAGGATTGGGCTATTTGCAGAGACCAGATGGGCGATGACCACATATGTCTGCTTCTCATCAAGAGGCCAAACCAGCTTGGGCAATGTTCTCGGAAAATATAACTCCGTGTTCCGAAGCCTTCATACTTCGTTCGAGGCCTTCCGGATTCCGTTATGCGAAAGAGATTAACAAAGTCGGAGCCAGGATTGTTTGTGCTCGTCGTGGCAGTAGACAGCGCTCTGGTATGTATGTATGTGACAATAGAGTGGTGAACAAAGAGGTGTTGCGCGATATCTCCTCGGTTGTTGCTACGAAGGGCGCCGATCCGCCTATGTAAATTAGAGCAGGAGACCCCCTCTACTCCCGACCACGTCCAAAATTTCGATCGTTGTCTAGTTCTGGCGTTGACATGCCAGCCGTCGTCAACGTTGCGGGGATGTCTGCAGAGGACGCTCTCAGCCAGATACAAATTGCGTATCATGAGAAACAGAGACGCCGGGTTCTTGCGCAACCGCACTGATGGGTCATTGCAGAACTGCTGCCGTCTCGAGGCAAAGCAAAAGGCTGAATCGAGTTAATCGGCCCCTTTGTTCAGGTTCGGCAATTGCCGGCCCTGTTATTGTCTGTGTTGCCGCTTCTCGGATTGAAATTGCGGCGGTCTGTTTGCCATCCCTTTCAACTCATTATATCCTCCCCCTCCCCTTCACAGTAGCCGAGACGAAGCCATGGACGAGAGAATGACCAACTTCATCGTAGGAGCCAACTATCAGCCGCTGGATGTCATCGGTGAAGGCGCCTATGGCATTGTGTGGTCAGTAAGTTCTCGGCATGTCTGCTTTAGACGCATGATCGTTGATACCGCGTGGCGATTCGCTCTTTTCGATTCATGCTCTCTTGCACTGGCTTCATCTGCGACATTTTGAACATGAAGTTCGGCTGTGCACGCCCGAGCCAGCGAAAAGTCGCAATCAAACGGATTACGCCCTTCGATCATTCCATGTTTTGCCTCCGAACGCTCCGCGAGATCAAGCTCCTTCGCCACTTTCATCACGAAAACATCATATCTATTCTGGACATTCTGCAGCCTCCAAGTCTCTCCGAGTTCTCAGAGGTCTACCTTGTCGAAGAGCTCATGGAAACCGACTTGCACCGTGTCATACGCACTCAGGAATTAAGCGACGACCATTGCCAGTACTTCATCTACCAGGTGAGATTTAGGTTTTAACTACCTCCAGGTCATCGGTCGTTAAGAGACTACCGTGCTAGACTCTCCGAGCACTCAAAGCGCTACACTCCGCGGATGTCCTTCATCGCGATCTCAAGCCGTCGAACCTGCTATTGAATGCCAATTGTGATCTGAAGGTGAACATTTGATCGATCAATCGCCATGTGACGCCAGTGGTCATTCATCTGAATTGTCCTATGTTATCTTCTAAACTCCCCTTAACTTCCACCATCCTACATGGCTCGATCGGCTCCCTTTCTCTTACATTCTTCGTTTAGCATCCCGAGTTCTGATTGCTGATTCGAGCTCGCTACTTCATTGATCAAATAGATATGCGATTTCGGTCTAGCACGCTCCGCCCGTCCACCTCCCAACATCGCAAATGACAGTAGTACCTTCATGACAGAATATGTCGCAACTAGGTGCGTGTCAATCAGATTTGGATCCATATTTCGTTAATCTTCATGCAGATGGTACCGTGCACCAGAAGTCATGCTCACCTTCAAAGACTACACGCGGGCAATCGACATGTGGAGCGTTGGCTGCGTTCTCGCGGAAATGATCAGTGGGAAGCCTTTATTCCCCGGTCGCGATTGTATGTGTCTCCTTTTGTCTTTCTGGTATCACTTGAAGCTTACCATTGCTCTTCCTCCTCTTTTTAAACTTGCATAATTCTCGTTCCTCCTCATCGAGATCATCATCAGTTATCCATAATCCTTGACATTTTGGGTACACCATCAATCGACGACTTTTACGCCATCAACTCTCAACGGTCACAAGAGTACATCCGTGCACTGCCATTTAGGAAAAAGAAGAGCTTTGCTCAACTCTTCCCAAAGGCTAATCCATTGGTAATGCTTTCGCGTTATGATGCATTCCGAAGCTCACGGTGCTTATTCACCGGTATAGGCTATTGATTTGATGGAGAAATGTTTGACATTTAATCCCAAACGACGAATTGAAGTAGAAGATGCCCTAAAACATCCCTACCTGCAGGTGGGCTAGATTTCATATCTTGATATCCTTGGAAATATAATTTCCATTCTCTGCCAGCCATATCATGACCCTCTTGACGAGCCCACTGCCGAGCCTCTGGATCCGTCATTCTTTAATTTTGACAATGGCGATCCTCTAGGAAAAGAGGAACTGAAAGGTGGGTTGTCCTCGTCACGAGATTCTCAATGAGTACAATTCTATTTCATTCAACAATCGACAGTGCTAATATACAACGAAATCACTCGACCGAACCCCAGACAAGCACCGTTCTTGTCTTCCTGATCGTAAGGCCCTTGGACAACTGGTATTCGTTGGACATTCTTGCATCTGTAGTCTCCACTTTTCGTCGTCAGTACACACCCATTTTTAATGAATTTTTTTTTGAATTACCTTGACTTGTGCTGTCTCATCTTTTCTCCCTTCCACTTGATATTTTTCTCGTTTCCATGCGCGTTGTTTGTCGTTTCAGACTAGGATTTCTTTTTCATTCTCGGTCGTTCCCATGTTATCTTAGCCTAATCTGTCACGCTGGTTTTGACGTTTTAAGCATATGCAAATTGCTAATAAATTCTATCGACTTTTCCTTTTAGGTGCATCTTTTCACCTGATGTTTTAGGTCAAAGCGTTTTTGTTCAAATGCAAAAGTAGCTCTCGACAACGCCTTTACTCTTCCAGGTCACTGCATCAGAAAAGACAGCAACGAAACATGCCGACAATGCGCATTTTCTTGTTAGTTTGGCTGTCGTCACGGGCGTTAAAATAGCCAATGGCATTTGGTTGTGGCACATACGGCGCGTACTTGTGGTAGCTTCAGATATGAATCGCGGGTGGTCTTCAATTGTGCAAATTGTTAGAATTCGAGCGCGACGCGGGAAATCGGCCAGCGGATGGCGAGTCGAACAGCAGGACGGGGGCAGCAAAACAAGTAGATTCGGTTTGGCCTCGGTGAGCTCGTGAGGCAAACGGATTTGGGGGGGGGGGGGGACATCAGCAGTACAACTACTTATAGATAAGAAATAGAGAAGAATTTGCAAAAATGGAAATGGAATGGGAACCGTTTCAAACCTATCAGTCGGACCAACGGGCGTTGCGATCGAAATGCTCCATTTCCAACACAAATTGCATGTAATCCTTTGTCCAACCCTGAAGACCAAGGAATGTCAATGTCCTTCGGGAGTTGCAGTATGAGCGTCACATGCGGTGAGGCGGATACGCCCACGTCGTCGACGGCTTAACAGTAGAAATAGTGGTTTTCACAGCCTTGGCGTGGACGGACACATTCCAACGAGTCTCGATCGTCGTCCAAGACCCCACAACGATTGACTTTGCCCTTGAGGCCAAGATCGGTTCCTGTCAGTTCGGTTAGCCACATGTGCGCCAGAGCGATTCTTGTTGAAAATATGACGTGGAGCAAAGAGCACATGATTATGAAACGTTCAGCGAAGTGCAGCGGGCATAGATTCCTGGCTATACATGTCGAAATCACATAATATCCAATGAAAATATGTATTGTTATACAAATGCTGTCAGGTATATTGGTCAGTAAGTAATAAGGTAAACAGTCAGGACAAACCTCTGTGGAAGTGCGGTATCGGATACTGTTCCATATAGGTACATACGATGTTCATTTTCCAGTCGGCAATATAGGGGGCGGTGGTGGTTCCGTCAACGGATGCTCATCGCGAGCTTGTTCCAGAAGCTTGTCCAGCCCTTTATTCTTCACGGCGTTCTACAGGAACCCAGAGATGGTACATTAGAACGCCAAACGCTAGAGAATATTCTGCAGACATCAACAGACCTGCACGCATTCGCGATAGCTCTCCCAGACTTTACCGCATCTCTCATGGAATTCAGCCGCCTTCTTCTTTGAATACTCGGCTCGCTTCTCCGGCGAGGCTGATGCAGCTACCGCAGGTTCGAGATATCCCTCAAACCAAGCGTTGAAGCAAGCGTCATATTCCTGCTTTAGCGGTGTACATTCTTGGGAGAGACTTTCAGCCATGCAAGGATAACAGTGGTCGTAAGCTGGTCGCTTGTATGTACGGTGCCGTGCTGCCGAATTCCCACAACGGCACGTGGGCACCCGAAATATGACTCTCCTTCTATTTGTTCGCGCTCTCTGGCTTGACCTTGCAGATAGAACAAACTGAAAGCTAGACTTGTCTGCTTCCCTTCAATATTCACATGTCCTCATACAGTTATTTATCTTTTGCTGATCATCTCGAATTCTATCCTTCGAAATGATGATTGGGCCAGTCTCAGCATGCATTTCTCGGTGCTTTTCTCCCTGGCGTCCCCTGAGGCCCTGTCCTGGCTGGTGGTTACAGTTCAATTATATATGGGCCTAGGTTATTGATACGATCGTGGCTTATAGGACAAACTCAGGGTGAGTCGAATACGCAAATCCACTCAACTAGAAACTCGACATCCTCATTCCTGCCATGAGTGGGCTGTTGCCACACAGTCGAGGCCTTATTCCACTCGTTTGGCTGTCTCTTTTCCCGAGAATCTCCACATGTGAATGGCCATGTGACGGCTCTCTTCCCCATCGAGGTACTCTGCTCCCACCAAAGGTAGTTCCCACAACCGTTTTTCCATGTCGATGGAGATAAGATGGGTTGTATATCTTCAATCTGATAAATTTTCTTATCTGATAAGACTGATGTTCTAGTCCTTCACCTGCTGCTGGCACTCATCCAGGGCTCAAACTGACCAACAAACCTTGTCCCGCGGACATCCAGCGGTTCTGAATCAGATTCGTCATTCAACTTCTTCATGCCGCCTCCTGCCGATGCCAGAGATTTTTCTTTGTCAAAACTGACTGCATTTCAATTGTATAAGAAGGCAAAGGGTGTCCGTTGTTTCCCTAGTTCTGCTCTTCCATGGATGATGTGCCCACTCGGATTCGTGCGGTTGTTATTCCTTCACAAACTCCTGATCCCGACCGAGCTCCGCGTATTGCTCAAGCTGCTGCTTATCCAAAGCATGCCTGGTATTGTATTGCAGCAGTGATCGGCTTTATATCCGTCTGTCACTTCGTCTCTCTTCTCCTTCGTCTATATACAAAACTCCGTGGTTCGGACGCACCTCCTTCTCAACGAACCATCCGCCTGGCCAGACTCCCGAAAGCACTCCTCAATGCCTTCAGATCGTTCGCGTTTCGATGGACTGTCCAAATAGGCGAACTATACACACTCAATCTTGCCGAGATATCCTTGACGGCTGCGTACATTACTGTCCTGTTCACTTGGTCGATGGTGAATTGTGGGTGGCCTTTACCCTTGATCCTGTTCCATACTTGACTGACGTTTTACGATTCAGCGACATCCTTGAAAGGAGTGAAGTACGATGCGCACTATTGGGCAAATACTGCGGGAAACATCGCTTCTTCCCAGTTGCCACTGATGACCGCCCTCGGTATGAGGAACAATTTTTTATCCCGTAAGTCCTGTTCCTGGCTTTTTCGACTGTCTTCCTTACTTTCAGGACAGTGTTAACGGGAGTGAGCTTTGATAAGGTATGTCTCATTGTACCTCTGCAGGAGGATTCTATCTTATTACGCCTTTTACTAGCTCATCTATCTGCATGGAATGACCGCTCGCGTTCTTTGCGTCTTGATGTGGCTGCATGGAGCGGGTCGAGTAAGTAGACGTCCTGTCCAACGTAGTTGTTCTGATGGATGTCTAGATGAAACTGGGGTCCGTATTACTGCTTGCTGATGATGGAAATACTCGACGTATTGACGTCGTCCCAGCATGAGCGGAAGGGTGTCTTGGGATCACCCTTGGATCCAATGCGGCATTCTCTCTGCCACCTCTCTAACTATTCTGTCTGTTGTGTCCCTTCGACCCATCCGCGATTACAGCTATGAGGTCTTCCTTGTTGCTCATTTCCTTCTCGCATTGTAAGTCATCCTTTCCGTGCTTCGTATGTTCAGTTACTCATTCACTCAAGCATAACCGTCCTATCAGCATACTTCCATGCTCAGGGCCTCGAGTTCGTATCATACTTACTTACATCATCATCCACATGCTACTAAGTCAGGAAAGTCAGGCTTGGATCGTATATTTGGCCTGCGCTGTTCCTTTGGGGCCTAGACCGCTTTCTTCGTCTCGTCCGATTAGCGGTCTACAACTTCACGAATCTTAAGCCCGGAAGGAATACGGAGCTTGATGCTGATGTAGAAATTCTGACCCCTCACTTCTTGCGTATTCGTATCCAACGCCCGCATTTCCTGTACTGGAGGCCTGGCCAGAGCGTCTATCTCACGATTCCGTCCGTCTCTACTCATGAAATGCACCCATTCACTATCTCCACCATCTGTAGTCAGGCCAAGCTCATGAGAACGTCGACTAGTGAAAGTGAGAAGGATGATTCTCGGGATTCCTCCACCAGTTCGGTAGGCGATATGAACTTGAGAACACTCGTTTTCTTCGTCCGTGTCAGAGATGGCTTCACGAAGCGTCTGTTGAAATTTTCGGAGGGTCATTCCAAGGTGCGAGCATTTCTGGATGGCCCTTACGGTTCCCCGCCTTCCTTCGTCGGCTTTAGCAGCGTCGTCCTGATTGCAGGTAGCTATGTCGTATGGTTGTCTAGATCATGGCTTCTAACAATATCTTTCAGGCGGATCAGGCGTGGCTTTCACCTTGCCACTGTTGCTGGATATCATATCGTCAGTTTTGCACAAAGTGTTCTGGTCACTCTGCAGACTTAGCATTATTCTCTGCCATTCAGACATGCCGAACGAGGACATTCTGTGTGTCAGAGACTCGTGTTTATATGGGCTATTCGTGATCTGGGTGGGTTCTCCAACACGATGTCTACGTCTGCCTCAGCTTACTCGTTTTCAGGCCACATCGAATGGGTTTCAGATGCGATGGCTCCGGCCCTAGGCAACGTTTCCTCTTCGCTGCGGCTAAGCGTGGAATTGTTCATCACGGCATCGACCAGAGAGGCGCAATCTTGGGATGACGACTTGGTCGAGGATGATCCCGAAGCCAAGACCGCAAGCTCAAAACGAACGGCAATATTGAGTTCGCCTTTGGTACATGCTCATCAAGGTCGGCCGGACCTCCAACAGTTGCTCGATTCCGAGATTGCTCAAGCTTACGGAGATATCTCCGTCACTGGTACGCTGAACTTGCTGAACGTCATCTGGGTTCTGTCTGAAGCCTTGCAGTCTGTGGTACTCATGCATTAGCAAGCGCTGTCCGAAATACTTTGCGAACCCCTCGTTTCATCGACGTTCTGAGAGGCGGACCAGCTGTCTTTTTGCATGTGGAAGCCTTCGGCAAAGCGGTAGGTTCAACGTCCAATCTTCGCACATTCCTGTACTGACGTCGCTGAAACGATACATAGTGAACGTCTATGAGAACTTTATCCACGTATGCCAGACTTGCTGCATCTGCGTCGACGGGAATTTTTGATTTCTTTCCTTCTTTTTTCTTCTTTTTCTAATGTACTTCTGTAAAGCACATTGCGGCTTTCGCTTATGCTTTCCTATGACTCGCACTCTCCATGCCTGAAGGGATACAAACAAATACACTTCACTTCAAACGTAACACACATCGCAGAGGCAGGTGATGAATTTAGTGTAGCGTTGAATGCTCCTTAGACATGTCCGGCTTGGGTCATAGAACAAGTACTGAGCGTGTCGCATTCTCAAGGATATTCTACAACAAGAAAAGGCAGGAGAAGAGTATATGACGTGCTTCATTCAACTACAACCGCGTACGAAGACCCGCTCCGCATTCTGCAGCAATTCCGGGATCATCGCATCCAGTTCGCGTCCCGGATTCTTCATGTACGCAAGACAGCGGTCCACCCCACGTACGGCGGCGAGGATGACAGGGATGAAGATGGGCTCTATTTTATTTCTGAGCTCGAGAATCCCAGCATCATCAAGCTTCGGGCTGTCATTGAAGGCGCCCATGCAGCGATGCATTCCGGTTGAGAAAGGACCATGTTTGCGGAAGACGCAATTCGAGAAAGACTGCCCTTGGATATAACACTCTCCACGCCGCTATTGGTCTCGTTCTCGATCATGAAGGCAATGGCATCAATTGCGGTTTGTACGCCTTGATGGCTGGGAAATGCTTCGGTGAAGTTGTTCTGGAGTATCATCTTCACGCGCGCAAAAGACTTCCAAAAGATGTGTCCACGTCTATCCTTTCGATCGCGCATCGTATCTAGATATAACGGATTCGGTTCTGTTTTGCTGAGTCCAACGCCGATTATCCATCCGCCTCGGACAACATCGTCAGATGATCGAATGGGTGAAGGAACATGGAAGCCGTTGCAAGTGATGAACTGGCGATAAAAGGGCGGATATCCGCGTAACAGGCACTCGACTTCATTTCTTGTCAGGTTACGAACCTCAGGCTGTGTCCGGGCAGAACCTGTGGAGATGTGAACGAGGATTTCGCCCGATGTGGGGTCATGTCGAGGATCTATACAGATGCCGCCAGCGCTGAAAACTGCTGGTCTTTCATGGATGGGGTACGCGTTGACCTTTCCAATGGTGCACAGGATGAATGCCAGAATCGTTCTTGTATCCGTGCAGAGGTAGAGCCGGTCCAGGCGTAGACCTTTCGGCTTGTCAATCCACTTCTTCTGGGATGAAGTATTGTAGAAGGCCTTGATCGTATCCTTCCAGCACATCGGGCCACTGCAGTGCTGAATGTGGCTACACCAGCCATAACCAGTACATCGATGGAGGGTTTGTTGGGGAGGGTCTTGGGTCAGATTCTCCCACGACAATTCCTCACATAACCCATCGCTGGAACGAAGCTGGAGATGAACCCAGCGCAAGATTGCATGGAGAACGAACCACCAGTGCTTCGGGATTACGCAAGGAATAAGTATGAGAGCGATGAGAGCCTGGGCCATTCCCCAGTCCATCGCCATGGTGAGTTTCTCATGTTTATGGCACCGCAGGACATGCAGATATATACTTTCGGATGCCAGGTGCATAGCCTTGCCGCAAGATCACCATTATGGAAGCCTACAGCTTATTAGCACATTTGTGGGAAGCGAGAACTCAACGTACTGCATTGGTAGTCTACAGCGGATAAAGTCATCCCATTAGAAAATGTTCTGGTCGATCATGCCTCGTAAGGTGAGTTTTTGCCATCTTAGGTCACGTCAATATCATGATCTCAGTCGCAGACAAAGAGAAATAGCGAGTCACTGATAGAGCTTATAACGCTCGGTCTCACAGAAGATGCCATCGCTGCTCTTGAGCGTGGCGCCTTCCCCAGTTCTGTCGACAAACAGGGTTTGCCAGCACTTGCACTTGCCATATCTCTAGGAAACACGGCTATCATTAGAAAACTCCTTGATTCTGGAGCGGACGTTACTACCGAGAAACCTCATCACAGAGAACCCACCAGTAGCGGCACACCAGCTCGTACTGTCCGAAGGACAGTCCAGGATATCTTCATCAAGGTTGCTGTGTTCGCCTTCCTAGGCCAGCTTAACCTCCAAGGCTTTGTTGCGGCCGTTGTCTATTTTCTCCCCATCAGCTCCTGGACAAGCACACTCCTCATGGGTGGCGTGGTAACCATGTCTGAAGTCTGCGGCTCCATCGTCCTCGCTGTGGAACGGTACGCCGTCTTCCAGTTCGGCGCAAAGCATTCCAGTGGCAGACTGCAATCTCTTTTTGTCATCAACCGGATTTGGTCTTTCAAACTATTCGCTTTTCACACCGTTGCCCTCTTCTTCATCATCCTTTTCAACACTTTCTTCATCGCTTTAGTTGTCCGCGCTCCCCCAAAGAAGCGAAGTACCCAGGCACTGTCGCCCTCGATTCGTTATACAAGTATGCTGGCAATGGGTCAGAGATGATGAAGCTTCTTTTAACTCATGGTATCGACCTTGGGGATCCACAACAGGTGGGGAGCCCGTATCATCGTGCCTGGATTTGGGCAGTGGAGCAAGGGCACCCTGATATTGTCCGAACCCTTATCGATAGAGGGGTACCACCCTCAATTCACGTCTCCGATTTGGATGATCAACGCTTGAGATGGCAAGGTTTCAATAGCCTGCCAATCCTCATGCATGCGGCTTCTCATGGTCGTCTCGAAATAGTCCTGATGCTTTTCGAACATGGCTCTGGTGGCTACGCACAGCAACATCTTGATCATGCGCTCCTCGAGTGCATAAGCATGCACGGCAGCTCCGAACTCGCGGAAGGTTCTGCCTGCCGGCGTATCGTGGATATTTTGCTTGACTACGGGGCGAATCCCAACATCAAAGCAGATGATGGCAGATCTGCTTTTTCACTAGCGTCGTGCATGGACGATGGTCTCAGTCTTCACCTTCTCGCCACGGGAGCCGATCCCTCGAGTGCCGACTCTTCGGGCCGCACACCTTTGCATTATGCTTGGCACGTGCGTATCGACTCAAAGATCGTGGATATCCTCGTCGATGCGGGAGCACCAGTCAATGCATTAGACAACATGGGCCGCACGCCACTTTGGTGGGTCGCATCGATGGGTGTGCCATGGACTGTAGGAGAGTTGGTGAGAAGGGGAGCGAAGGTCGATTTCAGAGGCCCAGGTGCCTCCACACCACTCATGGAGGCCTGCAAACACAATGGTGTGAACATGGTTCTTTCTTTCCTGGAGCACGGCGCAGATCCCAATGCCTCAACGGCTGATGATACTCCGCTTCTCGCTGCTTTAAGGAGGAACAATGCGTCCTTATCACCAGATCTCATCGGCCATTTATTAAGAGCAGGAGCGAAACCGGTGTTACCACTGAGCTTTCCCAGACAGCCGCTTGTTGAGGTCACCCAATGTTTGCACACGCCATGGCTACGTGAAATCTTGAAGGCTGCAAAAGATACCCGCGATGATCTCGAACCCACTTTGACCAAGGCCTTGCGTGGATTGTGTTGCTACTGGTCACCTGGCTATGTCGTCACTGAGAAGACTTCGAATACCGGTCAACACGCACCATCGAGCCAGAATGTGCCTTCTTGCTCATCGAATCCGGAGCAGATCCGGCCGTTCGATATCGAGGTGGTGACTCTGTGTTGCATGCCGCTTGTCGCGTTAGTGGGACAGACACTATATTTTTAGAGAGCCTTGTCGATATTCTGCTGCAACGCAATGTCTCCTTGGAAACCCCAACGATCACGGCCGAACGCCTCTACACGAAGCGGCGCGACAGGGCAATCTCGTCCTCCTCAAGCTCTTGCTCGAGAAAGGAGCTATTGTGGACCCTCTTGACAACAAGTTGAAGACTCCTCTCCATCTTGCGTGCGGGGAGAAGCCCACAGAATGGACACGATATACCGAACTGGTTTATGCCGACTTGGAGGACAATCAGCAGTTTGAAGGCGTACGGGGGAGAGCAGCCAGAATACATGAGGAAAACCGCCGGTGGCGAATTCGGCAGGAAAGCGTCCGAACTGAAGATGTAGTTGATTACTTACTCGAGTATGGTGCAGACCCGATGGCAAAGGATGGTATCGGTATGACTCCGCTGCACCTCGCCTGCCATGCTGGCAACGTCATCACTGCGGGGGCTGTCTTGGAATGCAGGCCGGACTACTATTCGCGTATCGCAAGGAAAAATCGGACTGCACACCTTGCCTCTGAGATGCTAAGGGTTGAAGATGCGCACGGGAGGACTCCGCAGTACTACGCTGAGAAGAGTGGGAAGAATGGGATTGTGAAACTTGTTGCCCTGGCCCTTGACAGACGTAAAACAGACCAGCAATCATATCCAGCTCTATGATGGCTTTATCCCCCGTCATGCACAACTTCCAGCAGAATGTTGTTTGAACTCCCGCATAATGGCATATCTTTTCTTTGAGTAGTTAGGGATTTCTGCGGAAGTTAATCTGTTCTGCGCCCACAACACCTTTGAGTTCAATTCTCAAAAGAACTTCTGGCCCCTAAGAATGGATGGCAGGCATGATGACAACCCAGAATACCCATCAGACCGATGGAAATGAAGACTGCGAAATGTCTTCCAGGAGTTGCGTGCCGCACTTTTCCATCGCTTGAAAACATGTTTCGTTCTTTGCTCTCTTTTCAAGCTTGATCTCATGGGCAGGGTAAGTCGTAAGACCAACGGGCTAAGACCAGATGAGCGAAAATAGATAAATGGGCGCTTATTCACAAAAATCCGAAATGGCAAACATGAAACACTTTCGTAAGGGGCTTCGACGGCAGCCTTGCCCCCAGCACCAATTTCACTGCACCATTTCATTCAAATCATCGCTTTATCCAGACAGTTGCAATAATGGATGATAATCCAGGAGCAAGGTCGGAGAAGTCGCGTTTGCTCTTCAGCCTGATTGGACAGTCATGGAGCTAATCCACAGGATCGAGAACATCGACAAACCCCCATCCATAGACGGCAATAGGTCCATTTTCTGATTTATCATGAAAGTAGTCCATTGAACCTTGGACAGTTCGTTCTTCTTGCCAGGTGACTGAAAACTGACAGTTGTCCGGGCAACACCGCATCGATTCTGACTCGTTTAGATCTCCTGATTGAAAATCTAGAAAAGAACGAGAAGATACGTGGATTTAACCTCATCCGAATTGTGGCACTCGGCTATGGCAGGGAGAATGTTTGCTGTCTGACTCTGACAAGCGCATTCCCGGCCAAATGGCAAGCTAGTGGTTCTCTGCCGTTGTGCGTTATTCCGCATATTCGTTTTCTGGCTCTCACTGGCTTTGTATACCAGGCCTACCGATATCAAGCAACTCACGCTTGTTGCCCACACCGATGATTTTGGTGTCATAGGCTATATTCACTTGACCAAATGCGAACTGGAGGCAAGGCTCACCGCTAGGGCGGTAAATCATCGTAAGAATACCATAATTACTAAGTTTTCTTCTTGGCCGCTTCCACCGGTTCTGTGGATGCATAAACATACCAGGAGGCAGTGCCGAACTGAAGAGTGAAACAGATTCTTCATCGATACTTAAGTGCGACGTACCCCGGGATGTACTCATTTCCGGTGAAGATGTCGGCGGATCGTCCTCTGGTACGTTCCGATGCATCTCATGTCAGATTGATCATAAGCTTTCTAGGAGGGACGACAGAAGAAGCGGCGTTGCTAGCCGATATCGGAAACTATCTCAAGGAGCGTTTTGAAGACACCGAAAACGTCGCGGACGTTCGAGCAGCGATATTTGCCTTCCAGAGAGCAATTTATCTTGCTCCACCTAGTCACGCATCCCTCCCATTCTACTATAGCAACCTTGGGTCCTGCTTTACAAGTCGCTTCGAGAATACGGGCGACGTCGCAGACACTCAGGAAGCGGTATCCGCACACCGGAAAGCCATACAGCTCACCCCTCCGGATCATTCAGATCTTTCTTCCCGCTACAGCAACCTCGGCCTAGCATTGGCGAAACGATTTGAGTGCTCAGAGGATATCGCGGACATCCAACAAGCATTGTCTGCCTTTCAGAGGGCCGTTCAACTCGCCCCGCCTGGACATGAATTGCTCTCGTCGTATTATAACAACATCGGAACATCCTTTCTCACCTGTTTTGAGAACACAGGTGACTTGAAAGACATTCAGGAGGCCATAACCGCGCATCAGAAAGCGGTCAAGCTTGCGCCTCCGGATGACAAAGGGCTCTATTCTTATTATAATGATCTTGGGATGGCTTTTGGAACTCGCTTTGAGTATACCGGAGATATAGCGGACGTACGCGAGGCAATATCTGCTCAGCACAAGTCCGTCGACATTGCTCCCTCTGGCCACAAACACGTTCCAGCCCTATATAACAATCTTGGGACGTCCTTTGCGAATTGCTTCAGGTACACTGGAAGTATTTCGGATATACGGGGAGCCATATCTGCCCAGCAAAGGGCAGTCCAACTCACTCCTCTTGGCCACGAGGACCTTTCATTCTACTACACCAATCTCGGGTCATCATTTCTCAGCTCCTTTGAGCGCACCGGTAACGCTGAGACATCCGAGAAGCCATCTCTGCTCATCAGAATGCCGTTCAGCACGCACCTCCTGGCCACTCTGATGTCCCTTTCTATTACAACAATCTAGGGACATCGCTCCAGAGCCGCTTTGAGCATATGGGAGACATTGCGGACATCGAAGAAGCAATTACCGCCCAACAGAAAGCTATTCAGCTGACTCCTCCAAGCCAAGCAGCGTTTGTGACTGTGAATTTGTCATCCTATCATAACAACCTCGGGTTGTCCTTTTTGGACCGCTTCGAGGTCACAGGAGAGCTCATAGACATCCAGGAGGCGATCACTGCTCTTCACAAGGCCGTACAGCTGACTCCTTCTGGCCATGCAAGCCTCTCTTCCAGATATAACAATCTGGGGTCATCTTTCCTTAGCCGCTTTCGGCGAACGGGAGAGTTTGTGGATGTTGAAGAAGCCATAGCTGCACATCAAAAAGCCGTCGAACTCACACCTTCTGGCCATGCGAGGCTCCCTCTGTGTTACAGCAATCTCGGATCATCTTTTGAAGGTCTTTTTAGTCATACGCAGGACCTTGATGATATTCGGAAAGCCATAAATGCTCACCGGAAAGCGGTTGAGCTTACTCCCCCCGGCCATGCAGAACTTCCTCTGCGCCACAATAAATTGGGTATATCTTTCAGACTTTGCTTCGCGCTTACAAAGGACATGGCAGACATCCAAGAGGCATTTTACGCGCTCCGCAAGGCAGTTGAACTCTGTCCCTCAGGTCATCCGGACCTCTTCCTTTATTCCAACAATCTCGGAATATCCTTGACGAACTGCTTTGACCACACAGGAGATATCGCCTACCTCCAACAAGCGATATCCACTCTTCAGCAAGCAGTTGAGCTTACTCCTTCCGGCCACTCGTCGCTCGTCTCCTGCCATGTCAACCTCGGATCGTCCTTTCTTAGGCTCTGTGACAATACGAAGGATAACAACCACTTGTTAGCATCTGCGCACCATTTCCAACTGGCCGCGACGTCCCCAACCGGCTCCTCCGCCAATCGTCTCCACGCCGCTCAATGCTGGGCTCAACTCTGCCAGAGATATGACCTAGAGCAATCCATTCCCGCCTATGACAGAGCGATAGAGCTCGTTTCTCTTATAGCTGGCCTCGAACAAACTATGCATCAGAGACACGAGCATCTCGCGGAGACGTCTGACTTGTCTCTGGAAGCTGCCGCTGTGGCATTCTCGCTCGGAAGGGCAGACAAAGCCTTGGAATGGCTCGAACAAGGCCGCTGCATCGTTTGGAGTCAGCTAAACAGCTTGCGCACTCCTTTAGGTGCACTCCGGACATACAATCCGGATCTCGCTGACCGCGTCCTGTGTGTATCCAAAGCTCTAGAGAATGCGGGCTCTCGAGAGCTACCAGAGAGCGGCGCCCGGGTTCTGCAGAAGCTGGAGCAGAGCATGTCTCTGGAAGAGGAAGCCACAGTACATGTAAAGCTCGCAAAGGAGAGGGACGAACTCCTTAAAACCGTTCGTGCGATTCCCGAATTCGAGAACTTCTTGCGCCCTTCGTCTCAGGCGGACCTGGTAAAGCACTTGCCAGACTCGGGCCGCGTTATCATCGTAAATGTTCACAAGACACGGTGTGACGCTCTCGTGCTTACGCGTGGCTTTGCCGACGCCATCCATATCCCTTGTCCGATTTCTCAGAAGACAAGGCTCAGCGGCTCCGTGCTTCACTTCAGGCCGCATTGGTGTCCTTGGGTCTTCGGATGCGGGGCTCTGGGGACGTTAACAGCGACGTTGAGGTTGACGCAGATGCAACGCGTTACGGCCGCCCGGCTGGGAGGGGCGTCCAGCCAACGGCGATTATCGAAACCGTTTTGCACGATCTCTGGCAAAGCGTGGTGAAGCCGATTCTCGATCAACTTCAGTATTCCGTAAGTCAACAGTTATGATGTGCCAACATTGAAAATATTCAAGCTGAATGTTGCGACTCAGGCTTCGATCAAACCGCAGCCCAGGATCTGGTGGTGCGCAACGGGTCCGCTTGCGTTCTTGCCGCTCCACGCGGCCGGAATATATGCACCGGGGCAGCAATCGACAATTGCTGACTACGTGGTATCTTCTTACACCCCGACTGTCACTGCCCTCGCTGAGCGCGTGAGGGCCCCTGGTAAGCCGAACGACCACATTGGAGGCTTGCTCATGGTCAGCCTGCCGGACACCCCGGGCCAGTTGCGTATCCCGGGCGCAACGAAAGAAGTCCATGCCGTGCAGCGTCAGGTCAAGGATCGCGGCTTGAAAGTTTTGACGCTGGAAGGAGAGGCGGCGACTGTAAAAGCCGGAATGGAGAATATGCAGGACTACGATTGCATACATTTTGCCTGCCATGCCTACCAAGACGCTACCGAACCGCTGAAAAGCGGTTTCTTCTTTCACGATGGCCTATTGGATCTGTCAATGATCATCAAGAACCACTCAAAGACTGCAGATCTTGCGTTCTTGTCGGCGTGCCAGACTAGCACCGGCGACGAGAAACTTTCGGAGGAAGCTGTCCATCTGGCGGCGGGAATGTTGGCGGCGGGATATCGAGGTGTCGTCGCGACGATGTGGTCCATCCAGGACCGATATGCGCCAGAAGTCGCTGAGGACTTTTACAAAAGGCTCTTGAAGAATGTAGAAGAAGAGGGAGGGAAAGGAATAAACGGTTCGTCGGCAGCTTATGCTCTTCATCGTGCTTCGCAGCGCCTCCGCGAGAAGCTTGGGGATCGTGGACTGTCTTTCTTTACCTGGGTTCCATACGTGCATTACGGTCTGTAACCTGAGCTGCATTTGTGTTCTTCTGTATAGCAGGCAGATTCAGAGGAGGTATATTTTCATGGATTTCGGACGACCAGGATGTTAAGGACATTACGCCACTTCTGTTTCGAGGCTGGACATGCCGCGGCTTCAGCTGCGTGGATAAGCCGGCGATGCGAAAGCCTTGGCAAGTCGGATGGCAATCAACTGACAGAGCAACGCAACTGAACCTTAAATCATCTCGAGCGTCGAGACGAGACGATGTCAATGGTAAAAATAGCAATGTCGAAGTGTATTTATTCACCTGTCGGACTTTGCTGGACAAAGTATGCTGAAGCTATTTGGATTGCACCTTTGCATGGAGCAACGCAACGCCAGCGTTGTTCGCAAGATGTGACATCTCAGTCTTCGCGGGTGCGCCGCTTGTTCCTGTGTACTGCGCTGTGAATGGCAGTTGTCACTCCGTGCCTTGAACGGTGGAGAATTTAACCACATATAGTTATAGCGTCGGAACTGAAGTGAATGATCTACACACCGTACGTGTTGGATCGTCGGACGATACACGCGTTGTGCCTAGCAGGTGGAGCAGATAACGCGGCGTGCTAGCCTTTTGCGGGGTTGTGTGACGGAATTTACGGAGCGCGCGGGAGAGAAGTCCAATGTTGATGGCGTTTCCAACAAGGAAATAAAAGCACAAAGCCTGCGTGAGGCCGATGAGCCCCATTGTGAGATTGAAATATGCTTCTGCCGTTCTGCCTCAGCGCTCGATTAAAATTAGTCGGGAGATTGATGCTAGGCTCGACGTACCAAGCGTAACTGCCTCACGTCTCGCAAGGTTCGTGGAGTGTGCAGAAATAGGAAACAGTGGCCCTGGCGTACGTTCTGTTGTGAAGAGAGTAATTGATCCAGGGATTTGACATGGTCCTAGAGAATGTGAAGATTTGTGGTCGTGTGACGCCCTTCTTTTTAATTCATGTATAGAAGTGTTTTGATGCTGCGTTTTTGAATTGCATTCACTGACAACACCCGTGAAGCATGGAAGAGCAGTTATTGCAGCCATGTGTGCGTCTTGACATCGCCAGAGAAGCACAAATTTGCTAATCACAGTCTCAGGACTTGAAAACGCCGCGAATGCGGACGGCAAGTAAGGTTATGTTGCTTCAATCTTGATTGTGGTTTTCCCACTACTGCCAAGGAGATAATTCCATCTAGAAGTCGATACAAACCTTGTCGGCCGAGTATGATTGAACTAGATGATGTGCTTGAGAGCTGAAAGCTGGTTGCAACAAGCAAAAGAGGTTGCAGTGGTTGCGCCCTGGACAAAGGCGAGCTCATCGACGTCTTTCCATCCTTGGACTGGTCAAGTGGGTCACCGAATGTGTTTTGGTGTGCTTGGCAAGGGGCGGTATTTCAAAGAGATCGGACCGGAAACTGAGCAGCGTGACAGTTACGTGATAGCAATGGAGTGATCGAATCTGGAAAAAAAAGAAAAAAAAAAGAAAAAGCGCAACTGGTCCCTGGGCACTCCGACAAGTCCATGTTCGCCTTCAACGCCCATGATCCTGTAGCAGCGGCTATGCAGCAGCAGCAACAACAGCAGCAGACACAGCAGCAGATTCAGCAACAGCAGCAGCAGCAGCAGGGCGCGATGACCCCGCTCAGCCAACCCAATGCCGCCCCGCTGTCGCTCAACATGGATCTTCTCGGAAACCTCATGCAGATGCAGGACATCGACGCAAGCGGTGGAGGATTGCCTCCGCCCCTCTCGTCACCCCAGGCGGCGTACAGCCCCCAATCGCTGCTCGAGCAGCAGTTCAAGCTCACCCAACTTCAACAGCTGCAACAGCTGCAACAGCACATCTTCCAGCAGCAGGTGCGCGTATCCCTCCTGTCTTCTCCGAACCCGTCGCGAGTCGGCGCGGCTCACGTCCTAGTCTTGGTGCCAGATTGCGCTCATCAGCAGCCAGACCGCGAACATCATGCAGCACAGATCGCCCTCCATCGACCCGCGCCGCGATCAGCCGCAGCCCAGCTACACCGGTCTCCTCACGCCAGGTGAGGCGCCGGTCTGAGCCAGTCTTATCTCTCTTCATATCTCTGATCCCGCCATACCCTTCGATCCTTCTCTAGGTCCCTCGGCGGAAATACAGCCTCAACAGCCGATGGAATATGTCCCGGCGATGACGCTGAGCCCATACGACATGAGCTCGCTTGTCGGCACGCCTAACATGTCAACGACAACGCCCAACACGCCTGCTATGCAGGCCCACACAGGCAGCTCTTCCGCCGCCGCGGCAGCGGCAGCAGCAGTGGCGGCTGCGTCCTCGGCGACCGCGCACTACCTCATGCACCGCGGGACGACGTCCGCGCCGGAGCACATTGCCTTTCGCCCGAGCCCTTCGCATCTCGCCACAATGTCCTCGCCCGCGGATCTCGATTTTGATATCTCCCCTCTGACGAGCCCGTGGCTTGGGCCGCACCAGCAGTTCCCAACCGCCGCGCCGTCGCATCCGCAACAACAACAGCAGCACGTCCAGCAAACACAACAACAGCAACAACAGCAGCAGCAGCAACATCTCCAGCAACAACATCTCCCGTCCCTGCCTCCCCCATCCTCAAACAAGCGCAACGCGTCCCTGAGCGGCGACGAGGACGCAACGATCCATGGGCAGCCTTCGCGCAAGAAACAGTCTCCCGCCATCCGGCCCACCTACCCCTCCGTCACACCGGGCGGAAGCGGCAGCAATGCAGGGAAGAGAGGCATCCGCGGCGGTACGCGCTCGACAAACTCGACGCCGCTCTTGCGCTCCCGTCGCGGCAGTGTGGCGAGCGGGTCCGGATCTGGTGCGGGCGACGTCCCGGGCGACACGCCCAGTCCAGTCGATCTGTCCATGCCCCCTCCTGCGCCGCCCGCGTCGGTGACTGGCACGGATGGTAGTGGGGTGCATCAGCACCAGCACTCGTTTGTGGCGACGTCCTCGTCTTCGTCGGTTCCCTCATCACCTAATTTTAATCCTCACTTGACGCCTGTCACGCCGGCGAGTATCATGAACCTCGGGCGACTTGGCCTTAACAACAGCAACAGTGGCAATAACGGCAACAGTGCCGTTGGGGGCATCACTGCTCGGTCCACCGGGTCGCTCAAGTCTTCTATCTCCGCGCCTGGTGACGGGAAAGGTATCGTGAACCTTTCTCAGCTGTTGTCTTACGCGGTGTTGACCGGCAGGCTTTTACGCAGCGTCCCCGACGAGTGGCGCTGGCACGCGAACGAGGACGCCTAGGAAGATGCCAAGTGGGAGCTTGGTCAGTCCCAGCTTGAAGCCGATCTTGCCAGGTGGGTTTCGATGCTTCTTCACTGTCGCACCGCTTCCCTGCCTCGCTTCGGAAACCCGTTGCTGCCTATCAGATGACTTCTCCTTTAATCTCTTCTCGCTCTAGTGGCTTCTTTGTTTCTTCCATCTTTCGTTCTTTGGCGTCCCTTGTAAGAAGATAACAGCATGGCATAACCTCTCTCTTGATTTTCGCCATTCATTCGTCATCTTTAGCCGTCTTCGCTGAACAATAAGCTGATCTACTTCTCCATGTATCTAGCAGGCGCTACGCCTCCGTTAGGGCCGACGGTGCCCGGCAACCTCACAAGCTCATCTCCCTCCACCAGCTCCGCTAACATGACGGCCTTGCCGCACCTGGCCGCGCCGATGCAGCAACATCAGCAAGTGCGCAAGACGTCGCACAAAGCTGCAGAGCAAAAACGGCGCGACTCGCTCAAAACCACCTTTGACGACCTACGCATGCTCCTTCCTCCGATTCCCCTTCCCTCGGACGACAAGTTTCCGGCGGACGAACCGATTCTGCCTGGCGCTCTGCCGCCGCGGGGCCCGCCCAAGGCTGGCTCGGAGGGCCCGAACAAGGCCGTGAGCAAGCTCCAGCTACTCATGTGCGGCAACGATTACATTCGCGCGCTTAAGGCGCGCGTGGAGAGGAGGGACGAGGAGATTGGGAGGTTGAGGAACGAGGTGAGGCGCTTGAATGGTGTTGTTGGAGCGTTGAGGGCCGCGGCGGGAGGAGGAGAGGGCACTGTGACCATGGAGGGGCTCGAGCTTCAGAGTTGTGGCGTGGACGCGCAGGAGTCGCCGCTGGATTTGGAGAAAGACTTGGACGCCGTCGAGCAGTTTTGTGGGGCATGTTTGGTGGAGGGATGTACAAGCACGCGTATGCAGGCGGTCAACTACAGCCGCAGCCGCAGCAACTGTGCAATTTGGCGTCGTCAAGCAGCGGTGCGGGCGGTTGTGGAGCGAGTCAGAATGGCTCTGGTGCTGGTGCTGTTCCCGGTGCCGACGCTCTGGGTGCAGGTGATGTTGGTGATGCTAGTGTCGGGACGACCGTGGCAGCTGATGATGGAATGATGGACGAGGAGGTCGAGGATGAATGACGTGTCTGTCGTTGGCGTCGTTCGCAGGGTCGGTTTGGAGATTCCGGCTTCGATGCCGGCGAGGAGGTGGAGAAGGGGCCACCCGTCTTGTGTGAGGCGGGTATGATGGCGGGTGTCTTCCCTTCAATGGCTGCTATGCCCCAAAACGTGCTCGCGCTCGACCCCCTGTGCCCTACAGACCTCTCAAATGACCCCGCCGTCACGGATACGAGCGTAGGCCTCGCTCCTGCACGCGCTGTTGGCGAGCAAGTCGACCTAGAGTGCCCGCCGCACATAGATCGTCACCTCCGTCCCTTAGCCAGCGGCATCGATATGGATGTCGATTATGAGGAACGCCGCAGCGATAGGTGCCTGGAGGATCAATGGCTCGACCTTCGGAGGCTATGGCTCTTCTGAGTGTTTGTCTCTTTCGCTGGTCGTGGCCTCCTTCTCGTGTCGCCTTTATCCAAAACATGCACGATGAATGACCGATACGAGACGCACATGATTTTTGCCGCTTTTTTCTTTCTGTCGCTCTTCATCGGACCAAAACTTTCACTTTCCTACATTTCATTCACTTTCTGTCCTTATAAAACTTACGTCGTAAAAGAGGGACTTCTTCCCCAAAGCCATCCTCGGAGAAACGAATACGAAAAACATGCAATCTCTTTTTCTTGTTACATTCCGTTTTTCGTGTCTAATCATCGTGTCCACCAGTCCCATTTTACTATTGTTATTATCTATATTCCTATATCCATATTTCTACATGTATCCATGACGCGTGTATGCTATGAGCAGATGATATCGAAAAAATGATATCCCATAATGTTCGTGGTGTGCGCTTGAGAGAGGGTACGTGTCAAGCGCTTGAAGTTCGAACGTGTCGGAAAGATTTGTAGCGCCAAAGACTCATCGTGAAGTTGCGTACACAGCAGCTCTTGCAAGCGCGGGCTGCTGCAGAAACGGAGGCAGTGGTAACGGGATTGCTGTATGCTCTGCGTGGTGGATGCCGGAGTATCCGGTTTCTGGCTTCGCGTTCGGGCATGTTTGAACGTCAATGCGGATGTTTCTTTTCTTTTCTTTTTTCCTTTTTTTTTTTTTTTGAAAAGAAAATGAGATTTAACGAGCCGCGAGATGGTTATCGTTCATCGACTGCCGTGCTATGCATTCGGACGAGATGCGGACAGGTGATAACGCAGGACTGCGTAGGCGAGCAAGGCGAGGACAGCTGAGATTGCTATGAGGGTTCTGGAACTCATGAACGAGGTTTCATGTTCGACCTGCAGTGTGTTAATGGCGTTGTATGGGTGATGAGAGTGAGTAAAATAAAATAAAAAAAGGTTCAAGGAATTAACTGAAGGACGCACCACCGAGGTGAACGGCGAGAGAATGGGGATCGTAAAGTGCGATGGGAGGGACCAGCGATTTCGTTGAACAGCAGCAGCCGCGGCATGCCGCATGTGTTGGACCGTCAGATATATGACCAGAGTGACGAGGGAAAGTATGGATGCCAGCAGGACAAACTGCAGTGGCAAGCATGAGACTACGCCAGCAGAGGTGATCATCTCAAGCTCTCTCACCACGATTTTCTCCATCCCAAGACGGCTCTCTCTCCGCTCCTCCCTCATCCTAGACGTCTCGCACTGCACAAAAGTCGAAACGAACCCCGCCATCTCAAGTCAATCATCTCACGTTCGTAAACAAGGGAAAAAAAACAGCAGCGCCTACCCTCCGTCTAGCCTCTTCCTCATGCGAGAGGCTGTTCAGCTCGCGTCGGTGCTCCTCACGCGCGGAGAGCAGCGCTTCAGCGGTGAGAGCACGCGCTGCCCAGTATTGCTCGACGTGCGGCAGGGCAGTACGCGCTGCTGCTGCTGCGTGATATCGGTAGGATCTGGTCGCGGACTCTGTCGCCATTGAGGTGGTTGTTGCGAGTGGGAGCAGAGCAGAATCGACGTCGGTATGGGTGTGGGTGGACTTTCTCGTGCGTGCGGACGTCGGTGAGGAGGACCATAGCGCGTCGTTTTGCGCCAGCTGCATCGTGCGAGACATGGTCTTTGGAACGTGCGACACAGAAAGTGTTGAAGATTTGAGTTTGGAGGAGGATGATGGAGTATCCTTTCGCAGTTTCATTGACTTGACAGCAAAAAGCGATAAATTTAATGAAGTTCCCTCTAGCCGACTTGAACGACTGACCTCGTCATTACTAGTGACGCGCTCTACCAACTGAGCTAAAAGGGAGCTGTCAAGAACCAGACACAGCGTCTCTCAAGGGCCTTCTTCCAATCTAAAATCATCTTTCTTTAGCCTGCCTTTCGGGCGGCCCGCTGTGATACGCTCAGAGGCCAAACCCTGTTGCACCCGTCAAGGAAATGACGCCTTCTATTCTCATCGACAACACGAGCGCCGAGTGGCAGTTGGGCTCCGACTCGTCGACGTACGGCGGCAGCTACACCGTCTGTCGAACGGACCTGTTACGAAACGACGTACTTGGGCCATCTAAATTGTCTTTTGGCTTTATTGGTAAAACTCCCACTGCCCTCTGCGTTCTTGGCCGCCATGAGGATGTGAACATGTATTTTTAAGCACTGGAGTCGAATTTTATGGCCAGGCGTCAAAGAATCTGACGCTGAATTACACGCTTGATGCGTCGAGCCCTCGAGAAGCCGATTTGATTTTCCACCCCGGCATCCCCTGCAAAGCAAGTCCCTTCCTTCCACTAAAAGCGTACCCACACCCGAACGCTAACCAACGGGCCGTCCCTACCCGAAAATACAGACCGGCATAAAGCTTTGGGAGATCCGAGAAGTGACGCCCACCTTTCCTAGCATCAGCGTTATCCCGACGGACGGGGAGCTTACCTTGGACTACGTCGTCGTGCTCCCAGTCTCGGGACGCCTCTGAACGGAAAGATCCTCGCCGTCGATGACAGTAGATGCGATGATCGAGTACAGCGACAACTGGACAGCCGATTCGGGCACGCGGCATCCAGCAGGCCTGTCGTACAGCAGTACGTGCAGCGGGACGAGGACGGCGGAGGATTCGTTTCAGTTCCAGTTCGTGGGTGAGCGCTTGAGCGCTTGCCAAACACACACACCCGCGCGCGTCCGTTTTCTCATCGTCGCTGAGGATTGCAGGATCGTCCGTGGCGGTGTACGGCGTGCTGAACCGGGTCGAGGGAATGCTAGCCTCGACATACGCCATCGACGGCGGCACTGCGACGCGACACGTCGCGTACGACGGCTCTCAGGCGCCAGATTCGAACACATGGTCCCTCCACCAGCGCTTCTTTTTCGAAAACGTCGTTCCTGGGAACCACACTTTGACTGACGGGCTCCCAGGTACGCGGTCCTGTTCCTATACCCGAGGGGTGATAACCTGTTTTCTCGCCGAAACGGAGCTTATGTTGTTCCAAGACGTTCTGGCTGGATTATGTGACGTTCGGAGGCACGTCCGGCACGAGGCTTTCACCCAGCGTCATGACGAGTTCGAGCTCGAGCAACCCGTTCTCATCTTCATCTTCATCCCACAGCAAGCTCAACACCATCATCGGCATCGCCGTCGTCGTCGTCATATTTTTCTCGGTCCTGTCCTGCTGCTGTCGCAATCGCCTCCACCAGCGGATGTTCTTCTGGATCGATGTCTCGCGCACGAGGCGTCGTGGTAGCGGTCGTGGTGGTGGTGCGTGCCGGCATATCTTTTTGCGCGAGGGAGCCGTTTCTTCCACTGATTGAACAATCGCTGGTATCTACATGCCATCACACGTGAAACACGTCCCTCCCGCTCCGCTCCCCCCTCACCAGCCGCTGACGACGCCATTGTCGTCGTCCTGGCCATACACGAGCTTTTCGCCAACGCGTCCCCTGCCGGTCCTGATAACCCCCGCGCATGCGCATGCCCACGCCCATGCATGCACCCGTTCCGGGACCACTCACGTCCCCATCTCCGTCTCCGCCACGCGCATCTGCACCGGCTCCAGCTACGACCACGACTGCACCTGCACGCCTCATCAACAGCTCCGCACCGGCTCCCGCTGCTCTCCCTGCCCCGGGTACTGCTGCTACTGCGCGTGCACACTCGCCTGTCCAGGACGCAGAGCCGCCTCCGCCGTACAGCCTCACGGACCGAGACCTATCTCCGTGATGTGTTTGATTTTCGACTACGATGCTCTTTCTTCTTGCCTCTCGTTTCTTTCTGTTTTTTTTTTTTTTTCAGGTCTTTGGTTTTCGTTTTGCTTGGAGGTAACTTATCAAATGATATTTGATCATTGGGGTTGTTCTGAGTGTTGTTTCGTACGCGTTCGCTGTACTTGTCCACGGTTCTGGGACGTGATCGGGCGTTGCGCGACATCGAGGTGGCTTTCTGACAATGTAGGCTATGATGCATATGAGTGTTGAGTCTCTGGAAGCATACCACAGAAATGCATCAAGAAACTAACTTTTTAGGCTTTGCTGCGCGGAGGAAAAAGATCCAAGCAATTCCCTCTAGCCGACTTGAACGACTGACCTCGTCATTACTAGTGACGCGCTCTACCAACTGAGCTAAGAGGGACCTGATTGCCAATTAGGAAATTAAAATTGAGTCAAATTTACTAAGCTAACTCTTCCTCAATACATAATCGTATGAACAGCGATGGGCAGATAGATAACGCTATAAAATATTACGGGGAAGAGTGCACGAGGATGACCGAAAGCCGTCAAGGACATTCGTATCGGGTTACGGGACTTGTGCACTCAAAAGCGTTGCAGGCATCGAAAGCGTCATGTCAGCGCGTCATGATATCGTTCTCAAGTCTATAGACGAAGACGACACAACGCATCAGTGCCAAAGATGACCAAAAACAAACGAGCGTCAACATACCATTAAAAAAACAAAGGAAGGGCTGAAAATCCCGGCTTCATGGATTGCAAAAGAACAAGATCGAACTCTCGCCCCTCAGGTTCATGCCGACGTAAACGATCGAGCTGGAGGGGTACGGGCTGGGCGCGACGTGCACTGCTGCGAAATCTGCCAGTGTCGCGGGCCGGAGGGTGATCATGGCCGCAAGCTTCAGCGACAGCGCTATGGCTCGCAGGATGACGTGCGGACGCTCAACGAGGTGGGCCCAGTACGGCGTGTTCCGGACGTCTGGGTGCACCTGCACCCTGGCCATCTCGAAAGTGCCTAGAGAACGTACAAAAGAATCAGTTCCAGTTTATTCGTTTGCTTTTCCTTTCAGTGCCTGAAAACGAGAGGAAAGATAGCTTACGTGAGTACGCGGCGCGGTGCGCGTTCGAGTCGAGCAAGGGTATGCAGATGTTCCATGTGTAGTGAGGATCGGGGGAGTGAGCCACCGGGGCCTTGTAAGATATCTTGATCGTGGAACATCGTAACAAGCCGCGCGGCAAGTCCTCCTGAAAGTCGAACGAATCAAAGGACTTGCGCATTCCACCGTGCCCGTCAAACACGAATCGGAAAGGGAAGCCGCTGGGCATGTTGCGCAGCAGCACCTTATTTAAACGATCGCAGAGTAGGGGCCTTAAGCAATAGATGTCCCTTTCCAGGTCCCTGGGAGCGCCGGGATAGTACCTCTGCGAAGCCGAAACCACGCTGGTAACCGGAATGGTGGTGTAGCCGGGAACAGGAGATGGAGTCATGGTGGCCGTTTTTATCCGGAAATAGGGCTCGTTATTTCTCTATGGGTAGCGAGACTTGGGAAGCAAAAAAAAGAGCAAGAACGAAGAGAAAAGATCGAATGAACCCCGAAAGAAAGTCGAACACGAAAGCTGTTGAATATCCAGGAGGGCCTTCATCCCGCACGTATAAGTACTCGCTCTCCT
This sequence comes from Macrocybe gigantea, assembly GCA_011319805.1. NCBI lineage: Eukaryota > Fungi > Basidiomycota > Agaricomycetes > Agaricales > Callistosporiaceae > Macrocybe > Macrocybe gigantea. The sequence continues at coordinate 309,901 of SJRY01000065.1, read as the reverse complement.
ACACCGCTTCTCCAGAGAGAAACCGGAACGGACGAGGTTTCGTCCTTGTTCTCCTTGGCACCGAACAATTGCTGGACTTCGTAGCCAGCATTGCTCGTGATGGGCTGAAAATTAAAACGTCGATAGTGACCTAGTGGGCTGGCGGGCGCGAAACAAAAAAAAATGACGCGGGGAAGAACAATAGCAAGGGGCGTGCCCGAACCCCGTCCTGATCCTTTTTCAAAGAGAACAAGGTGGGACGGACGCAAACAGTTGTCATCACTGTCGCCTTAGCAGCGCTAGAGAGCAGAATACTGGCAACACAACAAGAGAACAGTTTACGTTCCCGTTTCCACGTCTTGTTCGCATTTGCATGTTTGGTCCTGCTGACACTTGTGGGTGCGATTGCCAAAGTTGCGCTGGAAAACAAAGCCAGGGGTGAAACCATTGGAAAAAAATGGGGAACCCGCGACTCTACAAAACGTTTTCTGTCATACGGTCAAAGCATGACTAGTGGAAAAATGTAATTCTTTTGCCACCAGATAAAGTAATTAAGATAATTATGCCCCCATTCATAGCAAGTAACATGCTACATATAGGACTAAATTCATCTTGAGAGCCTCTCAAACAAAATTTGAACTTTATTGTAGTGTCCGCTCAGGTCAAGAGATCGGCCTTGCAGTGCTCAGGCAATTGCGTGGGATATCTTTACTATCATTTATAGAGTGCACGACAAATCGATCCGTTTACGAGGATCACATCATGTCGTCAGGGGCCGGTCGATGGTGTTCGTGTAACCTGACAAGATACAAGCAACAAAAGCGTGATCTCAGCTATAATACAAAATAAGATTTACGAAAAACGCCTCCGTTGTATCCTTTTTGCCTTGCAGAGACTTTCGAATCTCACGCCCGGGCCCCACTCTTTCTTCTGTTCGCCCAGTATGTTCCATTAGGCCACTCATACTCTGCGATGCTGGATTTACGCATCTCGATGCTGCAGAGACATAAAGAGATCAAGTGGAGCTAGGGGAGAAAGATGCGATCACTCGCCTGTAACCTTCTTCCGGGTCGTTTGGCACATTGTATCGACCCCGAGCATTGATCGAGCAGGGGGTAACAAAGTGCTCATGCAAATGATCGACATACTCAAGGACGTTGCGCTCCATCGTTCCAGAGACCGCGATGTAGTCGATCAAGCTGACACATCAGGAGACTCAGCTTCTCGGCGTCTAAAATACGCTGTGTCGCCTTTACCTCAAATGGATCACATATTCGCATAGACCCACACCCCCGCGTGGGGACAAACAGGCACTCCGAATCTGAAAAGAAACGGGGAAGAGAGGCTTTCAACGATATCGTCTCGAAAATACAAGGTGAGATGGGACGCAACTTGGCGGCCATCAGCAAGACGCTGAGCACTTCGCTGACGCCGGCGAGTCTGCATGAGTCACCTGGACGACGTCGATGGCCTTTGCCTGAAGCAACTGCTTGAACACCATCCTGTTGTGCGCATGTTCGCCCGTCGCGACGCCGATCCCGTAAGCTTTAACGCTTTGCGAACGGCAGCGTGTCCCAAGATGTCATCCGGTGCAGTCGGCTCCTCAATGAACCTAATTTAAAAAAAAAAAAAAAGATCATGACGGCAGTCCCGCAGGGCTCCGTTCCGCCGAAACTCACCAGGGCCTGATCTCCCTCAGACCAGCCACATAATCAATTGCCTGCTGCACGTCCCACACCTGGTTCGCGTCGATCATGAGCACGGCGCCCGTCGGACCGGCGTTCTTCCCGCGGAGTCCTCTCCATTCGGGTCCTGAGGCTGCGCGCCGGGCGGAAGGTACAGCGGGTCATCGATGACGGACCGGATGAGCTTGCCGCGGCGCAGATCGCTCGCTGGATCTGCGCCGACCTTCATCTTGAAGTGACTGAAACCAGCTGCGACGGCTTCCTGCGTGAGGCGGACGACTTTCTCGTCCGTGTAACCTGAGCATCGAACGTTGAAAAACTCATTCCGGTTGGGGTTCAGGATCTACGTACCGAGCCAGCCGGCTGACGTGACGTAGGCGGGGTATCTGGCAAGCCCGGGCCCGTCGGTTCGCCATTGTAGGAAGCACTAAGATCTTGTGACGCACCCTAGCTCCCGCACTGGGCCTCACGCCCCTTCTTTCCAGGTTCCTGTTTCTTCAACAGCTCCAATGCTTCTTCTTTCGTAATCGCATCGGAAATATACTTGAAAGCCGCCGATCGAACGAGTTCCTCCTGCAAAGAACTGGGTTCGATGCTTCCCTTCTTAAATTTCAGCAATCCGTGCTTACAGGTGTGAAGTCCACCAAGAGCTTCCAAAGGGGCTTCCTCCTAGAGCGGGCATACATATCCCACAGCGCGTTGTTCACCGCGCCCGACGCGATATGTATTACGCCCTTCTCAGGCCCGATCCTATGAGACGATGGATGATCAGCGCTAGACAAGCTTACGACGATGCAAAACGCAAAATCGACTCACCATCTCAATTGCGGATCGGCCATCATATAGTCCCACGTCTTACCCATGTCAGCGAACAGCTCCTCCGTATCTTTCCCCGTAAACCTGTCGGCTACTTGTTTGATGGCCATGCAGACCTTTGCCATCAGATTAGTCGTAGTGAAGGGCGGGGCTGAAAGGCAAACGTGCGCATAAAAAGTCGAGAAAGGCGGCACATACGATGTCGTTTCCGCGCCCTATCGTGAACGTCATGCCATGCCCGACAAGATCAGAGTCCGTCAAGAGCGTGATGTACGCGGAAGAGTAGTCGCAATCTGTGTTCCTGCAATTTCGTCGAAACACCAATTCTGATCAGTCAATCTGGTCACGGCACGGACGAACGCAAGTCTGCTCTTTACATTGCGTCCGTTCCATCCCCAGTCAGCGAGGTCGGAAAGCGCACATCTTATTCAAGTCCGCCAAGACGCGTCAGCGATCGGGGTGATCGGCGCGAGTCAGTCGATCCTAACCGTCAAAGAACAAGACTCCTCGGGCGCACCATGAACCTCGTATCCAGTTATTTTCACCATCTCTTGGCCTTCGATTTTCCTAAATTGCCGATGATTCTGCAATTGGGTAGGAGAAATTCAAGCGCACGAGGTAAAAAGCTTTCGGGTTCTGCGCAATTGCATGGGAGTATTTAAACCCAAGACCCCTTTTCTGTCGGCCCGGTCTACCGGCGTGTGTACGGCCCGCAGTCTTCCCGCCCATTGACCTCGAGCTTCGCCGACCGTGTCAGTCAAGTGGCTTCCTTAGGACTCTCCCCTCGCGTTCATCTCGGAGCCGGCACGCATACTATGCATGCATCCGAACACTCCGCCACACCTTTGATTCTCCAGCGACTAGCATCGTTAACTTTCGACTGCCAATTTCCACGCAGAGTCGCAGACGTCGAAATTTGTTTCTCGCTGCTCTTCTAGACTGCGCACACCCCGTACCCACAGAGTCTGCCTTACACTGGGATGACCATAGACGTGCAAGGGGATGCATTAGAGGACTCGCGTTGTCAGTCTAGCTAGCTTGTCCGTGGTTCTTCTTTTCTCGCCTCCGACTTTCGTTCCGCTCCCACGCATCTGTGCCACATCATTTCTAACAGCGTCTTGATTTAAAGCATCGCAAGAAAGGGCTTTGGGCACAGTAAGACACTATGCGCAACCTTCGCCGGGGTAGGGTAGCGGTGCATGCATTGAGCACTGCTATCAGCCCAAGCAAGCGCGTCGCCACGACCATTTGATGTTAAAGAAAAACGTCTGATCATTAACGACGGTACTGGGTTATCACAAGCGGACACTGGTCCTCCTGCATGAGTGCACTGTGCAGAGAAGATTGCTGGAGAGGCGCAGGACGGTGGCAATCCTGGATCTATCTGAACACTGCTTCTTGCTATGCCTGGGACACTCGGAGCTAAACGTTGCAAGGAACCTTGCGACGGATGATCCACGCTTGGCGCTCACAACGACGCGTGTGACGGGAATGGACGATAATTCTGAGAAAGCGCAAAAAGGAAAAAGGGAAAGAGAACAAACTTTTTTTTTTTTTCATATGAACGACAAAGGGTCTGAGGCTTTGGCTGGGCGATACCATGCATCGACATGTATTGTCAACCAATCGCGGAGACTGCCAGAACTATACCGACAAAATTAAATCCTCGGTCTCAACGGGGATCGACACTTGGACGATTCTTCCAATCAAACACCCGAGTATCCGATTCGAAGGTGTGGAGGAGAGGGGAAAGTGATTTTTGCATCAACCTTGGGAAGACACGGAATGTTCTTCGCCGATGAGATATTGAGGAAGGTTTTTTCCCTTTTTTTCTTTTACCTCGATCTGATTATTGAGAGCATCAGTGCATCACAGGGCGTGTTCTGTTCGCTTCGGGGCTGTGCGAAACGTCAAGCAAACTGATTTCTAACAATGTCTTTCGATTCGTTCGAATGACAAGGAAGGAATGACTAATAGTGGGTCGGAAAGAGGAAAAAAATGCGCTGATCGCTGCTCCCTGGAAGGTTCGAGCCTGAGTGAACTTTACATGACAGATTGGCGTTTTTTCTTGGGAGACAAGCTGCGTTGTCAACGGTCGATCTGCAGCGTTCACGTTGGTCGGTACGATGCGCATCCCAAAAGTCGGACTCGTAGTCATCTCTGGCCCCGATGGGATCTTGATTACGTATAGATGTATCATATGAAATCTGGGATCGCACACCTGGCTGCTGTGTGGTCAGAACATTCTGCCTTTTTTTCTCTTCATTTCTGCGAGATACGATGATTCGAGCAGCTTTGTGGGCTGCCTGCATCACTGACGGTGATATCGCCAAAAGCACACGAGCACATAGACACAGTGCGCTGCGATTCGCAACCAGCAGGTTGGACGAAGCCTTCCAAAAAGCGTTACCGGCGGCAAGTCCATTAGCTCTGTCTTTGTGGGAAAAGATCAGACGGCTTGAAGGGAAAAAAAAGGGCCTTGTTTTTATCTCATTTTTATTTTATTCAATTTTATTTTTTCCCTTTTTGCTTTCCCCGCTATAAAAGGAGCGCGCTGTGATCAACAGCACCTTTTCCCGCCTGCCCAACTCTGATCCCCTGGTGATTCCGGTTTCCCCGCAGTCTTCCTCATCCCCCCCCCCTTTCCTCCTCTTCTTTCCCATCCTCGCCCACACATTCACCCACCCCTCGCACACGCGGAAAATCATAAAGCGGAAATCGGGACGAAAATCCAAATTTGAAATAACCCAAGAAATAGCCAACTTTGGCCAATTTAGGGTGCAAGGTCCAGGACCACCTTTTTTTCTCCACTTGCTTGTCTTTTTTTTCTTTTTTTTTTTCCCCCTGCCGTCCGTCGTTGCGCGGGAGATCTTGGGAGGTTTTTATTTTTGAAGGGTATATTCTTGGGAAGAGAAACGGTCGATATGTCATCGAGCACGATTTACAATGTATGTTTTTTTTTCTCTTTCATTCATTTTTATCCTTCGAGTTCCCGGCGGTCTGGGCTCGGAGCGATGGAGCGGATTGTTCGGCGAAGTGAAAAAAAAATTGGGTCAAATCGTTGTAACGCAGCCTATCCCCCAAAAAAGTTGACGTTTCCGCGTCAAAACAGATCCTCCATGCGACACGTGTAACAAGGTCCCCGCTCCGTTGCTTCTTTTTAAAAAAGAAAAAAAAAGTCCAAAGCTTCCTCACCTCGTCGTCGTCATTTCTTTGTTGCTTTTTTTCTTCTTTCTTCCTCCTTTCCTTTCCTTTTCGTATGCTCAATGAACCTCCCACCGCCCTTACAGCACCGCACGCTTCAGCCCACCGGTCCGCCAGCGAGCGGGCCTAGCGCGCAGCAGAGCCACGCGCGCTTGAACGAGTCTTTCGAAGTCATCAGGCAGGAGTTTGAGGTCGTCTTGTCCGATCTCACCCTCGTCCGCAATCAGCGAGACGAGCTCGAGGCCAAAGGTGCGTTCGCTCACGCAGACCTCACCTCATCTTCAACACTCTTCACCCAAAATACGATTGAACGTCCGCAGTCGCATCGCAAGTAAACGAGCTGTCGAAAATACAACATGCGCTCTACGAGCTGGAGGCGCAGCATGCAAAGGCGCGCCAGCGGTACGAAGATGACGTCGCACGGCTCCGGGCGGAGCTACACGAGCTGCACACCGCAGCACGTCAAGGCCCCGGTGGCGCACCATCAGGCAGTGGTATCGGCAGCATCAATAACAGCAACAACATCAACAACAACAACAACAACAACAACGTCGGCACGGGCCCAGGACCGGGGCCGGGTCCTGGTCCCGGCATAGGTGTAGGAATGGGTGTCGGCGTTGGGCCTGGCGTTGGTCCTGGAATAGGCGCTCCGCCACCCTCTGGCCCCCCGCCTCCTCCCCATGCATCAGTCACGTCTGCTGCTGCGATGAGTCTCCCTGGCCCTGGGGGTGCGCCTGGTGCAGCACCGCCGCCGCCGCCACCTCCAGGTGCGATCCAGCTGGGTCCGCCTGTGCCGCCTCCTGCGAGCTTGGGAGCGTACCCGAACGAGCCGTATTATGCACGCGATCGGGAGCGGGAGCGGGAAAGAGAGAGAGAAAGAGAAAGAGAAAGAGAACGCGAACGAGAGAGAGAGCGTGAAAGGGAAAGAGAGAGGGAGAAGGAGAGGGAGAGGGAGAAGAGGGAGAGAGACAGGGAGAGGGAGCGCATGACCGATCGAAACGAGCGCGAGCGCGAGATGGTAGAGCGGGAAAGGGACCGCGAGCGTGAACGTGAACGCGCGCGGGACGTGCGGCCCCTCGACACGGTGGACCTTAAGCGTGCCATGCCAGAACGCGAGCGCGAGTCAAAGCGGTACAAGCAGGACCACAGGGTCAAGCCAGGTGAGCCAGCCGTCTCATTGGATCCTCTACACGACCCCTTAATCACCGTCATTTCCTCCGCCGCGCTAGATCACTTTAGCCCATCGATGGCGCCAGGGCACATACCCAAGCTCCCATCCGTTCCTTCATCTTCTTCTGCCGCGCCAGGTGGACCCGGTCTCGCACCGCAGCTCTCGTCATCACAGTCTCAACAGCAACCTCAGACACAACCATATGGCCCTCCACCGCCCGGCTCGAGCTCTGGCGGTGGCGGCAGCGGAGGGCCCTCGAGCGCAGGAGCGCCTCCTCCCCCGCGCCATCCTCTTCGTCCAACCCCGCCGATTCGCCCGGCCAAGGCCAAGGAGGTCCGGGGAGCGCTGGGATAGGAGCAGGAGGATTTTTGGATGACTTGGACCCGCATAATGTCCCGCCGGAGATGAAGAAGGAGGGCAGCGATTGGTTCGCGGTGTTCAACCCCAAGGTAAAGCGGGTGCTGGATGTGAGCTTGATGCACACGCTCATGCATGAGAGGTGCGTGTTTATGTGCTGGCGCGATGTGTTGCATGAAAATTGACGCCTCCAGTGTGGTGTGCTGCGTCCGGTTCTCTGCGGATGGCAAGTACCTCGCGACGGGGTGCAATCGCACGGCGCAGATTTACGATACCAAGACGGGTATAAAGACTTGGTGAATCCGCTCCCTTTTCACATTCCGTCCTCATTACGAATCTGGCTTGCTTGTCCCTTTTGCAGCGTGCTCTCGGATGAATCGGCAGGCAAGGCGGGCGATTTGTACATTCGCAGCGTGTGTTTCAGCCCCGATGGCAAATACCTCGCTACAGGTGCGGAGGACAAGCAGATCCGGGTAAGCCACGCGTTTCGCGTTCGCTCCGTTTTGATTCTTCTGACGCAGAGCAATTCTCCGCGTTAGATATGGGACATCGCGAAGAAGCGCATTCGGAACGTGTTTGACGGCCACCAGCAGGAGATCTACTCGCTCGACTTTTCCAAAGACGGGCGGCTGATCGTATCCGGGTCGGGCGACAAGACAGCGAGGATCTGGGACATGACTGACGGGTCGTCCAAAGTGCTCACGATCAACGACGCGGACTCGCTCAACAGCGACGCCGGCGTGACTTCGGTCGCGATCTCTCCCGATGGGAGGCTCGTCGCAGCCGGCTCGCTGGACACCGTCGTGCGCATATGGGACGTTGCGACGGCACAGCTCGTCGAGCGGCTTCGTGGGCACAGGGACAGCGTGTACAGCGTCGCGTTCACGCCGGACGGGAAAGGGCTGGTCAGCGGGAGTTTGGACAAGACGCTCAAGTATTGGGATGTGAGCGGGCTCTCTCCTGCGTCGAGCTCTTCGGGATCTGGGTCCTCTGCGAGGGATGGAGCGCCCAAGGCGAGGAAGGAAGGTGCGAACGGAAGTGTGAACGGACCGGGTGGGACGTCCGCGACGCCCGGCTCGGCCGTGGCTTCATCGTCTGGGTCTGGGTCTAGCGGTGCAGTCGTCAAAAAGGACGGCGATAAGACGAGTCCGTGCACGATGAATTTTACGGGGCACAAGGTGTGTTCGCTATCCTTGTCTTTTTTCCGCCACTTGTCTAACTTTATCGCTTTTCCTTTTGTTTCTGTCGTGATAGGACTATGTGCTGTCTGTTGCGGTGTCGCATGACGGCCAGTGGGTCGTGTCGGGTTCGAAGGATCGCGGCGTGCAGTTTTGGGACTCGAGAACGGCCATCGTGCAGTGCATGTTGCAGGGGCACAAGAACTCTGGTTCGTCCGCCGACGCTTGTTCCTCACCTCTCTGTGGTGTTCAACCTGGCTGACTGGATGACCCTTCATCCTTGCTAGTCATCTCGATCGACCTCAGTCCCGCAGGCAGCGTGCTCGCCACCGGCAGCGGAGATTGGCAAGCTCGGATATGTGCGCATCTCGATTCGCTTCTTCGTGATGGGATCGTTCCCATTTGATATGATTTTTCTTTTCTCTTGACGCTCAGGGAGTTATACCTCGCTCTAAGGACGACCGCGGATACGCACTCTTCAAAGTTTTTTTTTAATAATCACGCTTGCTGCGATCACAAAATTTTGACTCTGATTTGTTTTTGGCACAATGTACGAGAACGAAAGAAGGGGGGGCAAGGAGAAGAAGGACAAGAGTAGAAAAGCGAAATGTTGTGTTTTTAGTTTGTCCATCTGCGTTTTTTTTCTCCCTTTCTGCTCCCTTGTTCTCCGCTCACCGCCCTTCTCTTCTGCCTGTCCCCCTCCAGACAAAGGTGATTGTTGTTTTCTAGGCATACCTGACACTTTTTCAATTTCTTTTTCATCTCTTGCCCCACCATATCTCTATATTGTCTTTTCTTTGCTCTTTTTTCCCCTTTTTTCCACTCCTCCCCCGTCTTTTGTTTGTTTCATTTTTTTGTTGTTGTTTTGTACGAATGACAATTATGAGTTGGGAAAAGGATTTTTTTTTGGAGTGGTGATCGATGCGCTCAGCGCTCAGCGGTTGAACGTTGAACGTTGAAGCTGACCCTTGGGAAAAGTTGCTTCGTTGATCGTAATTCGATCTCTGGCTCGTGCTCTAATCTTTAGTGAAATCCGGAAATCTTGCGTTCGCTACATTGTTGCTTTTGGGATTGATCGGATCTGGCAGGTGTTGGCTGTGGAGGGAATGGTGTAGATGGAATGCTTTGTTTCTGTCATTTGGAGGGTTGGATCGGCACTAGATGCGCTTTGTCTGAGGCGCGCCGCTTGGTGGCTGTCTGACGACATACACAATGCACCTTGAGACCTTCTTGTCAAAGGGGGGCAATGTCCATCCTCGTAGACTTTTAAGAAGGCTATGGCGAAAATGCAGAGCCGGTTGTGCTTAACCATGTTAGATCCGCGTTCGGGTAGCGGGGCTTTACATCCCAGCTTCAAGTTGATTTGTTCGAAACCTGAATGCAAAGATAGATGAACAGATGACGAGGGGTAAAGTGTTTCACGTTCTCGGGACTTTGAGACTGTTTTCTCAAGCGACCAAGGCGAACCGTTTTCGGAGCTGCATAATGGACGAAAGAGCACAGTGTGCTTTATGATCGATATGAGAGTGCCACCTGCTATAGAGCTATTTTTTGTTCAACTCTTCCACGACCGTTCCACGACTGCATGGCGGCAAGCAAAAAAATCGAAAATCTTCTCTCGCAATTACACATGAGGCGCATAAAGGCTTCTTTCATTCTCATGCCTTGTTGGTGTCCATCATGATAGACACCACATTGACAAGTATTTGTCGCCATCACCTTTCGTGAGTATGCTCAGCCATCTTCAGTATCATTGCTGACCTTGTTCTTGCCTTGTGTACCAGTAAGCATGGATGGTAGAACCGAGCTTTGACGTGGTTCATGCTGCTGTGAGGCATTCTGTTCCGTGATCTTGGCCATGTCGAGCTTCGACATCATAGTCTCGGTGTTGGCCGCGCTCCCTCTCTTAATGGGATCACTTTCCGGTTTCCATCGCACCGGTCTGCGAAAAAGAACAAAAGTCACAGATTGATTGCTGGACGTCCGGTTGAAGGATAAATACCTCCTACCAGGCCTCTGCTGAACTTCAATCCCGGTCCTATCGTCGATTGCTGCCTCTGTAGACAGCCGGGCTGTGAGCTTGATATACCATGCCGGCAGCCATGCACCTCGTTATAAAGTTCCTTCTGGTGTCTCTCGCCTTCATCAGGATCGTCAGCGCCATTCCTCTGCACGGCGGTCCCGCCTCCACCGCAAGCGATCCAGGACGCGTGCTCAGACTCCCGCATGAGAAACGAGCGGATCCTCAGGGCATAGACGTCTCGGGCTTCCAGCCCAACGTGGATTGGGCGGCCGTGAAAGCGAATGGCATCAGCTTTGCGTTCATCAAAGCCACAGAGGGCACGAGTATGTGTTTCTATGGATCTCAAGAGCATCGTTGATGAATCGGCAATTTATAAATTAGCCTTCATAAGCTCCAGCTTCTCCAGCCAGTATATCGGAGCGACGAATGCGGGCTTGATTAGAGGAGCGTATCATTTCGCCCATCCGGACAGCAGCTCTGGCGCGACTCAGGCCAGTTTCTTTTTAGCGCACGGAGGTAAATTTCATGGGTTCCCTTCTCGTGCGGGTGCTGAGGTGTTTTGTTCCCGTTGTCGAGGTGGCTGGACCGCGGACGGCATCACACTGCCTGGTGTCCTTGACATTGAATGTGAGTGTCCGAGATGTTTGGAAGCCGAACAACCCAGTCTGAAGCGCTAGCTTTCACTAAGATAACCCGAATGGCGCTGAATGTTATGGTTTAAGCGCTTCGGCAATGGTGTCTTGGATCAGGGACTTTTCGAACACGTACGAAGCCAACACGGGTCGGTACGTCTAGTTCTTCTACGGCGGCAACGACCTCAACTCACATTCTTGTCGCGGCTTCTCTTAGATTCCCAAGTTTGTCTTTTCCTCTTCGCTTTCTTCTCAACTACTTCGACGAACGCTGATTAATGTCATAGTAATTTATACCACGACGGATTGGTGGACGACGTGTACTGGTAACAGTGCGGCATTTGGGACTACAAACCCCCTGTGGATCGCACATTTCGCAGCCTCGATTGGCCCACTCCCCGCAGGATGGTCGTAAGTGCTTCATACACATTGGACGAGAGAATCTGGCAAACTTGACGATATCTGCAGTGTGGCTTCGTTCTGGCAATACGCGGATTCGGGCCCAAATCCAGGTGACCAGGATCTTTTCAACGGAGATGCTGCTGGCTTGGGGCGGTAAGAGTCACCGTTCGAATTCCCAGTTTATCAGAGAAAACGCTGACAGTTCTTGTAGCATGGCACGAGGATCTTGAGCCGCCCGGCATCTTGAATACCCTTTTAACTGACTGACTTTTCATTGTTTTTAAGTCCCAGTCTTTATATTTGGATTTCTTCACAATTTTTATTCCTTTCAAACCCGTCCTATATATTTTGCCGTTGTTCTTTCTCAGTCTCCGAGACGCAATGATTGATCGACGTAGAATAAGAGAAGGCTGGGGTCGGATTCTGACATAAGGACGCTGTCGGAAATGAAATGAAATGTTGATCAAGCGCTACAGCCTGCACTGCTTTTCTTCTCCATCACAACCCCTCCTCCCTCTCAAAGGCGCTCACGCCTAGCGCGACGTTCCGTAGAAGTAACTTGGTCTGGCTCTAGAGAAAAACCGACAGGAATCGGCTAGGCTTTGCTGAGTAGCACGGTGAATGGTCCTTCTCGACTTTGCTCACGTTTTGGAGGCTGATATGGCCTCCGCTGTGTCCATTCCCGGCGTTCCTGCTGTGATCATTCAAACGGATTGATCCAGCAAGACTCGACAACGTTCTCAGACTCTCTTCGGTGTGATGGCGAATCCCAGCTGGCCGTGGCTCAACCTCGGTCCTCAAGACCTGCCGTCATATTTCGTCAAAGAAGCCGAAGACTCGAGCTGGTGGGCCTTATTCAACCCTGAAAGGAGCAGAGTGTTGGACGTGGACCTGTTGTATAGGCTCCCGCACGATAGGTACGTCAAAAGCTTCGCCTTGAACCATAACGTTATTTTTTTACAAGTGCACTCATATTATCCGTGTCCTACCGTTTGCGTTTCTAACATGCTCAAACTAAACCCATGGCCTAACCTTGTCACTGTTCCGTGGCCGCTCATCGATGATAGCATCGTGAGCTGTCTGCGTTTCTCCCCAAACGGCAAGCTCTTGGCGTGGATTATCAAATATAAAATCTAAGTAACTTTCTCAGATTCCTGTTCCACGAGTTTATGTGACTGATTTCTCTGAAAAGAGATTCGGAGCAAGAGGGAAAACCCAGCGCTTCCTGTACGACTTGCTGAACCACAATTTCAACGAAGCCCAACCGGTCAGCGAGGGAGCTCGCTTTGAGTTTCAGATGCTCCGCTCGCGAAGACTTGGAAATCAAAGAAGTGTGAGATGTACTGAGTTCCGTTGAATAACCAGTGATATCTTCGGCAAATCCTTGCAAGGTCATATGGTTAGGTTCAGATCACGGAATTTGCATGTCTGCACCTGGCGGCGGCCGCCTACGCCAACGAGAGCCGGGGACCATACCTTCTTTTGGCCTCTTTGATGACATCAACTGTCCAACCTATTTTTCGCCGACGCCTTGTCGTTTGTCCACATTCTTTCACGCCATATTGGCTTACTACGGCGGTCAAACAGATGACATACGACTCTGATTCTTTGGCGAATCCGTATCGAATCCATGCTCCCAAGCCATTCTTCCGCTTCAATTTCGGAGATCTTCAACATGAGACGTCTTCCTACTTTCCAGTGGGGCTCGAAAGTTATGCTGTATTCCCGACGCTCAGGCCCACGTGTTTGAGCATCCAAAATATGTGCGAACTTCCACCGTTCGAAGGCTATAAAATGCTGTTGCTCTCGTCGACGGCCCGCTGGTCATCCCCTTGTTTCGTTCCTGCGTAAACCCAAGCCATGGTGCTCAAATACTCGTTCGTGCCTCTCGTCTTAGTGGTGCAAGCACTCGCCCAGCAACAGCAGCTTTGGGGCCAGTGTGAGTTTGTGCTCGTCGCCGCTGCAGTAGAACATGAGACTGAGATCATTGTACCGACTTAGGTGGTGGAAACGGTTGGACTGGTCCTACTGCCTGTATCTCCGGGTCCACGTGTATCAAATTGAATGACTGGTATTCACAATGCCAGCCTGCAGCTTCCACTGTACCCGTTCCTACGACCACGCCATCTCCAACCACGTCGGATCCACTCCCCACCGTATCCCCAACGGCGACCGCTGGACCGGCAGCCTGCACTCCTCTGCCTGGTACCATTAACTTGGTGTCCAATTCTAAGCTGCCAGATCCTTTCACTTTCATCAGCGGTAACAAGGTCACCACTAAAGCAGATTGGGACTGTCGCCGTGAAGAGATCAGCCAGCTCTTCCAGCGCTATGAATTAGGAACGCTTCCTCCCAAGCCCCAGTCCGTGACTGGCTCTCTCTCCGGTAGCACCCTTGCCATCACCGCCTCCGATTCAGGGAAATCCATTTCCTTCCAGGTTTCCATTTCTTATCCTACATCTGGCGGGACTGCTCCATGGCCGGCCATCATCGCCTATGGTGGTCTCAGCATTCCCAGACCAGCTGGCATAGCCGTCATCACGTTTAACAACGATGACATGGCCGCTCAGCAGAGCACCTCTAGCAGAGGCCAGGGCAAATTCTACCAGCTTTACGGAAGCGGTCACTCAGCGTCAGCCATGACCGCTTGGGCATGGGGTGTTAGCCGTATTATCGATGCCCTGGAAACGACTCCTAACGTGAACATCGACCTCAGCAGAATCGGAGTCTCTGGTTGCTCCCGCAATGGCAAGGGCGCCCTGGTTGCTGGTGCTTTCGAGAAACGTATCGCCCTCACCATTCCCCAAGAGTCAGGCTCCGGTGGTGCTGGTAGCTGGAGAATCTCTGACCAGATGCTGCGGAACGGCATCCAAACTCAAACCGCTTCCGAAATTGTCCAAGAAAACGTCTGGTTCTCGACGGCATTCCAGCAATACGTCAATCAAGTTCCTGTCCTCCCCTTTGATCATCACATGCTCTCCGGTCTTGTTGCTCCACGAGGCCTCCTCGTCATTGACAACACCGGCATCGACTGGTTGGGCCCCGAATCCGTCTGGGGATGCCAGAAGACTGCCAACAAGATTTGGCAAGCCTTGGGCGTAGCTTCCAACATGGGCGTATCTCAGATCGGAAACCACGCTCACTGCGCATTCCCGTCTTCTCAACAAGCCGATTTGGATGCGTTTGTCAACAAATTCTTGAAGGGCCAGTCAACGAACACAAATATCATCAGGACCGATGGTGCCAATAACGTCGGCTTCAACGAAGCGGACTGGGTGAACTGGTCTGTTCCGACCTTGTCATGAAGATAATGCATAGTGTCGAAAAAATTCCTAAATACTCAAGCAGTTGCGCTATGGTATCTTTCTGCGGTTATTAACATTCTATATCGAAGTACGCTTTGAAAAAATATGGCTGATTCGGAGTTCAACACGAGGTTACTTTCTGAGGCATATTAATGTCTAAATCCAGGAAACCAGTCATCTACTAGAGACGAATAGTCACATATGCGATGAAATATGCAACCTGGTGCAGTAAACGCGAATCGTCGTGAAGCCAGATCCTATCCTACAACTGAGCCCAGCCCTTTGAAAAGAAGCGTAGAGAGACCAAGGATAAAGGTAGTAACGAATCCAGAAGCACCCGCATTTTCTCGATAAGCTTGTGCTTTTGCCTCCACATCTTTACGACCATTCTGACGAATTATACCTGCCTCAAAGTCTCCTTGATCATAATAATTTTTGATTTCGCAGGCGATATCCTTCAGCCACATGTGCTTCTCAGCGATCCAAGGTCTGCTGGCGCAGTGCTTCTTGATGAGCGCACGGACAATTTTTTGGGACTCTGCGTATTCATCATCAAGTGAATAGGACACTATCGTCGGCCCATCTTTCTCGTGCGATGTCGACGAGTGTCGTAGATGTGAAACGGAGATCTTCTTTCCCCTCGTAGTCGTGATGCAAGCGTGCCCCGCAAACCTCATACCACGATTCTTGAACTCGTGGCCATTTTCATCCCACCAAGACTCCATAGGCGATGTGTGTTCGAGCCCAGTGATCACAGTGACGATGGGAACTTTTGCGCGGCAGATGATGTGATAGAACATATCATAATTGATTTTCGTTATGTCTGTGATTCGGGTGCCTCGTATGCAATAAACCAGGAGGCTGAGCCCCACAGCGTTATGGTCAGCTTTGTCTGCACATCTAGGAGAAGTGAGATTTTGGACGAGGTCCAATAGGTTTTGCATGGCGCGTTCAGCTGGAACACTGCCACGCTCGCCTTCGTCGAGTCCAGCAGTGTCCCAGAGTGTCATTTCCTGCCCATCGACCCGAACATGGTAAGGGTTGCTTCTGAACGTGCACCCCTTCGCCGTATTGGACACTGGAGCGAGAGGCCGTGTTGAGGGTCGTTTTTGAAGATCCAGAATATCGATGTCGGTGCGATCAGCTAGCATATTGATGAGGGAACTTTTTCCAACGCCTGTTTTACCGAAAATGAGGATATTTGGAGTAGGAGAAGCACCACTGAATGGCTGGATGACTTCGCGAGCTTCACGAGTGGCAACCGCACCAACGAATGCAGGCAAATAACTGTCGCGACCGCTGCCCTCGCGATTCATGGACACATTCTGCTCCAGCTCTGGGTGAGAGCCAGCGTATCTGGCATTGCGATGATGATTGGATACATCAGTGGAATGCGACGGGAAGTCTATGGGTGGTGTTGCGGATGTCAAAGGGGTATCCGAAATACCTGGCCGCCATCGGCAATCACGACCATCTCTGGCACCACCTTGAGGAGTGCCTAGAACACTGCAGCCGTTTGAAGGCATCTCTTCACGAGATGCTCCCCACGAGAAAAGCTTGAACACCATAATGCGACTTTTTGCCTAGCGGATGCAATGCGATGTCTGGGTCTACAGAAGGATAACTGGATACCGACAGGAGAAAAGCAGGAATGGTAGTGAAACCAACAAGCTGCCGAGGAAACCGTGGATGGGAGTGTACCTCGCAGAAAACCGATGCACGGATGTGTCCCAAATTGTAGGATTAATCGTTCTATTCGCTGGCAGAACAGGAACTTGATATATACGCACATTGTAACCCACCAAACCTTGCGGAGCCACAAGCGCCATGTTAATACGGAGGACATGGAGGCAATGAGGACTCTGCCCAGACTCTGCCTAACCGCACAAGGACCAATCATCACGAAGGAACACGTTGCGGGGTTGGCTGTGAAACACTAATTAATGAGCGTCAGATGGTGCCAACGTCGCAGAAATTATAAGTCACTTCATGCTGATGTCCTATTCTTGGTCAAGATGCCACCCTCAATTCAGTTGCCAGCACTAATCTTGTATAAAAAGTTTTTCATGGGTCTACTTGGAAAACGACGATAAGAACAAGCATTGCAACATTTAAGGCATTTAGCATTGTTCGCAGCAGTCGAAAATGTGATAGAACACGCGGGCACAAAGGATGTTTAGCAGGCTATCAGAAACAGAAAGAGGATGAGAACATTGGAGTACAGGCGTCAGGTGGATAGGTGTACAGCAACCTTCACAGATGTGCTTCATGTTGAGACCGGAAAAGAACAGTGAGGCAAATTGACAACATGAATTGCAGAGTCAATACACTACGCTGTGGAAGTGTGCCCTTGTGAAGATCAAGGATGAATGAATAGACCCGATTGGCGCTGAAGGAAGTTGAGGTGCAGGTTTCCACAGCGGATGGCAAGGTTATATGGGAATCACGAGGTAACGGCATGGATTCGCCCGTCAATCTTCACAATCATCCCCAATCCCTTGCACAGTGCGCCGATGGGCGACGGAATTTCCACAGAGGCTGAGCATTGAAAATATAAAGACATGTCGAGCGACACCAGGTCGGATACTTCATTGTAGCGTCTCCCCTCTCTGGCTCCAATTCAGGCTCAGATCATCCAACCAAGTCCAACGTGACCAGTCCGTTCAGGGTATGACGAATTATGCATGAATTGCATCTTAGACCGATAAGAATATAGGTGTACAGGTCCAGTATTCGTTCTCGAGTTCAGGATGCCATCCGAACCTCCAAACGTCATCATCTTCGGCAAGTCGGCAGCCGGAAAGAGCTCACTTGTCAACATGCTCGCAG
The DNA here is from genome assembly GCA_011319805.1 of Macrocybe gigantea. NCBI lineage: Eukaryota > Fungi > Basidiomycota > Agaricomycetes > Agaricales > Callistosporiaceae > Macrocybe > Macrocybe gigantea. The sequence continues at coordinate 292,320 of SJRY01000065.1, read as the reverse complement.
GAGAGACGATAACGCGTGAATCGAGTGGTGCAAAGGGCTGCACATTGGAGAGCACACAGTACGCCGTGCCGATACTGGGAAGGACCTTCTACCTTTACGACACGGCCGGTTTGAACGAACCAAGTTCAGGGGCAGTCCCAATAGAGAAAGCGATTGTGCAGCTGTATCGATTGCTCAGGAGCCTCGAGACTGGCGTCAGCCTACTTATCTATTGCGTGCGAGGCCCCAGAATCGAGTCAGCCATATACCGGAACTGGCGGTTGTTTCACGAGATCATTTGTCAGGAGAAAGTGCCGACCATTTTGGCTATAACGGGGTTGGAGTTTGAGCAGGATATGGATGCTTGGTGGGTAGCGAACAAGGGGGATTTCCAAGAGTATGGAATATTTCCTCAGGGAGTTGCCTGCATCACGGCCACGAAAGGCAAACAGGACAAGCACGGCAGATACAAGTGCGAGGAGGAGTATGAAGAATCCAAGGTCAAGCTGTCAAAGCTGATTGCCGCGCATCATCTTGTTCGGCCTTGGAGAGTGGAACCCGTGCAATGGTTCAAGGACATTGTGACCGTGTCGTATGAGAGTCAATTTTGTCATAGGGCAATCAAGCACCGAGACGTCGCACGCGTCATTGGAAATGGTGTACAGCAGTTAATGGGGCGGTGTGAGATAGAAAGAGAAGATGCGGAGAGACTGGGAAACTTGCTGGCTGATGGACAAGACGAGACCTCTGAGGAGATGGTCTATGCTGGAGAAAGAAACCCATGGTTCAAAATTCTTCCGTTCTTGTACGTAGGGAAATAGTGGCGACATACTTGATATATGTGTTATGGCTTCTTGAAACAGGGTACAAATTGGCCTTCCACGTCCCGTTACGTCCTGAGCAAATTGAATCCTGGTAGATGCTGAGGGAACACCTTTCTGCACTTCATCTGAGCGAAAATTCATAACTATAGTCGACCATTAACAATGCATTCCACTTTCCCTGCACTTGTTGAATGGCTTTGGAAGCATAGTCCGACATCAAACGACGCCCAAAGATATGACTTAGCCAACCTTCGCAACACCTTGCACGTACCGATTATGTAGATCTCGAACACAAACTCGGCACGATTGGGTAACAAGAAAGGATGCAGGTCAGCGTAATTATCATAGTTTTAGATGAGGAGCGAATTGGGCGTAAATGTAATGGTCGTGTTTCTAAAGAAACCTAGGCAACCTTCACATCATGCCCAAAGTCTCATGGTGCTAAGTTTTTATGCTCTACCTGAAGCGGCGAACTTATGGGGGTTCATCTGACTCGAATCAAGATGCTCAAGAAACTTTCAAGCTATTCTGGTTGACGTTCCTAGCTGTCACTGCAGATGCCATATCGTGGTTAAGGTGCAAACACTGGCGTATACCAAGGTCTAATAAAACTGACGGCTAATGGGCGGCCCACCAATGAACCCTTCCTTGCAACACATGAAAGAACCTCCTGCATGGCTGGCAGTTCAGATCTGCTAACGAAAAAAGACAACGATGCTCGCGAAAAACTCGATGTGTGCGTATCAACAATGAACATAAGGCACAATAGCCACCCCAGCATGTGCCCAGAGAAACGGCGACCCGGAACTAGTCATTCTCGGATAGTATACGATCCAGCACCTTGAGCTCGAGATTTTCTGGATGATACGCGCGACACTGCGGAAGTCGATTCCACTTTACCAATCCAGCGCGCAGGTTTATCTCATTGTCGGTGACGGGAAATCTTTGCCTGATATTTTCAATCGTTGGTCGCTGCGCTGAAGCCTTTGACCAGCACTCTTCCATCAGTGACCAAATCTCTTCCGTGAGTCCCCAATTCGTCCAAGAGGAAGTGGATGGCGGAGGGCGCGATGGTCGATCACCTGATATCATCTTAAGTACCACAGCACCATCGGGATATTCGAAGAACGGAATGTTTCCCGTGAATACCTTCGCATCTCGATAATTAAAAATGACAGGCCAGAAGGAAAAAAGGTAGTTTCACCTCATAACACACACCCGCCCAGGCATATATATCGCTCGCCTTGCTTTTTGGTGCAAAGTTGTCATTTTCGGCACCGAACAGCTCTGGTGCTTGCCATCTCAGCGTGCCCAATGACCGGCCGGATGAGAGATGGGAAGTCCATTTCCTGATTTCAGGGTCCGAGACAGAAGACAGCCCAAAATCTGTGATGCACGCAATTCCAGCTGGCGTAATCAAAATATTGGACTTGAACATTGATCAGCTCCCAATGAAAAGCAAAAGAGGAAGGCTATCTCACCCCTTTCAGGTCTCCATGAATAATTTCGAGTGAATGTAGATAACGCAAGCCGTGCATAACATCGCCTACCTGTCTAAGCATGAACATAGACAGAAGGTGAATATGGTCTAAAAACATACGAGTAATTGACGGTTTGCATTTGCGTTGGCTTTCAGATAATCATCTATGTTGCCATAGTCCATCCATGGCGAGACAAATGAAAGCCGACCGCGAAGACGGTAGAGCCCGTACATGGGTAAGAGGTTAGCGTGCGACAGCTGACCCCATAAAATGGCCTCTCCCCAGAATTTCTATATGACGGCGCATAAAAGGTCATGCCACGATCTAGCGAGGAGAATGACAATCGCGAGTGCACCTTCATCAGATAATCAACCTTTGACGTTTGATATATTCGAATCATCTTGACAGCGACATTCTCGCCGGCCATCCGACCACGGTAAATGTCACCGAAACCTCCTGCTTCACAGGCATCTTCGTCAACTTGGATATCGGCGTCAGCGATTCTGAGTTCTTCTGGGACGATATCGGATCTTTGTACAAGTCTTTGCATGACGACGAGTAAAGAGCGCCGCATCTTTGGCTCTAAAGTGTCGATGTTAAGGGTCTAATGAAGTAGATTAGGCTAAGAAGAGTTGTCATCGCAAAGCAGGATCGGGCCGTACGCTCTGCAGCAGGCTGAACACTTTGACTGCTTCTGCACCTTTTTGGGCAAGGAGCTTTTTATACCTGCCCGGGTCTTCGAATATCTCTTCAAATCTAGATAGGGCATTTCTCGAGGGATCATCAGGGGATGAGGCATATTCTTCTCTGAAATCATTGATTCGACCTATAGAGTCGTCGAACAAACGCGGTTCGATGGCTACAAGTGAAGGGGAATTCCTCCCCTCATCTGCCGGGTGGGCTGGAAGATATGATGTTCACAGCCTGCCAAATATAGCTGCAAAGAATTCGAACTCACAGAACCATGATGAGAATAAATTGTCCGGAATCGTCGTGGTTGTCCTTTGATCATCGCCGGGTGAGTGGTGGCTGCTATGAATAGGCGGAGAATACCGCGAGTGTGCATGAAAGTCGCTTGCACCAGGCTCCGAATCGAGTTGTTGTGGCAGAGGTTGCAAAGGCTTCATCGATTTAGGGGCAAATTCAACCCCTATACCACAAAGTAATAGATCGATAGCCTCCCATGCGGAGCTTGATGTCTGGCGAAAGCGAAGCACAGGCCCATATTGACCTTCGTCTCGGGCTGCGTTCCTTGCCTGTCCGCTGACGGAAACTTGTCTTGTTGTTAGAGCTATCGTCATGATGTCCGTCGTTCCGAGGAGTTTGTGTAGAAACAAGAGAATTTCGGCCGCTTGACTGGAGGCAGTGGGTTGAAAATGAAGTATCCCGACCGCCCGCTTCCTTCTTGCGTGCTTCCTGATACAGGACGCATAATTGAACATACAAAACACGCGAGACGTGGGGCTTACTGAATCCACCCTATGAGTTTGTAATGCGCATATCCCCAGCTGAAGGGGTTATTTTGTAAATCAGGCGTATCGATGAGCATGATCTTCTTTCCACGGTTGGCGAGAATACTGCCTGCGTATGAGCATGTGTATACCGCGAGATCGGTTGAATTCGCGGCCAGGAGTCCGCGATCTTCATCTTGTCGTTGGGCATTGACGATGCTTATAAACTGTGGCCGTTTTGAGGTGAGTTCAAGACCCCCTCACAAGCAGTGGAAGGATGCTATGACGTACGGACTCCTTGCCTGACTTCGTTTCCCCAGTCAATCTGTGACCAACAAAGACATTCAGAATTCGGCATTCCTACGCAACATGAATCAGCTTACAAGACAATAATGTCCGCTGCAGAGCGTTCAACTGGTCTTCGGAGCAAAAAATCCCATACAGAATCGATTGTTTCCGCGACAACAGGCATGTTAAGAACGAGGGACGCAAGAAAGCTGGGCAGACTCGTCGTGCGAGGGTTGTTTGGAAAATGTGAACAGAGCCCGGTGCAAAGGACGTGGAAGCCGTGAGGCTCCGCGCACAAAATAGGCTCAAGGATCGATAAACAGCGGATTCGTGCCAGTCTTCGTTTTCGGCCCAGGATGCCAACCGGTTAAGGAAAGGCCTTCAATCATCCTCCCGCTCGCTTCCATTTCACCGACCAAGCCACGACAACGGACTTTCAGACCTGTCAATGCATTAGCTTTCACCCACTTCACAGACATCACGCAACTTTGTTGGTCTCTTGAATGATCGGAGGAACTGGCACAGACGGTGAGCATGTCGGATTCTATAGGCTTGAGGTAGTTACGCACCTGAGTCCGCCACTCTGCCCAGTCTGCGCGATAGCAGGCAGACGATCGGTCGAGCCGAACTCGGTTTCGACAGTCACATGAAATTTTCGTGACTTGACTTGAGACGCGCAACACGACCTAATCGCATGCCACCAAAAGAAATTCTGTCAGTCGCTCTCATTCCATTCTTGCTGAAAATCGTGCATGTAATTGTGAACGTGAGCGTACCGAGAAGCCGACCACACCAAATAAAATATGTGAACACCCTAAAGAAACCCGTTGTGAAAAAGACTATCTAAATTACATGTGATCATACACCACGCTGCTCCTCATCTTCCGAGTTACCGTCCGTGCTAGACATGTCTACAAGAGACATGCCAGCTGCAGAGTCAGCATTCGAGGGCGGCTCTTCCGTGTCTTGTCCAGAGGTGAGGTCAGAAAGCTGCACGTCACTCGAGTCGGCTGAAGGGTCCGTGTCCATGGTCTGTCTGCCATGCAACCCCGCAACTAGGTGGGAAAACTGCAAGTCGTTCTCCCGTCCGTTCTGAAGAACGGAGCGAAAACCAAAGAAAACACACAATAAAGACACCAACCACCCACAACCATACACTGCAAGGAGGCGCGCAGGAGCGTAAACAAAGACAAGTTTAGCCATCGAGCAGTGCGCGTCCACTGGCAACATGTAGCTCTCGTTTGAAGACTGGAACTGCCCTGACAGGAGGCTAAGGCTCACGTTTTGCATCAGAGACGGCAAGGCAACGGTTAGATCTGGCCATGTGAAGTTGCTATCCCAGCCGGTGTCTCCGAACCGAGTCCAGCGCAGCATGGGGCCATAGCCTATAATCGAGCTATCGTCCTGAAAATAACTCCACATGGGCCGAAACGAGATATAGCCGTTTAAGGCCTGGCCAACGGCTCTGGCAAGCCCGTTCACTTCTTCGATGACAGGGCCAGGGTTATCTGCAAGCGACGCGACAAGGTGGCGACCGAGAGTCACATTGAGCACGTCGATATAGGATGAAAAATTATCGTGCTTGACTTGGACGACGTACTCGGCGCTCAAGGCGGTGCACCGGACGGCTTTCGGTGGATCGGGTTTGCGCATGTTACCGTCCCTAATCCCGACCACAAGGTCGAAGCCGAGGGGGGAGAATGAAAATGTGCCGTGCCATAGAGGCACTGGTTCTGGGTTCGGCTCAGGCAGCTCGCTGGTGAAGTTGTAGGAGTCGGTTATATCGGAGCACTGCAGAGCGCCCGCTGTAAAGTTTACCTTGTACGCACAGATGCCGCATGGGCTCGGCACATTCAGATATGAACCGGCCGTGATGACCCTATCCACGATGGACCTTGAGCGGAAGTTGGGCTCGTGCAGGTAAAGCGTCCGGTTCGGATCGTTATCGAAGTAGTAATACTGCGCCATGCGCGACTTGCCGATGTCGGGATAGTAGACGGTGCACGTCTGGTTCACGCCGTATGGCGCAGGAGCGACGCGGATAGCTCCTGGAACAAAGATGGGAATTCCTGTCATGCAGGATATCGCCAAGGCGGCTAGCGCAAGGGGAGGTGCGATGACCCAGGTCCGATATGATGAGGGAAGAAATGGATTCCCATTTGCCGCAGCGAGAGGCACATCTATTTTTTCCCAGTTTATTCGCGGGGCATCCTCCCCATTCAGCGGATGGCTGACTTCTGATTTTTCCGCGGGCACAGCCTGAGATGAAACCTCAGAAAATGGCGGTATGAGGCTCCAGAAGTATTGAGCGAAAGCCAAGCCGATGGTGGCCGCAAAGAGGTAGTTCACCAACCCTCCGACCGTTCTATTGTGGAATGAATAGCCATGCTCTGGAACGACGGATCCAGAGAGACGTAGACAAAGGATGTGGTGTCCCAAAGCGATTATCGTGGCCAAGGAGAGATAGCATATCATCTGAATGCGCAAAAGCGAGTTGGACCAGAACCCATCTATTTTCCAGTCAGTATCGATGAAAAGCGTGACATTACTGTCACAAGATATCACCTTTCTTGAACAACATCGTCACCCAGAAACAGAAAATTCAAAGCATGAAGGGCTCTAGCAAGGAAGATACTACGGTGGACGGGGAGGTTGTGCATGGGGGTTATATCCAGCCGTCTAACCCAACACCCTAACACCTCCCCAGGCACAAAGGCGGTGAAGTAACGATGTCAACTCTCGGCCGTGTCCGCATTTGAATACCAACGGATTGCAAACTCTTGCAACTAGGGTCGTACCGTGACAGACAAGATGGCGGAAGATGGAAGGATCAGTCACGATCGACATGAGACCACCGACATCATGCATGGACGGAAGGTATCAAAACGATGCAGAACACATGATGGCACCATCATTCAGCGTACCTGTAAGATGTCCTTAGGCAGCACTCTTATCAAACAGATCAGAACTCGGAGTCGGCGAAATGCCAATATATAGGAAAATAGAAGACGTGCTCCCAAACCAGGGTTCAAAACTACTCGATATCATGGATGCTTCCTCTGATGAAAAGTCCGTAGGTTTCAGTGCAATACCAGTCCGTTGAGATCCAGTCGATATCACCTGTCAGATGCATATTCTGCATGATCGTTCAGGGTACGACTGGTATGCAGACCAGGGTCCGCGATGCGCGCTGCACTCACCGACAACGTCGATACAGGCAAAATCCCATGCTTCAAAGTATTGAAGACGGAGCATAGGTGGGTGCCTCCTCAAAGGTTCGAGCCACTACACATCTACCTGGACTGCCACATCATATCCCCTGTTTCAGAGGGCCCCACACAAGCCATACCGAAACGCATATCCGTTGCACGATCTGATGTCAACGGCAAGCCTGACCCTTTGATTTTGGGTCCAAAGACCATGCCAGAACGCTCGCGGACCTTCCAGATGTGTGTCTCCGTGACATAGGCCCCCTCTTGAAGCAATAATTCTACGCATGACATCTACTCGCACATCTTATCAGACGCTTTCAAGTGCGTGTCCGGCTGGGGATCACATTTCACATCAGTGTTGTACGCATTGGCTTGCATCACATACAAAATGGTCAAGAAAATGGGCAAGGTATGCGGAGACCAAATACGCCAGGTTGTGAGGTAGTGATAGGGTTATCCATCTAAGGCGAATCTAGGACGCGGGCAAATAGAATTAGAACATATCGATAGATGAAGAATCATGAGTTTACTGGCATCGCTGCGTCTGAGAACCGAATTTCACTGAAAACAATGGCTTTGTAATTAATCCCCTCCAGTCTTCCAACATCACAAACCCGACTCCTGAACGTTCAAGCCTCATCGCCATCAAGTATGCGGAAAAGGACAGCTCATTGCATCTTTTCTTATCGACAGACCTGTAGATTAAAACACCTTCCACTTCTCCCCTACTTCCTCGTCCGTCCCATGCGCCGATAGCAAGTGGCGCAAGCACCCAAAAGCAAGCCCGAAATGATTGGGAGAGGTTGCTTGCAAAGGACGGGACTTCTGGATACAAGTTCTTGTCTGACGAAGACCTGGATGCCAGCTTTCTTTCCGCGGGTCATCCTCCGGAAATTCTTCCTGAATTGCGCAAAATCTGGGACGACCGGTGCAATGCAATGGCAGCGAAGGCTGGTAATAATCCCCACATCATAGGAGTGCGTGTTTTTTTCTCGCTACCCAAGCCACTAACGCTAACCCCACCATCCGTAGAAGAAACCTGACCCAGATAACACCGAATTCGGAATATATGAAATACCACATTCGTCGAACCCGAAGCTCGCACTTCGTATCTTCGACGGTGGATTGGAGATGTTGAAGGAACGAGGTCGAGTCGCAGTTGGCGCTGACGACGACGTACCGTTGCTATCAACATTACGTAACCATAGGTAAAATTTCCGTAGGACGCAGAATGTCCGCCTCAGTACTCTACGAGATACTGAGGCGTGAGTTCCTTCATTATATTCACTATTCTATCACTAAAGAACCATAGTATATTATCTTTAGGTATTTACAGTAGGCTAGTACTCTACGAGATACTGAGGCTATATTATCTTTAGATTTCCACCTTTTCAGTTGCCCGACCGGATCCTGCCTTCTATAGGTTATGGGCCCCGCTGACCTATCCATGAACGTTGAATCAAGCAATCAGAAGCTCCAACTACCTCACCTTAAGGCCGATAGCTCCAATTGGACTATTTACGACGAGAGAGTCTCAAACTATCTCACGGCCAAGGGTCTTCAGCGTCATGTGAAGGGTACCGCGCGTAAACCGGCTGCGGCAATTGAAAAGGATGGTAAATTCTTCCGAAAACGGACATCGAAAGAAGCCACGGACACCAGGAGTGCCACGAGCAATGATTTGATCGAGCTAACAGACGACGAGCTCGATAAAATTGAGACAGCATTGGAGGAATACGAGCAGAAGGAAGCGCTGGCTCGCGAAGTTGTTTACCAAACCGTTGACAAATCCAGTTTCTTTCAAATCAAAAACGAGCCATCTGTTCACGCGATGTGGAAGAAGCTCGTCTCGATTCACTCCAATAAAGGTGATCTCTACCAAACAAGCCTTCTCGCTCAGCTTCAAAGCATGCGGTTCACCGAGGGGAGTAACATGCGCGAACATCTCACGAAAATGACGGAAATCAAGGAACGCCTCGATGATATGGGCTGTCCTTTGACTGACGAGGCATTCTCATCCTATCTCCGGACTTCCGTCTCACTCGTTCCCATGTACCAATCCCTTCTTATCACCCTCTCGGCCACCGCTAGCCTATCTGGGAAAAAACTCACCAGCTCGGACATCATTACACACGCTACCAACCAGGCTAACTCGCTCGAGATGGAAGAAAGCATCAATAAGTCGAACTCGGCTATGATCGCATCTTCCTCAAAAGGCAAGGGTGGCAAAAGGGGACAGAAATCAAAACGAGACGAAAAACGCTGCACAAACCCAAAATGTGGCAAAATAGGGCATACAAAGGAGCAGTGCTTCGAAGAAGGAGGAGGGAAGGAGCACGAAGCTCCTGAATGGTTCAAGAAGCGCAATCGGAAACAAACCGATAAGAGCGCTAGTGCTAACGCTGCCGCAGAAATCGAAGGAGTTGCAATGATAGCAACCCTTGAAGAGCCCGATGAACCTGTCACCTCACTCGTCTGCACCTCAGACTTCCAAGTTGAAGCCGAAGCTGAGGCCCTCGTCTCCGGAAACACTGGTGGCATCATTGTCGATACCGGCGCCAGCCACCATTTCTCTCCCAGCCGCTCCGAACTTGCCAATTATAGAGAAATCGAGTCGATGCCTATCAAAGCCGCTAACGGTCAGCATTTATACGCAATTGGGAAAGGTGATCTCACCATCGATTTTCCCAACGGAGACTCCAAGACCACAGTCACACTTCGAGACGTCTATCATGCACCTAAAATGGCATACACATTACTCTCGATCCAAACTATCGATCGACGAGGTTTCGCAGCTCACCAGGAGAATCAAACCTGCTATATCATCCAGAAAGGGCCAAAGCGAAGGGTTATTGCCCAAATCCCACTCGTCCGAGGTCTTTATCGAATCACCTTAAATAACCCAAAACTCACTGCCGCTGCCTCCGTCGCGACAAGGGTCATGACAATCAATGAGCTCCACCGTAAATTGGGCCACGTGAACTTTGACGACCTGCGAAACATGGTCAAAAGCGACCTCATCTCCGGCATTGAACTCGATCCGAACGAGAAGGAAAGGGACTGCCCCTTTTGCATGCAGGGAAAGGCTACCCGCAAATCCTTCCCAAAGGAGAGTCAGACCAAGTATACACGTTATGGCGAGAAAGTCGTATCTGACCTGTGGGGAAAGGCACCAGTCCGTTCACTTGGCGGGAACTACTATTATTCCCTCTTCAAGGACTCATTCTCTCACGAGCGCATGATTTACTTTCAGCGGACAAAGGACCAAACCTTCGATAGATACAAAGGCTATGAGTCCTGGGCCAAGGTCCAACGAGGCGCTCCAAATATAAAAATCTTCGGATCGGATCGCGGAGGCGAATTCTTAAGCAATGAATTCACGGCACACCTTGAAAAGCAAGGGACCATCCGGCATCTAACCGTCCATGACTCCCCGGCTTCAAACGGCCTTGCCGAGCGCGATAATCGCACCATTGGTGAAGGTATACGGACCCTTCTAACATCCTCGGGCCTCCCTCCTTCCCTCTGGGCTGAAGCTGCTCTCTTCGAAGTGTGGTGTCGAAACCGCAGCGTTTCGAGTGGAAGACCTGATCTGAAAACCCCTTACGAGATGGCGACCGGTAAAAAGCCTGACCTGTCAAATCTTTGGGAGTTCGGTTCCTGGGTGTGGGTACGTGTTCTCGGCAACAATAAACTTGAACCGAGAGCCGTCGAAGCTCGATTTGTGGGCTATGACGAGGAATCAAAGGGGTATCGCATCTACTGGCCAAAGGAACGAAAGGTCAGCATTGAACGGGATGTCTACCTTAATAGAGAAAAAGCCCTTGAGCCCGATGGTGTTGCAATTCAGGGGGAGGACTGGGACACATTTTTCGATGACGGGTACAATGCTGATCCCATGGAGAATGCCGAGATCCCACCTGCAATCGCAGAGCCTCATCCCGAGGCCGAAAAGGCCAAAACCACCTCGGACCCTGCTGCAGACATCAATGACACCCAAAACGTTGCGAGCGAAACCATCAGAGCTCAAAACGAACCTGGGAATCGCGAAGATGAACCTCCTACTGAGCCTGAGCCGGTTGTGCCACCCCATCAGCGAAAACAGCGTCGAAACTCCCTTGCTGGGCTACCACAGTATGACGAAAATGCCTATGGACGCGGAAAGCGAAACCGCCGCGCTGAAACTACTGAACATGCCACGGCCGCCGTGAGCAAGGGGAGACACATGGCAGCAGCCTCAACTGGATCGAGGATGCCGTTATGTATGCTATGGCTATTGCTGAGCAGGAGCCAACACTGGACGAAGCATTGAGCGGACCAGACAAACTGGAATGGAGAGACGCAGTCGAGGAGGAACTCAAACAAATCGAGAAGCTAAATACCTGGGAACTCACAGTCCCACCTCCGGACGCAAATATTGTGGGATGTCGGTACACACTCCGACGCAAACGAGACAGCGAAGGGCGAATTATACGATACAAAGCGCGCCTTGTAGTCCAGGGATACGGCCAACAATACGGGATCGATTATTTCGACACCGAGGCTGTTAGCGTTCGTCCCGAGACTGAGCGTACCCTGCTGTCAATTGGTGCATCAAGAGGCGCTACAATTCATCAATGCGATGCAAAAAACGCCTACCTGAATGCCCGCCTCAAACCCGGCATCATCATTTACGTTCGACTCCCACCACGTTATCTTGAGTTCCGCGAAATCCCTCCAGAGTTTAAAGACCAGCCTGTCGTCTGCAAATTGTTAGCTCCAATGTACGGAACGAAGCAAGGAGCCCACGATTGGTATGATAAGGTCCGCGAAACCTTTGGGAAGCTCATGTATAAGCGTCTCGAAGCCGACCTCGCTGTCTTCTACATCACCAATGGAGACAAATATACCATTGTCGCTGCTGCAACGGACGACTTCACTATCATTGCCGAATCTGATGACTCCGCGAACCTCATCAAGAAGCAGTTGAACGAGTTCTTCGAGATCGTTGATCTTGGCCCTATCAACTGGTTGCTAGGTGTAAAAATTGAGCGCGATCTGGCAGCAAGAACAATATCGCTGAGCCAGGAAGCCTACGTCGAGGACATCGTCAAGCGCTTCGGGCTTGAGAATGCCCGACCCGCGGTGATTCCCATGGAACCTGGCATCGACCTATCGCTCGACTCACCCGCGGTATCGCCCATCGCATTGACGCCGGCTGAAAAGAACAAATACCGACAGATTATCGGCTGCCTCATGTACGCGCGGGTGATGACCCGTCCGGACATTGGTTTTGCAACATCCGTGCTGTCGCAGCACCTCGAAAATCCACGTAAAACACACCTAGAGTCTGCCAAACGAGTGCTTCGTTACCTTCTAGGCACAAAGAACTATAGACTCACCCTAGGCGGCAAAACGACGACTCTTATTGGTTATTCCGACGCCGACTGGGCTTCCCATATGCACCGCCACTCGATTTCCGGTTTCGTCTTCTTCATCGGGAATGGCGCCGCATCGTGGAGCAGTAAGAAGCAACCAATAATCACCCTGTCTAGTACTGAGTCAGAATACGTCGCGTTAACGCATGCCGCAAAGGAAGTCTTGTGGTATCAAAAATTACTCACCGAACTATCACCCATTTTTCCTTTCAAAATCCCCACGACACTCTTCTCTGATAACCAGGGCGCGATTCACCTCTCCAAGAACGAGAAATACCACGGGAGAACGAAACATATCGACGTTCCATTCCATTTCATCCGCCAAACTGTCGACCGCGGCTGCATCGAGCTCCAATATTGCCCCACAGAGGATATGATCGCCGACGTGATGACAAAGGCCCTCGCGCGACCGAAATTCGAGTTATTTCGCGAGTTGATGGGCGTCGGTCCCTGATCTTCATCGCGGAGACTTCGACTCGAGGGGGAGTGTTGAAGGAACGAGGTCGAGTCGCAGTTGGCGCTGACGACGACGTACCGTTGCTATCAACATTACGTAACCATAGGTAAAATTTCCGTAGGACGCAGAATGTCCGCCTCAGTACTCTACGAGATACTGAGGCGTGAGTTCCTTCATTATATTCACTATTCTATCACTAAAGAACCATAGTATATTATCTTTAGGTATTTACAGTAGGCTAGTACTCTACGAGATACTGAGGCTATATTATCTTTAGATTTCCACCTTTTCAGTTGCCCGACCGGATCCTGCCTTCTATAGGAGAGATACGGTCATTTCTGCCTTGACTATTTCGATCTTGACCGGAGAAACCCATCAATACCCCATCAGGCTACAAAATCTGCCCCATTTCTGTCGGAGGGAACGTCGAACCCGACCAAAATTCGATCTTGGGAAAGTGCGTTCGATATACCTGCAAGCCATATTCACCCTGGTGAGGAAAAATTCAGTCTCCCAGAGGGCTCTCACTGGCACGTTCTCTACGGAGGAAGAGAAGTCCTGCGTCTTGTCGTGCCAACGCGCCCCTCTCCTCCGCCGATTGCAGTTCGCCACACCAAAGCCATTCAGACCCCATCGACATAATTGATGCCGCGTCTTGTATCACATTGGCAGGGCTTCCGCTATTTCAAGATGATATGGCATCTATGTTCTTCTCTGTGTATTTATACAGGATGTCCTAAATGATAAGAGGAGTTCCGGCTTCGATTTTGTTCCGCGACATGATAGCAACCGGGCAAATGATCCATGGGTATGCCACGCATGTTAACGTAGGCCTTCGCAGCAAATCTTGGAAGAAGGAACGTGTACCTCTGATTGCTTTCATGCATGTAAGCTATAATGGCACGAACCGGCATTACGTAGAGTGTGAAGTTGAGTCGGACATGGTGCTGGCGGGAGGAAAAAGGAACGTCGGTTAAGAGGCCACATGAATTATTGCTTCCTCCTGCATCTCCAACGACTACTTAGGTCAAGGCGCATGTAGCCATTTCCACTTTCTACACATGAATCAACCCCCCGCTAAGCCACCGTACCAATCGTGGACCACGCGCAGCGCCTTCTACATTAAAACCACGACCTAGAGCCGTGCTGGAGAGCTCAAAGGAAACCAAAAGTCTAGGACGACGGCTACTATGCCTCTCCGTCCGCAACTCTAGCTATCTATCACAACGAAGAGCGTCTTCCATCCTCCCCAGCCTGGCCCACGCCAAGTCGCGTCTCACAGCGAACGTGAACCGGAACCAGCAGCTCCCCTTCATGTGACGGCCCGCTCCTAGGGCGCCCATGACGCCGTTTGCGATGAAAAACTCGTACAACGCGCCCTCACTCTCCCGCATGTCGCTTTCTGAAGCGAACTGGATGCGAGGACCGTATCGATGTCGGAGAGAATCATCCGTAGGTTGACCATGAGGAAGTGTCCCGTCAACGAAGAAGGCACACGTATGAATTTAGTGAAGCCAGGCGGTCAGGTATTCATGGGATTCTGTCGGAAGTTGCTGACTCCTCAACAGGAACGTCTCCAGGCGCGATTTGTCGGCCAGGATGGTGGACCGGAGCGAGTCAGCTGGCGACACCACGGGCATGAAAAGCGATCACATCGCGAGGCTCTGGATCAGCGTCAAATTGGCCTGCGACACGAATACATACTCGGATACAGCGTTGAAGTCCTTCGACATGCCATACACGACATGGACTCAAGCCGGGCTAACGTAGATGGATGCAAGATCTAAAGAACGAACAGAGGCGTAACGCTTGACGGTTCAGCATGTCCCTAGAAGCAAAAACGGAGAATGCACAGGTCTCGTCCCAAGACATGGTAGAGATTGCCTTTTCGCGGAATTGACAATAAGCGGCGATCACATCCGGAGAGTAGTGTGCCAAAGCAGATGGCGTGAGTTGCACAGCGTCACAGCCTTGACGTCTTTACCCTTTCTTTCAATCTCCTGCAGAGACAGTTCACCTCCTCGAGCGCGAACATCTCCGGAATCGGGACATGGACCGGGACAGGCCATACGTCGTTCTGGATGATGAAATCGTTGTCAAATCCAATGTAATAGGATACGACTATGCGGATGTGGCATCACCGGTGCTGCCTAGCACTCTTGCGATCTGGTTCAACACGGGCGGGGTGCATGGGCTTAAAGTGAGAATTGAGAAAGCGCGAGACAACGCTGCGGAAGCACATTGTGCCTGTCTTACCGTCGCCCTATGTAAAGTGCTATTCCAATGTGACGATGAGCTTGGGGTCCGGGCACCATTGCAGAACGATATGCTGTGCCCAAGTGCTCTGTTCCCAGCCACGCCTTTGTCGGACATGACTCAATTCCAGCTACCTCGATGAACGGCGATGTGGGCTAAATGGTAAATGGTAAATTTTATTCCCGGCTACATTACATAAGTCACGAGATTGGCAACTTACGTAACAGTCATACGAGCGGGGGCTGAACGCTATTTGACAGAGGTACCGTGCTCCCGAACTGGTGTTCAGACTCCACTTGATAACATGGATGCTTCCTTTGACGAAAAGTAGGTTTCAGTGCAACACCAGTCGGTTGAGATTTAGTCGACATCGTCTGTCAGATGCATTTTCTGCATGATCGTCCAAGGTACTGTATGACTGCTGTATAGAGAGGGTTCGCGGTAAGCGCTTACCGATAACGTCGATACAGACAAAATTCCAAGCTTCAAATTGTTGGAAACGGAACATAGGTAGGTGCCTCCTCAAAGATTCGAGCTACTTAAAATGCCACGCCATAGCCTTGCGTTTCTCGACATATCCCCGGTTTCGGAGGGCCACACACAGGTCATACCGAAATGCATGTCCGTTGCACGACCTTATGTCAATGGCAAGCCTGACTCTTTGATTTTGGCTCCATAGACCATGCCAGAACGCTCGCGGACCTTCCAGACGAGTATCTCTGTGACATAGGCCCCCTCCTGAAGAAAGTAGCCCTGGCAGCCGGTGCAGAGCAGTACAACATCCTCCAGGCGAGTCACGACTAGATTCCCCACAACGATCCTTAATTCTCGCTCTTCCGCAGAATAATGGCAAAATGGCGTTCCAGGTAAACTTGAGATTTTAGAAACTCGTCTCGAATCGAGACACTGACGAGACCAATGGCGCGCGATCAGCACATCGATCACGTCCATTTTCACATTATCCCGAAACCGAGCGAAAAAGAAGGGCTGGTGCTGAACATAGATGACAACTGGCCACAGAGAAAGGTGGAGAAAGAGTACTTGGCACAAGTCTTGGAGAGGATGAGGTCCAGAACGTGAAATGTACAGCCTAGTGGAGTACCGCAACGAAATGCTTTATTCCCTCTTCCACAGCTTCTTTTCGAGTCGGCCCGGAGAACTATTCATTTGGAAGAAGATTCGATAGAATGGATGGTATGTACATCATGAGAGTATATAAAAGGGGTGAGATTAGGCCGAGGAGTTCTCTGCTTGTGGACGCAGGGAGGCGAGGCGCTTGCACGGAGGAGTTTGAGGCGTGAGTAAGAAAAGTTTGTATTGTAAGTAGAGTATATGACCAAAGACCCCGTTGATGTGATGAAAGATGGTCGGTAAGAACCTTTAAACGAATACAACAGAGAGATAGAAGCAATAGATAGGTATGAGGTGAAGTGGAAGAGTTTCTGATTGATAAAGCAGGGATGGCGTTTTATATGTCTCGGAAATATATTCTTAGCCGAGGCATTGGAAAGAAAATTTGGCAAAACTTATTGAGGAAAAAGGAGAAAAAAATGTTCCTTCTCTCAAAGAAGGAAGTCCTCTAAAGGAATGGGAGAGAAGTCAAAAGCTGTTCAGAGAGAGAGAACCAAGAGACTCTGCCCCTCTCTCGTCGTTTGAAAGGCCAAACGAGAGCGAGACCACGGCGAACGACATACAGCACACACTTCGGACCGTCAATGAACTCTTCCCTCTTTTTTTCAACATCATACCCATTTTTAGTCATCGCAGCTTTCGCTTTGCCCTGCCTTTGTTTCAGCTCCTTTTCTTTCTTTTCTTTTTCGGATAGCGGTCTATAGCTGTCAGAGGTGCCTTGTTCAGCCATCCATGCGGAACAAATCGTCGTCGTCGTCCGCAGTGACCACCGGTCCGCCTAACGGGCTGAGGAGACTCTGCTGTACATTAGGATATCTCCCTGCGCTGACGTTGCGCTGCAAGCCAGGCGGGCCCATACCGTTCGCGGCAGCAGCCGCCGCTGGACCTACAGATCCGACAGCAGAAGCCATAGTGGCGGCAGTCACAGGCGGGCCGGACCCGCGGGCAGTCGCAGCAGAATAGGACAACCTCGAAAACATGTTTTCTAGGGCCGCAGTGCTCGGAGGCGCTG
Source organism: Macrocybe gigantea (assembly GCA_011319805.1). NCBI lineage: Eukaryota > Fungi > Basidiomycota > Agaricomycetes > Agaricales > Callistosporiaceae > Macrocybe > Macrocybe gigantea. Next base: position 274,812 of record SJRY01000065.1, on the reverse strand, counting down.
GATAACTGTTCACGGTCGTTGTGCCTGCAGCGGACGCGTTCACAGGCGTCGCGGCGTTGATACGACCGGCTGCCGCGGCCGCGGCCTGCTGGGCGGAAGGCGTGTGCGACGGAGGAGGCGGCGACGCGGATGCGGTCATGCTGGTCTTCCACTCTCCGTATGGGCCACTGCTAGGAACACCTCCGCCAGCCGCGTGATTAGCACCAGGCGCACCGAGGACCTCTCCAGCGGCGCCAGCGCTGCCGTAGATGCTCGCGGAACCGGGTGACGCGAGGCTGGGCGGGGGCGGCAGTGCGTGGATGCGGGAATAGCCCGCGGCGAGACCCTGCGGAAGGCTCTGCCCAGGCGCGTGCGACTGCAACGCCCGTGTGTTCGGCGAGAGGAGGTGCGTAAATCCGAGATGTGGGTCGTCCGCGAGCCCACCGAGCGCTTGCAGGTGAGTCGACGAGGTAGAGTTGTGATGGTGGTGCCCGCCGGCGCCGTTGGACGGTATTGGGCGCGCGGTGTGCGGGTGCTGCTGTTGGAGGTGGTGCAGGTGTGGCTGTTGTGTCAGATCGAATGGCGAGGGCGTGAGTCGATACGTCGTCGACGTTGCTTTATGCGTATGCAGACCGCTGCTGCCCGTGGGCGGCGAAAGTGCGGCGCCGCTGAGATAGTTGGCAGTAAGCCCAGAGGTGATGCCTGTCGCGCCTGTGCCTGCGCCGCCGTATAAAGGTCCGCTCGTGCCTCTCAAGCCCCTCGCGAGCCCACCAAGACCAAGCTGCGCCTGCGCCTGCGCCTGTTTCGCCTTCGCAGCGAGGTAATGTGAATGCAGACCGGGCAAGAATGCCGCGCTAGCATTGCTCGGGCTCAAATTCGCTAGCCCGCCCGCACTACCGTAACTCACGCTGAGCCCTAGCTCGTCGCTCGCACCCACACCAGCAGCGGGTGTGCCGGCACCCGATCCGGGGCCTCCGTCAAAGCGCGTCGAGGAGGATGTAACACGGTGGCCAGACGGAGACGCGGGCAATGCGTGCGGCGTCGATGTGTCCGCCCAGATGGACTTGATGTCGCCTAACAGGGACGGCGCGGGGACTGAGCGCGAATAGCGGTGACCAAGCCCGGTACCATTGCCTCCAACAGAACCCACGGCGAGTCCGGGAGCGCCTGAAACGGGCAAGGCCGTCGCGGGAGGCTGCCCGGAGTTGCTGCGTGACATCCTCCGGCTGCGCTCCTCGGGCGTGAGCAGGTCAGTTAGAGAGCTCGGAATGAAGTCTTCCAAATCTTCGTCTTCAACGGCGACGTCAGCGGCCTTCCCACTCGCCGGAACTGCGCCTCTCCGTCTGCCTGCTGCGCCGCTAAATTCGTCGTACTCAAAATTCATCTCCAACTCCATTCGTCCATTAGCCTGTTGCTGGTGCTGGCCCAAAGCGGCAGCCGATCCACGAGCACCAACGCTGCCTGGTTCCGCAAGTGAGCCCAGTCCTTCTTGCCACCCATCATGGCAAGGCCACTCCCCAGACTCGCCGCTAGGCCTGCCGTTGCGGTGAACGAGCCTGCAAACATTGACTGAGTGCCGGGCGCGGAGAACGGCGAGGTCGAGATGAATCCTCCTGCATTGTCGTTCAGATCCTTGTTTGTGGGAGAGCTCGGGACAACGGTGATGCCATTGACGTGCTGTGGAGAGGTGTCAAGCCCGGCAGAGCCATTCGACTTGTTGCGCGGGGAAGTATGGTTTGTGGTAGGTGGAGAGCCGATGGGTCCGAAATCCGGGTGCGACTTGTTGGGTATGGCGGTGGGGCGAGGCACGGAACGAGGAAGAGGGCCCGGAGAGGTGCCGGACGGTGGCTTCGATTGCAAGTCTTTTTCTTGAGATGGTCCGTCGGATGCAGGCGTGCCGTTGTTAGCTTCGGATGTGGTTTGCTTGCCATGGGCAGGGGCAGTTGGGAGCTGCACACCGGCGCCTTCGAGCTCTTCAAGGACACCAAAGGAAGCTAAGGGAGGTGCAGGGGCGGAGGGAGATATGCTCGCCTTGAGGGGCATGCGGCCAGCGGACGGATTGTGCAAAACCCGCGTCGGTGCTGTAGATCCGCCGGTCAGAAGAGGATTTCGATTAGCAGGACCCCCAGAGACCAAGACGGCGCCAGATCCGCCATGTTCACGTTTGCGACCTCCTTTCCCTTCCTTTCCCCGCTCGCCTTTCTCACCGACGTTGTTTCCCGCAGCGGCGAGCTGCGCCGCTTTCTTGTTCTTGCGATCCATGGACATGCTCTGGCCAGGCAAGATGTGCGCCAGTGCGCACTTGTGTCCGAACTTGCAATTGCCTTTGACGAACCACGCACAGGGCTCTTTTTGTCCTCCTGGTTCCGGGATTGCATGGGAGAACGGACAAGAGGAGCCAGCCGTGCAGCCTCCGACCTTGAAAAATTTGCATGGAACATGCGATAAGTCCTTGGCTGTATTGACAGGACGAGTTTATGCGAGGTTCAGTAATCAAAAGAAAAAAAGGTTATAAATCAATACCACGCATCGTTGGGAAATAAAGAAAAGAGAAAAAGCGCACTTTTTGAGCCTGAAGTCGGGATTGGTTTCTGTCGTTGGCTACGTTCGCCTCGTTCAGGATCTCTTTCACCTCTATCCCGGTCCCTGTCTCTCTCTTTATCTTCTGGAAGGGCTGTCGAGTCTGCAGTTGGCATAGTAGCTGGATAGTGCTGTCAAAAAGATGATACAAGTTGAAATAGATGGAGCACTGCGGTTGATAAAAGGCTATTTCGCGGACGAGGAAGGGAGGGAAGAGGCAGGACGAGCAAGCAGATTGGCTTTTGTCGCCAAGAAAAGATTTTGCTGCAAAACTACTGGCACGTGTGATTATGTAACACCATCTCAGCCAACTCTCGCCTCTCACTGCGCAAGTATGGATAGCGGTGTACATGCCCATAACAGATTTTACGGCCTTTTCCACTAGGCCTGCGGGCTGCTGTGCAATCAAATGCTGTTCATTAGGCCTCTAGAGAGCCGTCGGGGGGAGCAGGCCGAGGTCCGAAGTCATGCTCTGATGCGCCCTGTCACGCACACAGAATATTGCGCTTACTTGCAGCCGTATGGGGCTCCGTCATCCGCACTCAATCTCTGCTTATCGCGATAAGTTGGTCGCTTCCGGTCCCCTGTCGGCACCGATTGGATTTTTTGCTGTCTAGCCGACCCTCAATGACCTCGAACTCGTTGAGCGTGAGGGCCGGAGGTACGATGAGGTGACATGGGAAGGATGTGCTTCGCGAGTCAAATGGAGTTATTTCCCCAGCAGGACAGGACGAATTTATTGGCTACGGGCACAAGGCGCTCAATTGTGCTTGTCATGCCATTTTGACTTGATGACGCCAATTATTCAGCGCTTTTGGGTGGGCGTCCTTTCCTCTGAACGCAAGCGAGAATGCGATGCCAGCGTAGCAATCGGAAACAATCAAATAATACAAACTACTGGCTGCCTCATACCATGGTATGACTATGCCTTACAGAATGCCAAAGGGAACGGCTCCCGCTGCTGTTGCAGAACGGTCCACAGCGGGTTACACGCTACCCCTGTGCGATGATCTTGATACGGTCCTGCATCCGCCTCCGCCACGGCATCTCCAGAGTCCATGAGCGGTCGACGTGGGAAATCTTGAGGCGATCCTGTTCACCGCGCAACTTCCAGAAATACGTTGCTTTGAGCCTAAGCGATGGAGTTCTGGACGTCCACAAACTATGCCGTCGATAGCTTCGGTTGAGCACAACGCGCTGCCGCATTTATCCAGCCTGAATACAAGATTTTCGCTAAATTGGGTGAGGAAGTACGTGTCTCCTCCACGGACGGAGAAGGGGCCTCGATCTACCGACAATAGCTTCCATGGCATGTTTCGTATTGGAAGGAAGTACAGCGATAGCGCTCAAAATTTGAGTTGAAGTTCTTCATCTGGTTATATGTATCGTCACAACCTTTTTGCTCTCACAATGGAGGATGAATCTTTTAACACGCTACCCACCACAGACGGCTCGCCGCATCGTTGCGATCGGCACTTGCACCAACGTTTGTACTAATTTCATTGGAATATACAGACGGGGCATCAGTTTGCAAATTCACCATTCTCTGAGTGACTCGGGCAACTACCAAAAATATACAGCACTTCAGCATCTCTCTTCACAACTGCTGCTTCAAGATTGTAGAAAGTGGCTCCCATTTGCCGCCCTGCACGACGTTCCCGATGAAGTTCTGGAGAGCGAGCGCGACGAGGTCGCCAAAGTCTTGAATCCACATCGATATGTGAAAGTTCACGTTGCCCTTCGGGTCGACATTTGAGATGTCGACAAAGAGCTTGTGGGCCGTCTTATTCTCCACCACTTGGGATTGAGCGTGCGCGAACGAGTTCCGCATCACATCAGCGAACCACGTGGGTGTGACCTTTGAAGGCGCCCACGTGTGGATGACCGTGTCTTTATACTTGGCCTTGAGAGCGCTCCCGTTGGCATCGCTGAAGTTGTCCAGGCCGAACACGGCCGCCGAATCCTTCTTCGAAATCTTCTTGTACCGTTCGTAGGGGTAGACGAAGCAGAAGAGGCCCATAGACATGGCCGTGGAGTGGAAGAGTGTGCGCTGCACTACGGCGCCTTCGGCGGGGGTAATTTTCTTCTCCTTGATTAAGCTGTCGACAACTTTTTTGACGGCGTCGGAGACGCCTTTGTAGCTTATCTGGATGCTTTCCTCGCCCGTGGCTTCGGCGAACACCGCCTCCACTTGATTTGCAGGGATTTTGGGCCACACGCTCATGATGATCTACGAATTGGCGACAGTGTCAGCGAGGAATCCAGTCATGCATGAAATGTAGACACGAACTTTAACTTGTGGTGAATGGCAGTATCGTCTCTGGCTCAAGATCCACCTCATTTTAAACCACCCCCGTTTGCCAAAGTCGGCATGTGTCTATACATGCAACGCGCTTCCCATGAGAAGGCTTCATCGACGTCTGGCATGCAAAATGGACGCCCTAGACATCAAAGTAAGAGCGAAATATGAGCCGGAGTTTTTACCCAGTCTTGAAGACGGAGATCCGATCCTGCCGATGGACAGCACAGATGAATCGATGAAGCCCTGGACAACGTGAATGGAAGGCAGTGATATCACGAACGGCTGTTCCTCTGGAAGAACGCATGCGCGAAGACGGTCCACCCATTTCAAGACCATCTCAGTGCTACTTTGAAGGGCTCCGACGCCGTGAAGCTCAGGTGGGTTTGGTTGCTATAGGATGGTAAGCTCAAAAGATAAGCTCCAGACAATAAGTGTCAACTTGTGTTCTTTCCTGATTGGGGTATGTACCGTGCGTCGCAAAAGCGGCAGGTAAGTACGAGATTTAAGGCCATCAATCGGTAGGGCGGCCATGAGGACAGTAATTATCAAGACGCCGCAAGGCCCCAACGACAGTTTCGAAAAACAAGTCGCCGTCGCTCCGTAACATCACCCCAATTGACAGATTTAGAGTAGATATTCTTGAGACGAGGGTACGCTCCTGGTTGCATCGACTTCGAACGATGATGTCCCCGCCAGAATTGACACACGTGTGGAACAGAGATGACTGAGAAGAAGTAGCCTCATTACAAAGTGAATTTCAGCCTACCACTTCAACTCCATGACCTTCAGTCTATCGGTTACAAAGGAAGGGTAGACGAGGTCGCCGTTTTTGCTGTGAGACCGAACGTCGAGCAAAGCGTGGAAGTATCATTACGTAATATTCACTTTGTACCATGTTTCCTCCACTGGCAAGTGTTCACACCACTCCTCTGTCGCATTCCGAAATTTCTCAACTCACTGTCGACTGTTTCTCGCATAAATGATGGATATTTGGGACTTGGAGTATGCTATCGCGGTATGGATGAAATTACAATATCAACCAGTCCCACGGTGCCATTTCCTCGAAGCGTCGGAACACCACGGATTTCGAGCGAGCGGGCCGCCTACATTTCGTCTAATCAGAAGAACTCGTGGAGATGCACATCTGCTCATACTCACGTCCATATGGCCTTTCTCCACATTTCGTGACCGGAATGCTTTGCAACTTGGCGACTCATCGTCTCAGTCCACTCAGGATGGTTTGATCACAGTGCCTTGGCACTACGTATCTTTCTCTTGAAATTAGTATTTCCTCCAAGACAATCCGTGAAAGAACCCAGATGGTGATTGTCATGGACATCATCACTGTCATCCAAATTGATACCGGCTGCTAGATACGGTGCGCATCGTATTGAAAGGCCGTCATGTCGTCCCGCACTCATATCGCGCGCTTCCAATCGCAAGAATGGATTTTCCACCAGCCATCAGCTTGCGTCAATCCGTTGAAATAAGGGAAAATCTCCAGAAGCCCATCAAAGCAACAGTACCCGCGATTTTCTCGATTTGCCTTTTTTGGTTCTCGCAGCGGTTCATTCGTGCAGCTGACTCGTATGCACAGTTATCTCGGAAATTACCCTCGTACTATCTGCTAAATATGGATCGCAATGTGAAGAGGAAGCTACGCAGCTAATGGTGCACACTGCACGTACTATACTACAGCATGCCTTTCTTTCCCTGACGAACGGAGTGCTACGGTGTTCCGCGACGGCCGCCACCTTCTTCCTTGCTCTATCAATCATGGTTCTCGCTTATCTGCCCTCGTTATTTCCCGCATTCAATTCAACGCGAATGATTTGCTCTTTACGATAGGCGTCACCAACGCGCGACGACTCGCATGCTGGTGATCTACCTTGGTAACCGAGGATTTTCAGACGACTTTCCAAGGACAAGCGCTGGATCCGAGCTTCTTGTCGGCCTTTTACCGACGTCTTTCCCCCAATGTGGAATTAATCGACTTCGTCACTGCAGAGATGGTGATATCGTTCGGTTGTCGTGGAGCCCTTTGAATAAGCACCCTTCGGGAGCGAGGTGGTGATCGACTATCATCAACCGTTCCGCTTTGTTGGAACCCCACAACAGAGCCTGGTTAGGATGGAAGGCGCAGAAAGCCTGATTCTGGACTAGGGTGGCTGAAATTCTCCGCTCGTTGATCGTCCTCAGACGTTACCACACTGTCAGTCCGACATCCAATCCTAGATCGCGGGAGGAGGTTGACGAAAATATGCAAGCCAGCGACCAATGCGTAAAATTCGGCAAATCAGTTCATATAAAGGGCGTCGAATGGAACGATATTAGGTAGCACAAGCGAAAACCTTCTCTTCGTCGCAGAAGAAAGACAGACACGGAGCCGACTAGCAAACGCAACAATCCTATTTCCAAGGAAAACAATGGACTCTGCATCCGCTGTGCTTGCTGCTACTGTCGATCCCGACAAGGCCCTTCGATCCTACAGGGCGGAAGAGTACCCGAGACGAGTTGCATACTGTGTCGCGGGCTTCATCGGACTCGTTTCTCTCTGCCACTTCATCTCCGTTGCTTTAGGAGCGTTCAACTCGTTCTACAAAGCGAAGCGGCTTCGCAAGGACGGCAACACCAGTATCGCATCACAGCAGGGACTCGAGCGTATTGGACGGCTGCATCGCCGTGGCGTCGTGGATGCCCGACGCCTGCCCAAAGCCGTCCTACATGCATATCGTGCTCTTGCCTTCAGGTGGAGCGTGGATTTTGGGAAGTCGTATCGACTCAACATGGCGGAGCTGGTGCTCACCGCTGCATACATCGTTTTGGTATTCGCTTGGTCGTTGATCAACAGTAGGCAGCCGCTTTCCGTCTGTGGTTATGGCTACATTTTTTTCTGACTAGTCTGTGTTGGCCACAGCTACTTCGCTGACAGGCGTGAAATTTGATCCCAAATATTGGGCAAACAGAGCGGGGAATATCGCTGCTTCCCAGGTGACCTTGACGACTTTGCTAGGCATGAAGAACAACCCATTGTCTCGTGCGTTGATCTCTCATCTTCGTAGATCCCCACAGCTGATAAGGTGCACCTTGTAGTCCTTACTGGCATGAGCTGTGAACAGGTGCGTCCAACTACTCAAGGCGTGACATAATATTAATCGACACCTCCAGTTGAACTTTTTGCATCGCATGACGGCCCGAGTGCTTCTCGTCCTCATTTGGTTACATGGCGCGGGCCGCGTAAGTCTTCATCTTATGTAGGGCTATCTGAGTTTCATTCATCAAATTACACAGATCTACATCAGGTCAGGATGACGATCGTTGAACTTTTATCATGGACTAAAATTACCTCATTTCAGCTATGACGGTGGTGTTGCGATGTCACATGCGTGGGTTCAGTCTGGCATTTTGGGCGCTTCCGCTTTGGCCGTCTTGGCCATCGTTTCGGTTCGACCGCTCCGAGAAAGGAATTACGAGTATTTCCGTGTTGCTCACTTGATTTTTGGCGGGTGCGTGCTATAGCGCTATAGCGTGCATCGCTCCCGAACTTTGGCCTTATGTCGGTCATTATCTACAGGACCTTCATCATAGCAGGCTATTTGCATGCACACGGATTTGAGTACGTCACATCCATCCTTATCGCTCAGAGGCAAATTTTTTATGACCGTTTGTGCATTACAGAGAGGAATATTATATAATGCCATCCCTCGTCCTTTGGGGCTTTGACCGTTTTCTTCGCGGAATGCGTTTGATCATGTTCAATTTTGGCTATTTCAAGCCAGCAGGAGCAGAAGAGCTCGACGCAAAGATCGATATCCTATCTCCTCATTTCATGCGCATACGACTGGAAAGACCGCGTCACTTCTTCTGGACACCTGGACAGAATGCCTACCTTACTGTTCCTGCCATCACGTCCTTCCAGTCGCACCCATTCACTATCTCCTCTGTCTGCATGCCTGTGTCTGGCGAGAGCAATAGCAACGGCGAAGTCACACGCGGAGATGAAGAGAAGCAACCTGGCTTACGAGACACGTCGTTGGACACCTTGGACAGGATGGGCTTAGGAAGGACCGTGACGTTCATGGCCGCGTCCACGGGGGCTTTACGCAACGCTTGATGCGTTTGGCGGAACGAAAACAGAGGATGCGCTTGTTTTTAGACGGTCCATATGGCGCTCCACCTTCGTTCCAGGGCTTCAGCACTGTCGTGTTCGTCGCCGGCGGTTCGCGGTATCACTTTCACGCTACCTCTCTTCCTTAATCTCGTTTCGTAAGTTTCTCCTTGTCTTGTCTATTTTTCATGTCGGTGATTCTCCTTCTCAAAGTCGAGCCGAACAAGGCAAACTGTCTTGCAAAAGGATTGTCTTCGTCTGGGTCATCCGAGAGTCTAGTAAGCACCCTACATATCTAATACATTGACCGCTAATTCCTCTTACTATGGAATCATAGACAACATAAGATGGATCGCAGACTCACTCATGCTTGCCATTCAGAATGTGCCTTCCTCCTTGAGCTTGAGTCTCAACATGTTCATCACCACCTGTCCAGCGAGACGGACTCTTTCAGCACCGCCGATTCGGAAGCGAGGTTACAAAATCCAAAAACGGATTTGGCGATTCTTTCGTCTCCGTTCGTACACGTTCATCAAGGAAGGCCGGATATGGAAGCTTTACTGAGGAAGAGTTGGAGAACGCCGACGGAGAGGTTTCAGTGAGCGGTGCGTTCTTCCTATGCAATTGCTCCGTCTCGAAAACCCGTGATTCCCTTGCAGTCTGTGGGCCTGATGGTCTCCCAGAGCATCCGTCGAGCCTCGCGTGCTCTCGTTTCATGGCCGTTCTAAAGGTGGTCCAGCCGTATCGCTGCATGTCGAAGGATTTGGCATGCAGTGAGTTCGAAATCATGGCTTCCTTGTATCATGCCTAATCATTGTTACTTCAGTAAAACTTGCAGCTCCTGCCTTTATCTTCCTGCTAGGCGGTCTGGATATAACTTATCACCTATGCTTCGTTTCTGGACTAGTAGATATTCAGTTATAGTAGATATTCAGTTACCCATGTTTATAAAGATGTGGATTCAACCCATTCTTCACCACAAGGACTAACGTAGCAAATTGTTTTGTTTGGCACCTGGTCAATAGGACAGAATAAACAGTGAGCCGAACAGTTTTTAGTAACGTCGTCGTGAAGAATGCTCTGGAGCCGTTGTGTCCTGTCCAACTTTTCATTCGTCACCCTTCTAATAGTGGAATCCTTTCCTACGATGGTGCCATGTAGCTTGCGTGCAGGATTCAACTAATGCATGGGGTCTGCGAACGATGTCCGGAGACTTCAAGCAGTTGATCAACCTATACACAATGACGCCGAAATAGTCAAAACGATGTATGCTTGGCACCGGGCCATAGATTGCAATGATGAGAACTGAAATAGCTTTTGGAAATCTTCATCCCTGCAGCGAGCGTCATTCATCAGATGAGCAAAAAGCGGACGACGCGGAGGAGCAAGGTATGGACGAATCTATACTCTGACAGACTTGGTACCTGATGCGAACCTACCGAGACCATTGTCTACGCTCGGTCAAAGAGTCCTGAGTTATGGTTAATGGTTGATTAGGATCTGCCATCGATACGATGAGGAAAAAGGTCATGCAAGAGAGGCAACTCCTGGACATGACGGCGACAGATAGGAGGCTGGTCTGGGGGCTTTTTTGGCTAATCCATGAATGAAAGCGAGAGGCGATAAGAACTACGCAACTCCATGAAGACGACAAGAGGAACGTCGAAAGAGTTGAATTGGCTTCGATATCGACTAAATATGCAGGCTCAGGTGTCCACATCGTGGGTGCGGCATTTATCCGTGCAGTTACCGTTGTGGTAGTGACGGTAAAGTCAACGATATTTTCCCACACCCGCGTCATCAACGAACTCGCCAGAATTTTCTCATGGATCGCAGACGAACTCTTGACCGCTTCATCATCGCCATCCCAGCACACGGCCGGGACCGCGTCGCGTTGCTTCCTTTCACTCTGGAATGATGCCATTCACACGGCAAAAGCGGTTTCTGGAAAATCCGAAAAGACACCGCGCGGACGTCGTCGGCTTGCACAGAAAACGAGATCTCCGAAACCGTCCGACAGATATGGCAAATACCATGAAGACGTCTGTCAACTTGGCTCTTCCGTTGTTCGCGCTTTGCGATGCAGATTGACTTTGACGACGCGCGCCAGGGCGTCAAACAGCAGTCGCGTCCACATGCTAGCCTGTTCTCGTTCCAAAACCATTTTCGTTTTGCGACGAAAGGCAACTAGGACCTGCATCTTCCAGCCATTCGCACCCTTGAAATGACTTTCATGTTCCATTTCCCCAAAACGGCAACGTCTCCGAGCCCAGACCCACATGCCATTGGCTGCAGATTAGATTTCACGCCATATGATAATTTTGTCCCCGCTTATCAGATAATTTTTTTTTTTATCAGATAAGCCCGAAATGATCCTTGATCGTCTCGTTGAACGGTTCCTCCGCTTACATTGCGCACCGTATTTATCCCTCCCAAGCCCATTACGAGGCTTTATGCCGGCAATGTTGTTCATTTTGTCCTTGGCTGCCCCATTTCTATTTTTTCTTATCCGCACGGATAATCCTGTTCAATGGACCTGGTCTCGCCCTTTCCCCAACCAGACGATGGGTGCGCATCTCGGAGCACTTGCAAACGTCCCTATAAAATAGGAGCGAGGGACCCTTCTCTCGGACAAGCGCTCTATCCCCCTCTCTCCGCCAAGACGACGAACATGACGGCTTCACCCCTCCAAGCCCCAAGCCCTACCTCCACCGCTGCCGCCGTTCTGGCCGCTGCAGCGGGCACCGCCACCAATGCGACCACCAAAGTGCCTGACGAGACAAGCTGCTTCGAGTCGCGCGAGCAGACACGTATCCAAAGTACGCGTGGTACTGCGTCGCAGCACTCCTCGCGCTCCTCTCGCTTTGCTATTACGCCGCTCTCGCCGTGCGCCTACTTCTGAGCCCCTCGGCTCCGCGCCCGGGCCTTTTTCGATCGCGCCGGGATCATGATCGAGAGCGTGGGCAGAGCATGATGACGCCGCCACGCCGCCCGTGGATGTGAGGCGCCTACCCGCGGCATGCGCGAACGCGTGGAAGGCTATCGCGTTCCGGTGGACGATCCCATTGGGGAAGTCCTACACGCTCAACCTCGCCGAGGTGCTCCTCACCGCGGCGTACATCGTACTCATATTCACCTTGTCGTTTATCAATAGTGAGTCTCGCAAAGTCGTACGCATTTCGATGTTCAACTTTTTCCCCCCTCCATTGCTGTGCAGCAACTTCCCAAAAGGGTCAGCGCTATGACCCGCGCTACTGGGCCAACCGTGCAGGCAATATTGCCAGCGCACAGCTGGTCCTGACCACCGCTTTAGGGATGAAAAACAATATCATATCGGGTACGCTGCGCCTCCGTTCGCTGTCTTCGATCGCCTGCGGTCCGAAACGTACTGACTCTCTTCTCGTTCGATCTCTTTACCTTCTGGAAATGTCTCAGCCCTAACAGGTGTCGGTCCCGAAAAAGTGAGATATAATTGTTCCCGCTTCTAGGTCTATTTTTTTCTCTTTCTTCCGCTGATGGAACGAATCTGAAAATAGCTCAACTACCTGCACCGGATGACTGCGCGCGTGCTGTGCGTGCTGTTCTGGGTGCATGGCGGGGGCCGCGTGAGTGCTGCATCTCTCTGTCTTGCATCTTTGCAGAAGGGCTGATCGGTGGCATTTGTTGCAGATGAAAATGGGGCGAGTAATTTTTGTCCTGCCGCAAAGTCGATAATGGACCGTCTGACTGCCCTTGCGCTATCTGCCCGCTCAGATTGAAAGGAACGACGTCGTGGAGCCAACCGTGGATACAATGCGGCCTCCTTTCTGTCACGGCGCTGTCCGTGCTCTCGGTGGTGTGCATCCGGCCGCTCCGGAACCTCGGATACGAGGCATTCCTCATTATGCACTTTCTGCTCGTCTTGTGAGTTTGGCTAACTCTCTTCCCGCAGCGACATTTAAAAAAAAAAAAAACAGCATAACGCTCCTTGCAGGCTACTTTCACGCCGCAGAGCTCAAGTGCGTGCAACACACTTGTTTGTCTTGCCGAACGACCGTCTCTCACTCTGACATGTTTCTTTATTCGTTCTCAGAACGGGCTCGTACATCTGGCCGTCGCTCTTTCTCTGGGCGCTCGACCGCTTCCTGCGCCTGCTCCGACTGCTCATCACCAACGTGCCACCGCGCTTCGGGTGCATGCTCTTTCGCCAGAGCACGTCACGACGCGGTACAGCAGCGGCAAGAGCGCCCGACGCCGACGCGCGTGTGGAGGTCCTCTCGCCATATGCGCTTCGCGTGACGTTGTGCCCCGTGCCGCACGTGCGCTGGCGTCCCGGGCAGTGGGCATACCTGTCCTTCCCGGCGTCGCTACCGCCTCGTCGGCTGTTGTTGCCTGGGCCGCGCTGCCGTTACGCCTCGTTGCGCGAGTCCCGCTCCCGCTTGAGGCGCACCCATTCACGATCGCCAGCGTCGGCTGTGGCCAGCGTGCGGGACTGCGCCTATGCCTGGGCACGACGCTGAGAAGGAGGGCACACTTAAGAGGCTGGAAGATGCTGGTCAGAGCGTCGATGCGCGACGGTCTTTGGTGTTCCTCGTACGTGTGCGAGACGGGTTCACGAGGCGCCTGTTTCACGCTGCGGAGCGCCGAGCGCAGGCTATAGACCGCGCAGGCGCGGTGCAGATGAAGGCGCTCGTGGATGGGCCATATGGGAACCCGCCCGTGCTGCGGATATGCGAGTGTGCTGCTAGTCGCTGGTGAGTCCCCAGTCTTTCAAGCTTCCTTTGAAGCCGGTGAGCTGAACTTTGTTGCGGATAGGCGGCTCGGGCATCTCGTTCACGCTGCCGTTGCTGCAGAGCCTGGTTTTGTGAGTCGATCGTCCAACTGCGAGACGTCCATCCCCTTCTGAATTATCATTTCTCCTCTTTTTTTTTTTTTATTTTGGGGTAGTCGCGCGCAGAAAGGCAAGTCGGACTGCGTCAAGGTGGTGTTCGTCTGGGTGATCCGTGACGCAGGCGAGTTTTCCCCACATACTCGGCTAAGCAATGACTTTTTTAGTCTAAAGGAAACGTCACAGGCCACCTCGAATGGGTCGCGGACGCACTTTTGCAGGCGCTGCAGCTCGCTCCGATGAGCATGCAGTTCGAGATCATGGTCCACGTGACGGCGCCAGTCACTGCTTCAGCGTCCTCGGATTTGTCGCCTGCCTTGGACGAGTGCGGGTACGCGGACGATCTGAACACGCCTGTCACCGCGACCGTTTCAGGAGAAGAAGGAGAAGAAAAAGAAGGGAAGAGAGGGAATACTGGGATAGGCTCAAGCGCGTGCATGGCTGTGTGGGCGTCGCCCGCTGTGCAGGTGCTTCAGGGCCGACCGGATCTCGACGCGCTGGTGCGCGCGGAGATCGGGTCCGCGGTCGGGGATGTGTCTATCAATGGTATGGAAGTGGGTTATGCTGTCTCATGGATATCTGTGTTGATTCTTTTTTGGTCCCTCGTAGCTTGTGGCCCGCCGGGATTGGTGCGTGCCGTCAGATGCGTGCTGCGTGAGCCGAGGTTCGTGGATGTGCTGAGAGGTGGACCGGCGGTGTCGTTGCATGTGGAGCCGTTTGGAATGTGAGAGCACCGGACAGACTTTTTTCTTTCTTTTTTCCTTCCTTTCATGCACATACATCTGAGATACATTTCTCCTATTCCGGTAGCCGTACAAGGACAATTCAATTTCAAAAGTTCCTCTCGCGTTGGTGAAAAAAAAACGCGTATTCTTATTCGGAATGGTGCAGTGTAGCTATTGTATAAAACGTACTACAGAGTACAACTACCATGAGGGATACGAACGATTAAAGAAGAAAACTTTGGACAAGGCAAGGGGCGGAAGGCGTCCGCGCTTAACACGTGCAAGGCTTGTCGCTCGTCGCGCAGCCACACTGTCACCCGAGCCGGAGCAGGTGCACTACAAAGGAGCGGTTCGGGTCACGTCGTCAAAAAGTGGAGGAAGTGTCTCGGGACGCACGTTGGCAGTGTGGACCTTGTTGACACAGTTGTTGCAGTTGCACTTGTTCTTGGGGCAGGAGCAGCCGGTGCCCGAGGGGCCGCAGGCGCTGAAGAGCACAGGAAGAGTCAGACACGGATGACGACGTCGGCGACGACGATAAACGACGAGAAGAAACGCAACGTACCCGCAGTTGGTCTGGCAGGTGCAGTCAGTAGCCATTGTTATGTGACAGTGATAAAGTTTTCAAGTAGTGGTGGGACAGAACGAGATGAGACCTCGGCGTAGAGGAGAGAGGGAGGGGTTTATATATGCGCTCGGGTGTGTTCCAGATTCGTCTCCGTTTATCCGCACCGAGCGCAGTGACGTATTGTGAGGCATTTGTTGGAGTCGTGAAGCGGAAGTGGGTCATGTGCCAGTGTCTCACCTTGGCTAAGCGGCCGAGCTGTCGAGAGCTGTTGTCAAAAGCCTGGACGGAGCTTGAAAAGGAGTTAGGGACGCCTGTTCTTCGATCCATCCGCGGAGAGATAGGCAGTAGACGTCTTTGAGAACGGGTTGGGCTTTGACAGTTCGACGAACACAGGAGCGGGCCCATGATCAAGATTCCGACACGCTCCTGAACATCGCCTCGGCGCGATTTTCGTACAGACATTATCCAATAGCTCGACAAGGGAGAGAACGAGCCCATTGCACTCAGCATCATTTCCTGCTCGATCACGGTCAGCAGAAACCGTGCTGAGAACTTGAGCATTGACTATCACGTTGGTGGGGAGGGGCTTGCTACTTTGTACTCATCGTCGCCGGCTTTGATGCTCTGGATATAATCTGCGTTGCGGGTAAATGTTGGATTGTGCCCGGTGAGTTGCTTGCTCCCGAACATAAAGGCTATGATGATTCAAAGAAAGCCCACCAAGTGGCCAGTGCTGGTGATGCTGTTGGCGGTCCCAACGAAATGGCCTCTGTGATAGACGAGCTACTCTGGGCGATCAGTACCAGTGGGTACAAAAAAAAAGAAGCTATCGTGTTCGTCACCTGCTATGGCGAGCTCGACGTCTTCCCATCCGAGCTTAATGGCCTTTTTGGTTCTGTAGTATGATATCGATGCATATGGGTGAGTTTTGGCTGTTCGTGATTTGAAAAGGGAATGACCGCGCCACGAATTGGAATGGTCGATCCAATCTCTACAGCAATGATATCGATCTTCATGTTTCCACGGCATAGCGGCGTGTTCAAAGACGAACGCTTCAACCAGATGGATATCTTGTACAGTTGATTATCTCATAATGCATAGCGTTGGGACCAGCGTCCAGCCTATGCATTATGAGATTTATGCAAGAGTACATTCTGTCACAGTATGTGACAATGCGTGACATCTAAACCATCTCTCGGCATGTGAAGACGGGAATGCAAGAAACTTGAAAAGCTGATGTCTATTTCATGCTCGATTGCTTCTGCATAGTAATGTACAACTACATGTACCACGTTTTCCTTCTGCAGAGTAGAATACGGTACCACATGATTACATAATTTGGATCAATGGCCTTATTATAGAAATTGACCATTTTTATTGCACAGAAGAGCACTTGGAGACCAAATACGAGCATACTGGTGGATTACGGAAAAGAAACTCGTCGAGCAACGCCGCTCCAGGCAGAAACCCCGATCTAAAATGCACAAAATGTGGGTTGAGAGTGAATGTCATAATGCATAATGGCATTACTAGGCCTATGCATTATGCGTTATGCATTATGGACCATTTCCTCTGCTGCCCAAGTCGGTTCCGGCCAAAAACCCATGCATTATGAGATTTATGCACTATGACCATATGCATTATGAGATAATCAACTGTACTTACTTTCTACTGAGTATGGCATTGACCATCTGATGTGAAACTGGCTCGAAAGGGAGACGACAAGTCACTTCGGCAGAAAGGGATCTCTGGACCAACAAGGGTCGCCACTCTGGTGCACGGTGTTCGAAATGTGGTGTGGCGAAAAAAGGTCTCAAAATTCTGATTGATCTGGTTGAGCGTGGTCGCTCGCATACGCCACGATTGTTGTGAGTGACTTAGAAACGTGGCGTCCTGATGAATGCTCCTTGAGCATACCAACGCTCACTGTCTCATTTAAACCGCGCGATTCGTTCGATGCCCTCTTCAGCAACTAGCAACCCATCTACTTCAATATGCAGGATTCATCCAGAAAGCGTCAGGCTCCCTCTTCCCCAGAGGAGAAACGACCTTCGAAAGTTACTCGGGCACCTGACAAGGTCTAGTTCATTTCTTCGTCTTTCTTTCTTGGCGTATTCATGACTCTGGTTATAGCAATCACCAGAAGATATCGATCAGGCAATTGCAAGAGATCTCGAACGCCGCGGCCCAATACCCTGGCAGTCCGCTTCTCTCTACGACTTCAAATACCGGTTCTGATGCCCGCCGTCAGTTCCGCACTTTTCCACTGGAAAATCGAACGCGGTCGGCATTTGCAGTTCGAAATAATTGAGAATGAAGCATATCTGGAAACAACCGCGGCTTGTATTAAAACTGGAAAATTCAGCAAGATCATAGAGTTCCGTACGTTTTTGATATGTTTAAATGCCTGACCAAAGCTGACGCGACTTGTTCTCAGCCGAGATCCAAGAGGTTATACGAAAGGCAGGGGAAGAAAAGATGCGAAAGCAGAGGAAGAGAAGGAAAAGGGAAGCGATCAACGACGAAAGCGGAGAAGATGCAGGTGATCTTTCAGGTGCGATTGCATTTCCTTCACAAAATCTACACTTTATCTTAATTGTACGTGTTTCAGCTACTATCAAATTTGGAAAGAAGGGTATCGCGGATCTGCCACCTCGTACCTATATCAAGTCATGTCGCGATACATGTCGCCAGATTTCCTGACGCGATTGGGTGAACCAGATGATCTGGAGGTCTATGCCATTCTCCTCCCCATCATGCAATCATCTGGCACGGGCAAGTCGAGAATGGTCGACGAGCTTTCGAAGAAGCATATCGTCATTCCCGTCAATCTCAAAACGATGAAGAATCCGGTACATTTCTAATTTCCTTTGGATCGCATTGTGATGTACTTATTATGCTGCTGTCAGGTTTCCCACCTGCTGACTGGGAAGCTAGAGAGTACCTTGTTGCCCGAACCAACATGACAGTCGATACCAGGCATTGGAAATGACGTTGAAGAACAGGACTTGGAGAGAATAGCATTGAAATTTCGCGAATACATATCCATCAATCAGTCGGCCTCCCTATCTGGCAAGCCGGAATACGTCCAAATGCGACAAAGCTTCTATAAGCGAGTGGTGGAGAAGGCCAATAACGTGAGTCATTGATGTTGTTTCTGACAAGTGACCACACATTTGAGCGACTGCTCAGCTTCTTGTTACAGCACCCAGCCTTCTCTTGAAATGGACTTCATTTTGAAGGACAAAGCACCCGAAATCGGATTGATGGTTAGCTCAAACAGTGGGGCATCAGTTTCAAAGTTGATGCTTCGGACAGTAATGTACCATTGCCTCAAGAAGATGCACCAGACAATGAAGTAACGATGTCTGAGGAGCACGATTCCGATATGCCACGGACTCCACCTGCAGCAAAGCCGATGACCTTCTCCAGTCTTCATGAGCCGTGACATTCAATGTTCAGGGTAATGGTCCATGCAGCGTTCCATCTGCGTCTATTGACGATGTACTTCCCAAAGCAAGGCATATACTCTGGAGGACGCTGCGACTGCGTCGATCAATTTTGTCAAGTCAAAACGTTACACACCTGAACATGGACCGCTCATAACATTGTCATTCGATGAAGCTCACCAATTGGCGACGACTGCCGACTTGGACAAAAAAACCTCCCCCCTTCACTCTGAGACGTGCACTCCGTGCCCTACGGAAGCACTCGGTTTTCACGCTCTTTCTGTCTACGAGTAGCAAAATATCTCACTTCTCGCCACCATTGAGGTTGGATCCATTTAATGCGGATAGTGGTAGGGGATAAGATATCATTGCCACCATACTTAGAGCTTGGTTTCGACATTCTGGCAAACGCCACCAAGCTCGTTCCTAATCAGAAAACCATCGACGACGTCTTTCAGCATTCGTACATGGTCAGGTTCGGTCGTCCTATGTAGGTCATTTCTTGCGCATGCCGGTCTTCCCGCTCCTTATATTTCCACTTATTCAGGTTTGGAACTTGATACCTGAGCGGGAACTCGGACGTTCAACCAGACATTGTGAAATTTGCATAGCGAAAGCTTCACGGGCATACCCGTACCGGTGAAAACTCGGTAGATGGATACTTGGTATGTTTGCAACATCATTGATTGTTCAGTTCACTCGTAAATCTCCGATAGCTTGTCTTGACGTCCGACTTGCGCTTCAATTCGACTATAGGATGGCTGAAGAGCGCGGGCGAGAGCAGAAGCGATACTCGCCGGGGAAGGTCGTCTTCATACATCAAGACCTGGTTACGATCTCCCTAAGAAACTCTTGAGACATCCTCGACAACCTGATCTGGACAAAGGATCTCGTGGAAAATCGGTAGCTCTCGTCTTGCTCACGTTGGCATGCGACAAGGCTTGGGAGAGGAACGGATTGACCAGCGCTTACCCATTGCTCGAGTTCTTCAAAGCGTTATTGCCAGAGGAGGCGTATGTTTATCATGGTATTGCAATTTGCGCAAGTGAAAATCCGACGGCTGGGTGTACGGCAAAGTTGCCAATGCGATTCGTTGCGGACGATGAAACTTGTTGACGAGATCTACACGGACCGTGCAATGTGGTTTTTGTTTGACGAGATGGACCCTGTCAGCATGCAGATCTTTGATGAAGACGAAATGCCTTTGCCGATTGTTGGCATGGTTTTCGCGCTGGCCTCACCAGATGCGGCGGTAAAGGTCGTGAACGAAGACGGTATCCGCAACCCCACCGGGATGCAAGAATCTGCTTCGGATTACACAGCGTTCAACCTATGGTGTGCGAAGACATCACCAGAGACGTTTGCCGTGGTGAAGGATGAAGAGCCGTACCGAAAGCTCTTGGATATCTCCCAGGATTCCCGGCATGATCACGTTTGCAGGTCAGATGCGGATGAAATCCCCGCAATTCGAAGAAGGATGAACCCTGGTACTGCGGACCAACCGGTTCACTGGTCGGAATTCTGTGGAGAGGACAGCACAATGAGTTAGAATGAGCCGTGTTGCAGTGTGAGGTTCGGGCTTTTGTCCAGAGTTGTCTTGTGAAGTAGCCGATTCGCGTTCACATTGCGGAAGAGAAATGCGTGTCAAAGTGTTGGAAGTGAAGTAAAGGAATGTCGAATGGGAGGCATGAACCAAATTTGAGGCCTGTTAGCCCACACTGATGACTTTGAGTCTTTGCAGCACTGCGGTATGATGGTGGCGATGCGCAATCTGAGGACCCTGAGCTCATTCGGCCCTGGCTCTTCAACTTGGAGGACCCCCTGTTCTGAAGCTTTCGTTCTCCGCGACAGCATGCCATGCCAGCAGCGCAGTCCACTCTCAAGCTCGCCCATATCACACGCATTATGACCATTCCACAGTCGTCTATAGCGCCGTCATCATGCTATGTCATTCCAAGTTCATCAAAACCGATGCTTATGTTCGCTTGCCTAGAATCATGCATCTGTCCGTCGCGCCTTATGACTGAGTCATGCCCTCCTCACGTTGTTTCCCTTGCCTCATTGTGGTCCACCAACCACCTCCTAGCCCAGCTCATGCACAACGTGCAATGCACCCCACCTCCCAGCCTTCAACGATCATCATCACATAATAGCATCCTCATCGCTGCCATCACTTCAGCTTCTGCCACGGATTTCGCTGATTCCTGGTTCCTGTAATGTGATGGTGAGCTAGGAGGGCCGCGAGTTGCGTTTCCTGCTCACACACATCAAGAGCTCAAGCGCTCAAGTAGTGTAACGACTAGCAGCTGCTTAGCTCTACCACCCCCCGGTGTGTTACATTCGTTACCAATGTCTGGTGTCTCTGGTGATGGGCCACTCTAACATGAACGGGTTCGCGCTCTCGAATGCCGTTGGTGCTTCCTCCTCCACCCCCGTGGGACATACGCTGGACGTCCATTTTCGCCCAACGTGCATGCAGATGCTCGTCTGCCTTGCATGGGTGGTACAGCTACACGGCTTGCAGATTCTGGTTGCAAGAGCAACAGATTTGGACTGGGTTGCTTTACGCCATTCTTCCGCAAGGGCCGGTGGAGTGAAGGCGTATGGCTCGCAGGTTCTGCGACAAAGCTGGCGGTCTACATTTTGTCTCTTATTAAGAATTTTTGTTCCATCTGCACCACTCTATAACTCTGATGTCCGTTTGATATCCTTTTGGCCGCATCTCGTAATATCCAAACCATATTATACCCCAAATCCCATAGAACATGCGGTACGTTCTGGCACATGTGATTCTGCCGTGGTGTCGTGAGGCATACAGTGAGCGCACCTCAGTGCCATGAGGCCTCATGCCTACTTTTCACCGAACCGTTGCGACCGGAAGGACTCAAACTTTAGCAGCTGGCGAGCTCGCCATTCTCGAGGTTGTGTCTGATGATCATGAGCTCCTGGAGTTGTTCAGGACGGCCCACGCCATTGCCGATCGGCGTGCATTAAAGAAGATGATCGAGGAGCGAGTGGTGGCAAAATACGGTTCACGCTTCTTCAAACTGTTCAAATGCCGTGATGGCATCCAGCTCGTCAATCAGTGCCATGGACAGCAGGAAAGGACAACTCGCGAAATTCGATTCTCATCCATTCAGGCGATTCGGAATGAGCGAGCGAAGATAACCCATCAGCATAGAAACCGGAAGGTGCGGTTATTGGATGCTATCGGCCTGACCTGGAGCGACAAAGCAAGGGAGGACTATGAAGCAGGGCTGAAGCGGGAACAGGTTCGTCCCTTTAGGAGGGCAGATATTTATCCTCAACTCGGCAAATGGATTGTCGAAAACGATGAGATCGATGGCAAATGGCGTCACTATCTGGAAACTCAAGAATTGCCTGACAAACGTCGTAAACGCTGCAAAGTTTTTCGTGTCGACCTCAATCAGTTGCAGTACGACGTGGGTCCGGAGGAGAGTATTTTGTTCTACGATGGTGATGACTTTGTGATGGGCGTTTTTCGGCATCTCACTCATAACCGTGCACTATTGCGATATATGGATAACATCATTCGAGACACAGTCGAGGAGAGGCGAAGTATTCGAGTAAGCAGCAGTCTAATTCAGAGGATATATGGATGCTGAGAGAATAATGCCTTCCAGCTTGAGGATCCCGGAAAGCTTGTCTTAGTGGGATACTCTGCAGGCTCTCGCAGTTCTCCGTCGTTTGGCTGGGCTCGAAATACTCAGCGATCAAGAGGACAGGCTGACGTCGATGCAGAGAATATTACTGCTTCACACTGCCTCGCCCTCGTTTACGAACTGTTTCGAAAGAAATTTCCGAAACACATCATGGATGACCTTGATAGATGGATCGACTCTTCGGGTATTCCTCGCATGCTCTTAAAAAGTGAAGACGAGAACAATGATATTAAGGTCAGTATTGGAGGTGAATTATTCACTTTTCACAACATCTCCTGCGCACCTCCAACGGCTGTGATGGCAGTAAACTATTCTCGGTGAGCTACTATTTTTGGTGAATTTGAATGTATTGGGAATTACTGACAGTACTGTATGACTCAGAGTCGTTCATTATGAATATCAGCCTCACACCTATGCCATGTCTTTGACTGTACATCGATCTGATGTCACAGAGGCTGGTGGGCATTTCTATAATTCCCGGTATCGAATTCGTGTCCAAGCAGCAGCAGACACAGCCGTCGTCTGGAACCCTCGGCATGAACATGGCACAAGTCTGCAGCTATTTGATCCTTACACGACAGTCATCCCAGATTTCAAACAGACAGGTCTTGCCTTCGTGACCAGCAGCCGCATCACCTCGGTCTGGAAGAAATATCAGCAGAATGAAATCAATGCCCGCGAAGCCGCTCTACAATGCTTCACAGACACCGATTCTGCCTGCGATAGCTTCGAGTGCCCTGGGCCGATCATTAATTCGGACGGAGAGGAAGAATACGCAGTCGAGCGCATTCTCGCCTCCGAGCATCATAAGGGCTTATGGATCTACCTTGTTCGGTGGAAGGGATGGCCGCCAGCATACGATGATTGGTTGAGTCGAAGGGACTTGGAGCCGACTGCAGCTCTTGAGGTTTGGCTGAAAAGCCATCCGGAAGAAGCCATCGTCCCTTCCAAAGGTCGTCGTTCTCGGAAAGGCCGTCCTGCGGGAGTAGGTCATCATGAAGTAGGCCATTTGAAAGCGGCCGACGCGTAGCATTCCCGTGGACCAAATATGTTATTAACGTTTACCCCCCCGTCATATCATATTTGTATGGAAAATTCACCTTGAAATCAGTCGACGCCCTTGATGAGTGTTTCGCTACATCTTGTGTGTCACAACAAGGAGCGTGAAATAACTACCCCACCATTGTTCATTCACTCAGAGACTACATCCCGAGGCATCGCCATCATCCGTTATCGTTTTCACGCAAATCAAATTAAAATAACCGGATGTGAGAATCAGATATCTGAGGTCTTTGTTCTTTGAACTGAGCGGTTTATGGCATTAGGATTCGGAAGGAGTTCCCAACGTCGAGAATATGGCTGCCATGGAACCTGAAATAGCAGCTGTAGCTCCTGCATCGACGGGGAGGATAACACCAGTCATCCATCTGGCTTCCTCGCTGGCCAAGAAACGCACAGCGGCCCCACAATCCCATCCATTGCCCTCTGTCTGCAGCAGGCTTCGTTTCCTGCGAGCTTCACGAACTTCAGGAGCCATGCCTCGGCTATAGAGCATCGGCGTGAACAGCATGCCTGTCAAAATGATGATATGTCTGTGAATGGGCATGTCGATAAGACAAGAATAGCACATGGTTCATACCGGGGCAGACACAATTCACGCGGATGCCCATGGGCGCATGGTGGACGGCCATGGCCCTTGTCATGTTTATGATTGCACCCTTGCTCGTCGGATAGAGTAGCATGGGTGTTCCGCCGATGAGTCCGGCTACGCTGGAGATGTTGATGATGCTTCCCCTTCCGTCGATACCGAGTATTTCATTCTTCTCCATAGCAGGAACGGCATATTTTGACATGAGCATCATGCTCGTCACATTGACTTCGAGTCCGCGGGCCCATGTAGCGGGATCGACGTCTACCGCAGTGCCCAAAGGCCCACCCACGCCAACGTTGTTTACCAAGATATCCACCCTGCCGAATCTCTCCAGAGTCATATCCACCGCTCGCTTGCACTCCTCCTCCTTCGCCACATCGACCTGCACAGCAAATGCGTTGCCCTCTCCGAACTCGCGCTCAATCATCGACACTGTCAGATCAGCCCATTCAGGGTTGATATCGACGCAGCCGACTTTAGCGCCTGCCTCAGCAAGAAGTATCGCCGCTGCTCGTCCATTGCCGATGCCCCTCGATTGCGAGCCGGCTCCTGTCACGATGGCTACTTTTCCTTGCAGAGAACGAGAGGGACGAGTCGGGTTTTCGTAATGTTGTGCATCAGTTGACATTGACATGGTTCAATCGTGCAGCGTGTGATAGAGAGAGCCCTATTGGCTGCTCGCAGATAATTCGGCTTGACGGATCATGGAACTCCGAACTCATTCTACCGTGACCACTGAGGACTGAGTCGTCCTATGATTCTTCAGCGCAGCTTCATCATGTGTTGCCTAGATCATTGAGTTTGAAGGGATAACACAGTACGGAATTGTCATGCAGTCTCAAAGATGAAGTGACAATTGACAAAAATTTGCTTGGACAGCTGAATTCAAGACATTTGTATATTTTTCCAAGACAACACTTTCTTGGAATTCTAAGATCGCGCCCTAAGCATCAGTCGGAGGTGGCACGAAAGGATTACCTTGGTTTTTTCGATGTGTCAATCCCTCTTTTAAATTTATCTTGACAGTTGCATTCAATGGCAGGTCTGCATAAGGAGAGCGAACGTCAAGTTCCTGCTCAATCACCACATGGTGCATTATAAGGCCCGTAAGTTCCAGATATTCATCTCCCGAAGTCTCGGCCCTACCTCGTCTATTTTTTTCATAGGTGGATATACAGGCAGTGTCTCTAGAGTCTGGTGACCAATCCTGCTTTTGCGTATTCTGCCCTATCTATTTTAACTTCTGCTTGGCAGCTCTCAGCTCGAAGGCTTGGGAGAATTAAGTGCCCTTATCTCTTCATTGTCACATGTGCTTCTAACGAGGGCATACATTAAATAGTGACGTTCTTGCGTGAGAAGGGGTCTCTCTAAGAGTGAGGTCGCTCTCATCCCTTCCAGGTATAATGTCGCTTATATCCAGCATCGCGCGGCAGCATACACACTGCCAGGATTACGATGAGAAGAAGATCGAGAAGGATGCCATACAAGTCGCCAGCCGTCCACCGACCATGAATGAGAAGGATGAATACCTGGATGAGAAAGGTTATAGGGCAGAGGATGCGACTGAGGATGTCTATGCCGAAGGTCCACGGCTCATTGACCTCGGAGAAGATGGGAAGGAGAGGCCAATCGGTAGCTCGGGCCAACATTAAACCCTTCTGCTACTTACTGCATATCTGATAGAAAACGACGCTGATTATTCTACTCGGCTTATTTCCCTTGATGATGACACTACGCTCCCCATTTTTACGTTTAGAATGTGGTTTTTGTCTCTTGGTCTTTCTTGCTTTGGGGCTGTTCTCGGCCAAATTTTCGTGCGTCCCACTCGTGCAGAAAAAGAAAATCCAGCTGACCCTCACAGTATTTTCGACCTCAAACAGTGAGTCTGTGTATTAATCGTGACTACGAATACTCATCTTGCTTGCAGGTCTATGTCAGTCAACTATTTTTGCAGGTCAGCAGTATTCAAAATCTTCAGAATCATTCTCATATTTTTTTTAGATCATTTCATATATTATGGGCAAGGTATGCAAGCCGATAGCAAAACTGCCACCTTCAAAATGACTATAACAGTTACCAGGCCCTCGAAGAAATTATTCCTGGTCCTGGTGACAATTCCCGAATTAAGACGTCAGACAATCGTTTTTGCAGGTTTGAAATTTTCTACATCTCTTTGTCCTGCAGCAATAATTTTGCGGACTCCATAGGTGGATGAATCCAGGGCCTTTCAGTATGTTCCAATGTTGAATCGCAATGGATCTATCTCGATCCATTGGCTGTAGATCTCAAGGAGCACGTTGCTATCACTATAATGTCATCGACCGCATCGTCGTCTGCACTTGCCATCAGCATATTTGCTGCACAAGATCTGTATTACAATGTGCGACCTAATCCGCTGTTGGTATTTTCACGTAAGTCACTTGAAGAGTCAAGCCTAGGCGTTACTGATACTTAACCTTTAGCCTTATTGGATCGCAACTTATTGGCTATGGCACTGCTGGTGGGTTATTTAGTTGTTGTCCTCCACTCCACCCTCATTGTCTGTGGTGTAGGCATCATGCGGAGCTTCCTCGTCTACCCAACCTTTGCTGTTTACCCACAACTGATGCCTCAGGTCCAACTCTTTGATGCACTGCATAGAGGGCAAGCAGCCATCATGCAGAGGAAGCGTTTCAAGTTCTTCTGGATTATATTTATTGCTATCTTCATTTGGGAATGGTTCCCAGTACGTCTTGATGTTAGTTGGAAGTACAAACGGAATAGTGCTGATGCATGTTTCTAGGAATATATTGCTCCGTATGTTCGTATCTACAAACTATGTGCAGATGCTGATCATGTACTGTGTGCGCCCCAGAACTTTGACTGGTATCAGCATCTTTTGTCTAGCAAACCAAAATAGTGCATGGTTCACTCGGATTTTTGGCGCGTCCTGTTCCATCGTGTGCAAATTGTTGATTCATTTGATCGGTCTAACCAAACCTGCTTTCGTCCAGGCGGCGCTGCGGGAAATGAAGGCTTGGGAGCTTTTTCCCTCTCTCTTGACTGGGCATATGTAGGCTCAGGTGGTGGATCTATCGGCTCGCTTTTCACACCTCTCTCTACTCAACTGTCCCTCTATGCGGGTTGTGCTGTTTGCATGTCTGTCTTTCTATTTCTTCTAAGTATCTCATATTTCACAAAATGCTGAATCTTAATCGCAGGATTGCATTCAGTGCCTGCTATGCAATGAATGTTTGGAATACGCAGAATTTCCCATTTCTAACACAACTCTTGTTCTACCAGAATGGTACAATAAAAACTTCATAGCTTCTGATTCAGCTTCATCTGACATGCAGATAGGAACGGAATATGATCAGTTGGCCATACTGAATGATGATTTCACTCTGAATCCTGACAAACTGGCCCAGCAAGTAAGCAGTATTCCAATCTGACTGAATTCCTGATGCTCTAATGACCCATCTCACTCAGGGGCTGCCCTGGTATGCAGCATCACAGTTGTTGTTCAAAGTCAGCAGGACGATGTATATCGGTGGTATGGTGATATCGACTATTGCATGAGTTTAGTCTGCTAAACAATTCTGAACTAGCTGCTGTCACCCATTTCCTCCTATGGCATTCCCGAACAGTATATAACATTATAATGGATAGCAGGGTATATTCTCTTGCCTCTTTTTTGCGAGCAGAGCTGATCCATCCATCCATAGAAACACAGATGTCTGGACCCCCATTATCTCAAAATGAAGGTACGCTCATTTTAAATCTAAGTATCTAACTCAGCTGGCAGTTTTCTGAATTTAATGCAGGTTTATAAAGAAATTTCGAACTGGTGGTACCTCGCTATGTTCATAGGGATGACTGGCATTTCGCTCGGAACGATATATGCTGCCAAATCAGGTTTGCCATGGTGGGGCCTTTTCGTAGCGCTTATTTTGGCTTGGATGTTCGTTCCCATCATCGGCACAGTGAGCGAATTAGGACACCTGGAATCGACTCAAGGGACTTATACTTGACTCTTCTAGCTGTATGCCACGGTTGGATATGCACCTAGCATTGAAAATATGGTCCAGGTACATCACAGAATCTCACTGTATCATGACTTCCTTGTGAATGCACTTCACAGATGCTTGGAGGTGCTATCATTCCTGGAAAGCCTGTTGCGAACATGTACTTCACCATGTATGGATATAATCCTGTTTTGCAGTCTCTTGCACTCCTCAAAGATTTGAAACTGGTAATGTTTACCTGAAATCTTATCAGAAATGATTCTGAAGGCCTGCCCATATAGGGTCAATATACCAAGATTCCGCCACGAGTGACGTTCACCGTCCAGGTCATTGGTACAATCATCGTAAGATCAAGTGCATCCGACAGAGTTGGATGATATATTAACTTTGAGGACCAGGGAGGGTTATTGAATTTCGTTATTATGAAGGTGCCCATCCAAGTTTGAGATATTGAAGACAGAAAACATTTCTGAGATTATCTGCAGACAATTACCAGCTCCCAGAGAGAAATTCTCAGAGATGTACAGGGCTCAAATGTCTGGTCGGGTCAACAGGTATATCTAGCCTTTCTAGGGATTCCGGATAGTTATCAATGAGCAATGTCATTGCTTTAGGTCCAGGCGTACAACAGTGCTGCTATCGCCTGGGGAGCACTGGCAAAACCACTCTATGCTACCGGAACCCGCTATGGTGTAAGACTCTTCTCAGACATTCGCCTGAGGCTAATGGTTCCACCGCCCAGTTCGTACCGTACATGCTTCTTGCTGGTCTCGGATTCCCGATACCATTTTGGTATCTGCACAAGAAGTACCCCAAATTTGGCTTCAACTACGTGTTCACACCGATCCTAGTTGGTGCGTTCTCTTGCCGGTGCTGCCTGTTTCGTATTTCATCGCTGAAGCTGTTGAACAAGCTGAGCTTGGTTTCTTGAGCGTCGGTATCAACTCGAGCATCTTCTCATCTTTCCTGCTCGCGGTGCTCTCACAGTATTATCTCCGCAAGTGCGTCCATGCTATCCTCCAGCATCGGTAGTTCTTCTAATGTTCATAGATATCGTGCTACATGGTTCCGTAAATACAAGTCAGCTATGTATTGAAATATGTCCATGTCAAGTGGAGTCTAATCATGTTCACAGCTTCCTGTTGAGTGCTGCATTGGACGGAGGCACCTCGGTATGTTTGTGAATAATTCCCTGCTTTGACGGGACTGAAGATAGCGACCAGGTCATGGTTTTCGTCTACACGTTTGCAGTAGGTGGTGGAAGTGGAACGGTTCGACCGTTCCCTACGTGGGCATTGGTGAGTTCCAAGCCATGGATTCTGGGCTTGAGCGAAGATCGTTCATTATTCGCAGAATCCTAAAGGAAATCCGGACTATTGCAAGCGCCTAACGTGACGATGCGTTTGCCAGAAGTTTGGGTGCAATGCCAGCACCTATTTCATGTTTTCAATATTTCCAACAACCTTGTATGAATGAAGTTACTGTCGTATCAATTTACATGCTCTGGCCGCTTAAGACAATACTTGAAGCATGAGTACTTATCCAAGCACGAGTTCATCGTGCAACTGACAAAAAACAGCTCTGCACCCAGCCGGCTCTCCTGGAGTTCAGCTTCTACTATCAGCTGGCCGTCATGATGGAATAGCAACTTACAGATTCCTCGAATAAAGATGTCGGCACATCTCTGGTTCGGAACCGGCATGTTATATGATCGCCTGAGCCATCCTGTCAAAAGGTCAGAAGCTGGTTGATGAAATGATCTACAGAATCAGCGGCGAAATAAGTAGCATAACGACATTAGAGTCGGCCATACCACTGTGTTTTATTCCGGGAGAATCGCGAGTCACTTCAACATGGGAGTTCAAGTTAACAGAACGAAACATGACTTGCGAACTATCTGATTCGAAGTTGATTGTATTACATAATAAAACACACAACAGGCAAGCAAAGCCGATAACTTGACCTCCTCGACACTTTCAACAGACTTGTATTTTTCATTCATCAAACATGCGGTACTACGAACAGAAGTACCCGGAAGTGGACGAATTAGTTATGGTCCAAGTGCGGCAGATTGCTGAAATGGGGGCCTACGTTAAGCTGGTGCGTCCTGTTCCTTTTTTTTTTTTTAAATTGCCAAAACCTGATCGTCTACATCCGAATCGGAGGACTGCTAGTTAGAGTATGATAACACAGAAGGGATGATCCTTCTCTCGGAACTCTCGCGCAGGCGCATTCGGTCCGTCCAGAAGCTCATCCGTGTCGGCAGGAACGAGGTCGTTGTCGTTCTCCGTGTTGACAAAGAAAAAGGTGCGTATCCCCATCCACAGGCGTTGTCGAGGAAATCCCTTGACTTCCTCCGGAACTTGGATAGGATACATCGATCTTTCAAAACGGAGAGTCTCGCCGGAGGATATTGTCAAGTGCGAAGAACGATACATGAAATCAAAAACGGTCGCCTCGATACTGCGACACGTCGCGTCCAAGGTGACGCTCCCCGAGGCATCCGGAAAGGAAACAACCACTGCCGCCGCTGAGAACTCATCTGCGATTGCGACAAGTGCCCTAATGACAACAACAACAGCCGAGGAGCAGCAGCTCGCCCCGGAGAGTGGCAAAGAGAGCAAAAAGGCGAGACGGGCGCGGCAGGCGGCGGGCGAGGACGATGCCGGGGGCGAGGCGGCGGTCCATTCTTTCGGCGGTCCACACGAAGAGGAGAAACTAGAAGCACTGTATGAAACCATCGCATGGCCACTCGGCAAGAAGTACGGACACCCATACGATGCGTTCAAGCTTGCCTTGACGTGCGCCCACATCTCTTTTTTTCTGTCGAGTTCGCATAACAAAGTGATTGGTTTGTATATTTATTTTTCTTCTTTGCAGAGAATCGGACACCGTCTTTGCCTCGCTGGAGACGCCCGTACTGCCGATGGTGCTTTCCGTGCTCATGAGCACCATCGCGCGACGCCTCACGCCGCAGCCAATCAAGCTGCGCGCCGACATCCAGCTTACATGCTATACGCCCTCCGGCATCGACGCGATCAGGAAGGCCTTGCGTGCAGGCGAAAGGGCGAGCACCGACGCGGTCCCGATCAAGGCTAAGCTCGTCGCGCCGCCGCTGTACGTCCTCAGCACCAACGCGACGGACAAGTATGCTGCGGTGGAGAGACTTGAGCGCGCGATCGAGGCCATCCAGAGCGCGATCGAGACGCAGGGCGGCAGCCTCGTCGTCAAGATGAAGGTTGGCACCTCCTTTGCTTGTTCTGTAACATTGTCGCAATCTTAATATTGATCTCTCGGTGCTGCAGCCCAAGGCCGTATCGGAGACGGAGGAGCAGGACCTCGCCCAGCTCATGGTCAAAGCTGAGCTCGAAAACGCTGAAGTCTCTGGCGACGAGGATGACGAAGAGTAAAATCAATGGGTCTCAATTTGTGTATGTACAATATCAGGCGATGTGTAGGCAAAGAATCGCTATAGAATTCTCCCGTCTCGTCGCCGAGTGGTCAGGAATACCCTTTATGGCGCTTGTGTCCCGTTCGACATGTATCTATGCGCTGTAGTGGTCAGCCTGAAGCCAGTGATCCCACTCACGGCACTAACCGTGCCTCGCATACGCGCATAAAAGGCAAGTAGTCTGCGCAGACGAGAACGAAGCGGATATCAGGGCTGGTACATAGACATAGAATCATGTGCTTATTCGTGAAGTCTATATACTATATTGTCACCATCGATTTGCGAATATGTACCAGTACTTCACGCGCCAACTTTCCTGACAATCAAGGGGACCCTACAGCCTTTTTCGCCGACCGTTTTTGGACGTTCTAAAAGTGCCATATGACTGTCAAAGTCCGTATCCAGACCACCCGGTAGTTCAAAAGAGTAATGACGGATTAGAACAAATAGCATTATCTGATGGAAAGACAGGACTGGTCATTTAGGAGCGCATCTTCGCCTGGGATAACGCACCTTAAACTGGAGCAAGGCCAATCCCTTTCCAAGGCAGACTCTTGGTCCGTCGGAAAATGCCAATAGGTGTCGGTAACCTTGGATCGTGTTTGCTTTTGAGCTAGGGGCATCGTTATCGAGCCATCGCTCAGGGGAGAATTCATCCCCATTATCGCCCCAGATCCTCATTGTCGTCCCCACAGTTCCTGTCGGAATTCTAACTATCGTGCCCTTTGGGATATAAATGCGATCGATACTGTTTCCGTTGGCATCGAGGACAGGTTCACTTAGAGGAACCATATTATCCTCACGAGCCTTTGAAATGATGAATACGATTGAAACGCGGCTCCATCAATACGCACCTCTCGAAACGTCTGACCTCCGGGAGGGTGTAAGCGCAGCGTTTCGCAAGTCACGGCATCCATGTACGGTAACATATTGGTCAATTCCTCGTACGTCGGATCCGTGGAGTATTCTGCCACTTCGCTCCGTAGTTTATCTTGCACAGCAGGTTTTCTGCACAGTTCGATCAATGCCCACTGCCAAAAAAGACCACTGGTGAGTAATATGATTCACGGGTATCGGTAAAATACTTCACTGTCAACGCGACTTTTGTAAAGCATCCATTCATAAGTTCTGTGCCTTATTCATAATTGGCTGTACACTCACTTGCTGTTAGCTCATAGCCAGCAGTAAGCATGACATTCTGAAGGAACAAGTTCGTGCGATGCTAGTGAGAGGTAGGTCATAATGACTCACTATCTATTGAAAGGCGAAAATATCGTATTTTAGTAAACCGTCTATCAAGAAAGTGCAGCGCCGTTACCTGACCCATAACTTCTTCGGGAGACATCAAGTTTTTAATTTCTGAAGTAACTGATTTTTTCAGACGTGTTTGCCTTCGTCGTCGAGGTGGAATAATCGTTGAACTCACTGAGAGTACCAAGGATCGACTTGTCCTCCCTTTCTCGGCTGCTGTCGAGCTCTCTCTCCTTCTTTGCCCTCTGAATGGACACATGTGCCACGTCGGCAATGCAAACGGTCAACTTCCCCAGGGCGATGCCTGTCTTCGAGGGTATCGGAATGGACGGGTAACGGGAATTGAGCAATGCAATTAGGAAGGGAGGTTGCAAATTCAGAAGGATATCCAATGGCGCATCTATGGCTGACTTTATCCCTTTTAAAGACCCAAAGTCGTGCCCCAAAACAGATATTCCCGTGCTGTCCAATCTGGTATACAGTATCTTTGCATGGGCATGGAAAGATGTATTCGAAGTATAAAACACGTACGTGAACTGATTGATCCTACAATCGTCATAATTAGCACAAGTTAACCTAAATTAGTTCTAATTGAAGAAAGAGAGGACATGCCATTCCTGAACGTCGGTTGTAACACAGTCGAGATCTTGCAGCATTGCATCCCAGGAGGTTTTGAGCTAGCATGACATGTCAAATACCGGCGGAGAAAGCAAAGATCTGCCTACCGTATATGCGCAGTCATAGAGTGTTGGAGCCAGTTTTCGGATCTCAAAATTACTGAAGGCAGGTAGCAGAGCCTTTCTCTGTCTTGAAAAGAGTGAGCGACCTCTCGTTTATGTGCTAAACCACCAGCCGCACCTCCTATGGTCCTCCCCTTCTGCCGCTAGTATATTCCGACCAAACTATCCCTGAACGATTAGCTGAGGAAGAAATTTCATAAGAAAACACAAACGAGGTTTTCCATCGATATCCTATCTTCAGTGACGTGCCAAAACGTAGTCGCTTGCGATGCAAAGATGTGAGAAATCGCCTTCAGGTCCGCGAGAACGACTTGGCGTGTTCCTAAGACCCATGGGATTTCAAAAGCTGGACCGTACGTCTTTTCCCATTGGTCGCAAAGGGCATCGGATTCAGCCCTATGAAAGAGCTCCTTCGCATACCCAAGGAGGAAACTTTTCCTCGGCGGTCCTCGTAGTCTCGTCGCGTCCACAGCGGTGCGGTACCTGAGAACCAATACACCAAAGGCAAAGATAATGGCGGCAGCCGTTGAAGCAGAGGAGATGGACATGGCTATCCTGATGTGCGTTGCTTTGGGACTTTTACGTCGAAGTTTAATCGCTTTCCCCTCTCATTGACTTCGGGCCATCTCAGGCCGAATAGCCTTTTGGGATCAGACACCCTGATACGATGAACTGATACCTTGACTCGGCATATTAGCCAGCTGTACGTCTTCTAATCGCTTCGTCATTGACAAGAAACGTAAAAATCTATTCCCATTATATTTCCTTCACATTCTCACGGATCAGTTTCTTGTGATAATTGGGACCAGAATGAATTATCACTTCTGCAAAACCATACCTGGGCCTTACTGTACGACAAGCCAAAGCTGGAGCCGAATACCGCTAGGAGTGGCATCGTTCGTCTCCGAATAGCATTGGAACTTGGACGGATGACCTCAATCTTTGCTCATTGTACGTACAAGTCGTCCGTGCAAGTCACAACATCATTTCTGTGGATAATGGCCATGGCCTTCCCATCCATGTCATAAGTTCTGTATGATCCTTATACCCGTCGTCCGTGTTCGGATGAATGAGCACACTGGAAGAGCGGTGAGTTTATTCCACAAACTTGATAGGGATAATTAACTAGATACTTACGAACATGGTCCTCTATGAATGGTCAGCCAGGAGAACAAGGCCCCTGTCTGATGTGGAGTAAAGGTATTGACCTCAAACATAGCAGCAGGATGCGGGCCTGCTCGTTCCATACCAAGAGTAAATAGATCGAAGCTACAATTGGAATCGTTTGTTGCGCTCACCGACAGGTTTCTCCCAGAATTTGTAGATGCGTAGCTGTAAACGAGTATATATCACATTCAGCGCATAACTTTGCAAAGGCTGGCTGACGCAGACGTCCGCACCTCTGGGAACTCCCTTCTGATCCGCTCGTGCAGCTCCCAGGCGTATTTAGATTGAGATTCGACGTGCTGCATGTAGTAGACTAGGGATTGAAGCGGTGGTTCAATGCCATCTTCACAGTCAACTGAAAATGCCATACTATGAAAATCGAATCCATTTCTTGAAGGATCGATAGGTTTTGGAAATTTCTCGTACGCTGCAGAGAGTGGACCGGGCGGATTGTAAAGCGACTTTCCATCAGCATTTACGGTTGTTGGCAGGGGATCCGCATTCTCGTAGCCTTCGAGAGGAGATGGCCATTGTGACATGTTTGGGCGGCGATACGCGGCAGTGTCTTCAATATCGTTCCCCCCTGATTATTTATGCGTAAAAGAGCTGGTCTAGAATCCGACATGGTTATACACCTGGCTTACCATCACGACCTTGACGTGATGCGTTTGGGGAAAACACGTGAATCGCACTACACTCATGTAAGGTCTCCATTCCGTAATGTCGTTGATGCTTGCGGTATTAGAGTGCAACATGGAAGGATCGAAGCGGCGACCGAAGAGAACAAAAACGAGTGGTAACCTAATACATAGATAAAATAATCGATCCGATTTTCTAAGAGTGGGAGCAGGCGGGAAGCGAGAATGGCGGCCCACTATACCTTTCAAGTACTCGAAAGCGTTTATACAGTCAACTCCCTCTTAACCCATACCTGTTGGTGGACCTCCCGGGCTATGGGTTATGAGGGAGTATGGGTTACTAGAAAAAGTCTGTAAATTACGTCCGAAATGCAAAATAGAGCTCTAACGGGGCTGTAGCAGTATGATACGTCTATCCAAAGCTATTTACGAGCGAAATAATTGGTCATAAAGGTCGGCTTCATGGTTTGAACCTCGTCCAGGCGTGTCTGGCGGTTAAATGATGCCAAAACTGCCTCCAATTTCCGCGAAAATGGACTGTCGAAAAAAGGATTGTCAACCGTATGTTTGCGCTTCGTCCCCTTAATCCCAATTCCAAGGTTCTGTAGCTTCTCGACAATGCCCCTATCCTTCGTATCAAGCCTTTCCAGGCGCCTCTCATAGTCTGAAGCCTTCTCGAGCAATTCTACGACCCGCTCCTCATCAATAAGGTTTCCCTCACCATCCAACCACTCTTCATCGTCCTCGGTGAGGGCTTGCTTTGCTTTCCTGGCGTTCTCGAGCCTGGTTTTCCGTGGCTGTATTTGTTTCTTCAAGGCCTGCAAACCCTTTTGGAGAACGGCGAGGGGATTTGTCATGATGGAAGGGGACTTTTGTGGCAAATTCGTTGGCAGGTGTCAAGGGAAACTCTCGTTATGTAATATAATTTCCCTATCTAGCAGTCCACCGGTTCGAAAATGTATGGGTTTTGCCATCAAAATGCTATGGGTTATGGGGTATCGCGGAGGTATGGGTTATGAACCGAGATTCTCTGCGAACCAAGTCGGTGGACCGAAATTTCTATGGGTTATCTAGGTATATGGGTTATGGGTGGTATGGTTTATAAGAGAGTCGACTGTAGACCCATTTGAAAGAAATCTGTGCCTTGCTTTCATCTGATGGACGATATTCGATTTTTCCCAAAAACAGTCGTAACGATAATCGAGATGCTAATTCTCGGATTGGGGGACAGAGAAAGCAATTCCCAAGGAGCCTCTCTCGGCAATTCCAAACATTCCATCTACGCCTTCTTCCCCAAAACGTGCAGGTCCATTAAACATCCCACGAACTGGTTTCCATGCGTTGATTTCTCGTAAAATGAACAGCGCATCCTCGTCTCCTGGTGCTATCATCTTTTGGATCTCGTCCTCTAGCAACACCTTGCTGTCAGGAGAGACTAGTTCCTTCGGCAGTCGTTCGGTGACAGATTTCAATGTTTCCGGTCCTAGCGGGCTGACCAGAGCATGAGAGACAAAGTTCATCGTCTTTTGCAATTCTTCGTCGGTTACTTGTTTGTCGACCTCTGATGCTCCCCGAATAACTAGAAAGATGTCGTCCTCCAGATCAATGAGGAAGAATATAAAAAGACGCACTAGGCCGAAGTAGCTCAAATGCACGGTCGAAGTTATCCTCGTCGATATCACTAAGGACGGGCAGGTTCTGCGCTCGAATCTGCTTGTAAGCGCCGGTAACTACCAGTAAAAATCTAACGCCGTCTTTTAATAAGCTGGAAAGTCATCATTATCATTCCTTTTATCGCACCTCGTATATGCGACGCCAACTTTAACATTGTGGTATTTTATCGCATCGTTTTCAGGACAATGTGCTCTTATAGAAGCAGCGATGGAAATCGCGGCTGAGAGACCGCCAGTAAATGCAAGATGCACCCTAATCGACGTATCTCATTAGATGCAGAAACCGAAGGGACTGAGGCACACCCAGAACTGAAAAATGGATCAATGAACGCTGTGTTGACAAGAGTGGGCATTTGGGGCTTCAAATCCGAGCACAACTTTGACTTACCGGCTGCATCTCCAATCAAGCGATAGTGATCGCCGGCGTACGCCATCGCACTGTAACTAAAGTCACTTGCAGACTGTACGACAGGTGTGATTCCGTCGTCCCTCATTACGGCGTCTCCCAGGAGTGTTTTGATACCTGGGACGAAGTCTAGCTGATCGAAGTAATATTGTCTCAGACTGTAATCATGTTGCGGGAGTGCTTCGCGCGCTTTGGTTTTCTTGCGGCTACTGACAGACAAGTCCATCACAATGCCGACCGACACTGTGCCATTATGAAGAGGGATGAACCACCCCCATCCGCTCTCGTCTGCCGCTCTTGGTTTTAGCTCGTATTCTGACTTGAGGAATGGTCGAACGCGCTGCCTCACCTGTTAATGCTTCGAACCAAGGAGCATTTTGCCGGTCTGTTCCAGGCATATAAGCCTTCGCACCCGTCCAATATCCCCAACAGGCTATATTCTTTAGACTGGAGTTCATCCGTCGATTTTTCAGGTACTTCGTAGACATGAGGCCATTCCTTCCAGAAGCATCAACGAGGTAGTCGATAGCAATTTCGCAAGATGCTCCGTCTGGCGATTGATAGGTGACGCGAGTAGGTCTTCCACTATCACTGATTTCGATATGAGTGACTTTGCGTTCCTCAAACACTTTTGCGCCACATTCAGCAGCATGACGCAGGAGGATCTCGTCGAACTGCGACCGAACCTACGTTTTTACGCCGCGTCAGGCCTAGACGCATGCGATTTATGACAGGAAAAACAACGTACCACGTTCCAGGGAGTATTGGACTCGGAAGTGAAGTTTGCATCTAGGTAATATCAACATGAGGGAACCGAAACTGGAGGCATACGATATACTGTAACGCATGACTTACAGCCTTCACGTTTGAATTGGTTGAACTTGAAGGCAGCACCTGGCTGGATAAATCAATTTTGAGAATTCCTGTGTGTTATCCTCTTTCGTGAAATTCGCCTACCTTGATTGTGAAGCCGTGTTTGACGATTTTTTCATCGGCGTCGATGAAACGTAAGAAAGGGCGTATGGATGGTATCATACTCTCCCCGACATGATATCTATCAACGAAACGTTATATTCAAGGAAGGACACCTAATTCTATGAGGATTTACCTGGGAAACTTCGCGCTCTCCAGAAGGACGACGTCGAAACCTTCGCGAGATAGTGCGGACGCTGCAAAGCATCCAGCTGGTCCACCACCAATTACCAGAATCTGTGCATGACTAGGCTGTATCGGGCCAAATTCAGAAAAAGATAACGTCCACAAAGAGCATTGAGAGGCTCACTGTCGCAGTAGCTGCCGCCATAGACGCTACTTGGGATATAAATGGGAAAAAGGCTCGAACGAATAATGTATTTGTATCTCTGGGGATATTCAGCCTTCATGCCATTTATATGCCATAGCGTACGGCTTCGTTTTCATACATTGTAAAGCCTTCGCTTACGGCGATATCGCCTCTGGTAGATTGGGAAAAGGAATGTGCCATGTTGAACTGTGAACGTAAAGTTACGCCACAGGGATACCGTGACACAGGGCAGATAGGCCCTATAAGGCGAAACTTCACTAACTTGACTTTTAATTTCCTCGCATCAGTGCCAATTCTCGCTCGCTTTATACACACTTCGGTCCAAGGTGATTCTGCTGATTGATACCCGAGCGGGCCATTCTTTGAACTGCCAAATGCGCATGACACGCACAGGCTGAAGATGTCAGACCTGATGTAGTTAGTAATGGAATAGAGTCTTCGAGTCAGATTGAGGGCAAGGCGCGGCCAATCGCTACGCTATTGCCTACGTTTTCTCCTCGCTCATCCTCCGCTGACTCACCCTCCTCGTCACCGTCTCTCGCCCACCCACCACACCCTCTCGCTGTGCACACCTGACTTGGTACAGGAGCTGTTTGCGAGCTGCCCAGCCCACATGGACGCGGCTCATCTCACGGCTCCCGAAGTTCACCCACATGCTCGGTCCGAAACAGTGTTGTTCCAGTCGGCGACTTTCGGTTGAAGTCGGTCAGACGACTAAGCCGAATATACGTCGACTTTGATGGGAGGTCGTAGACTATTGGAGACTATTGGTCGACTTTGCCTTTTTAGTTACGATTACATAACTCCACTGGAGCAAGTGCTGAGGAAACAACTGTGATTATAATTCCGCATCGTCGTTCCCTCCGTCTCCCAAAATCTGATCCGTTAGTGATGCCCGACGTAAGAGGCGCCTCATGTTGTAGTGAGCGGTCCAACGGGGTCGAACCACGCTGATTGGGCACCACTCATTGATCTGATGCACGACACAGCTCCAACAGCAACCACAGCGGCACCAGCGACAGCGACAGAACAGATTCCATCGATTCAGGTCACCCGCGACCTATCGTCGACAGAACAGGCCGATGCTTCATCGGAAACCATTTATCCAGCACCCAACCTCATAACCCGATCTCTTCAGGCCATTGTTCAAGAGATCGAAAGGTCGGCTGATGAGGATGACAGTGATTCCTCAATGTTCATCGATGATGCATCGTCGTCGACATTCTCATTTACGATTTTGGATCTTTTTGATTCCACTAATGAGCATTGGACAGAAGCACAGATGCGGAGTGCTGTCGGCAGCCTGGAGGATGAATTAGAAGTGTACGAAATGTTGGAATTGGATACTAGTGGCGAGGCGGACCTCGAGCTAGATCTCGATGACACTACGGAAAACATTCTCAGAGTATAGAGGTAGATGAAATATATTTATGCAAGAGCGGACGACGTGCTATAGCTGGCCGTGTGCTTTGCCTTCGACCTTTCGTAGCGGCGGCTTGTGCTGTTGCTCTGCCTTCGCCATTACATAATACACTACATGTGACAAAAGTCGGATGGGAGGTCGCTATAGTCTACTTTGGCGCCTGATGTGCGGCTTAAGCCGGCTTTGCACGACTTTGGACGTTTATCCGCCGACTTGAACAACACTGGTCCGAAAGCCCAACGGCTTTCCCCCCACACTCGTTCGTCTCACCCATCCTGTCATCACGAACACACAACAGAATCAAAGATGCAGAGACAGTGTGTTCTACTCCGATTCCTCTTTGAGCCAGATATTGCGGTTTGTTAAGAAGTAGTCTCGCAGATGCCTCTTGCCGACAACTCCGTCCTCCCTATAGAAGAATGCCTCTTCGTTCCCGTCTGCGATGAATTTTTCCATTTCTATTAGCGCGTCTACATCCTCCTTGGCTAATCCGAAGGATGCCCAAAATATCTTGGATTCATCTTCAGAGAGATGTCGATGCTTAATCCTCCTTCCTAAGATCCCGGTCAAGAGTGCAGCGACCTAGAATTCAGCCGTTATGTACGGTTCGGTGCTGAGATCTCCAAGACGGACCTCTGTGTTGGAATACAACTCTGGACCGACGATCATGCGCTCGGAGTTTTTTATGGACTCCGTTGTAAGTGCATCAAAAGCAACATCCGCGATATCCTGCACCGAAACAAAAGGTACACGACCTTCACCAGTGAAAGTCGGAATTTCATCTCTTTCCCGTATACTGTAGAGATACAATTGACCAAAATTCTCTATCAGAAATGCCAACCGCCTGGTTATTCGGTCAAGCAACATGAACGGGAGTAATTGGCGACCTACCGATGAACCAAGAAGGCTGCAAGACGCAATATTCTAATCCCAAGGAAGCAATATACTCGTGTATCTGGCCTAAGCCAGGTGCTCCTTTTGGAATTACTGCGGCAGATAAAAGCACCAAACGCTTGACTCCCTTTCGGACGGCAATCTGGATCAGCTCCTTCGCTATAGGGAGTGCATCTTGGGTCGGGGGTCCTACGATGTACACGCGGTTGATATCATCGGCGACCTCGAAGGCGTTCTCATACGTCGTTCGGTCGAACCAGTTGAATCGAACTCCTCGGAACGGCGAGGGAACACTCCCAGAGCGGGACGTCAACAAGACGGGGACCTCCGCATCTTGTAAACGACGTGCAATTTGTATTCCTGTCTTCCCAGTGCCGCCAATCAGTAATATCGTCATAGGCAATTTTCAGTGAGGGCGGGGTTTAACGAGGTGGCGAAGATGACATATGAAACCCTTGAGTTTTATATTCATGATCAATGACCCCGCTCCTCTGGGTCAGTCCGGACTTTTACAGACTAGGTTGCGCACATAACACATCGGCTGCGGCGTGAATAATCTAAGACAATTGATGAAGTCATTAGATCATGGACTCTCCAAATTTCACTTCTTTGGTTTCAAGAGCATATGTCAGTATAAATTAGCGACAACGAAGTCTAGCTATCTTTAGGCAAGTATAACCTCTTGACAATCACAGGCACTTTGCAACCGGTGCAGCTCATCGTTTTCGGTCGCTCGAAAAGCGATATATGACTATGGAATTCCGTACCTGGCCCATCCGGAAGCTCGAAAGAGTAATTCCGGATTAAAATCGACAGCATAGTCTTGTCACAACGCATTATTGAAGAAAACCTTCGCAAGGAACGAACGATATACCTTGAACTCCATAAGAACATACACTCTTCCAAGGCAGGTTCTAGGGCCGTCGGAAAACACTAACAAGTGCCGATAACCTTGGACGTCGTTAGCTCTTGAGGCGGAGATGCTACCGTCAAGCCATCGGTCGGGAAAGAACTGGTCCCCATTGTCGCCCCACAACCGTTTTGATGTACCAATGGTCGCTGTGGGGATCCGGATGTTCGTCCCTTTGGTGACATGGATTCTGTCGACAAAATTTCCGGCTGCATCTGGAATCGGTTCACTCAGGGGTATGACATCGTCTTCAAACACCTGATAGAGATTGAGCACGAGTTTCCGACTGATGTAGAGAGCGTATACCTGCTGGAGTATCTGACCGCTGGGAGGATGCAACCGCAGGACTTCGCAAGCGACGGCATCGAGGTATGGCAGACCATTCATCAACTCTTCCCAGGTAGGATCGTGGTCTGCACATGTAGCCAGTTCGTCCTGCAATCGGCGCTGCACATCGGCGTTCTTGCAAAGTTCGATCAACGCCCACTTGAGAAACGCCAAGTATCAGCGAGCGACAGCTCCAATCAACTGAATAATTTGTACCGTTAAAGCGACTTTGATGGAAAAAGAAACTTAGAACAGCTAGTGGGCGGAATTTAAGCGTTTATACTCACTTGCTATCGACTCGTAGCCTGCGATCCCCATAAAGTGCTGGTAAAGACGGATCTCAACTATGTCAATTCGAAGTAGGTTTTTATGCCTTTACCATCTGTAATGAAACAGGACAGGGTTAACTCAAGTGGGACGTTGCGAAATCCGTTGAAAATTTACCTGGCCCATGACGTCCTCTCGAGACAGAGATCCCTTGCTTTCTAGTGCAACTGCATTTTTGAAGAGGTCTCAATCACCGAGGAGACATATGAAGTTGGGCCTTACTGAGAGTTTTGAGAACGGATCTATCTGCATCCCCCTGACCACTGTCAGCCTCGAACTCTCTCCTTGTGCTCTCCAGGGACTTAGATGCCATATCGTCGAGGCAAACCCGGAGTTGCTTCAAGGCTGCATTCAT
Organism: Macrocybe gigantea; assembly: GCA_011319805.1. NCBI lineage: Eukaryota > Fungi > Basidiomycota > Agaricomycetes > Agaricales > Callistosporiaceae > Macrocybe > Macrocybe gigantea. The sequence continues at coordinate 232,034 of SJRY01000065.1, read as the reverse complement.
CTTGGTTGTAGGAGCGAACGGCACGAATGAATGGATTAGCAAAGTTATGAATGAATCCTCCGAGCTGAGAAGAGCCTTCAGCGGCGCAAGAATGGGAGGCTTCCTTCCTTTCAGTGTACCAAAGTCCTGCCCAAAGAACGCGATTCCCAGGCAATCCAGTCTAGTTTGAGCTTGCGGTCAGGTGTAAGCATAACTAATCTCTAGTTCGAAAAGCGCTTACGCGACGTAGTTGAACCTATGAAATAGTCAGCGTAGGCTTTAAGAGGACACAGGCATGTGAGAGCTGAAACACACCATTCCTGAACGTCAATCACAGCGCTCTCGCGATCTTGCAGCATCGCGTCCCATGCATTCTCAAGCTGCGAGACGATGCATCAGGTATGGAGTGGACAATGTTGAATCCTTCGCGTACCGCATGTGCGCAATCAAAGAAAATCGGTATCAGTTTGCGCATCTCAGAGTTACTGAAAGCGGGCGATAGAGCCTTTCTCTGCCTTTTCGTCTGCCATCAGCTTCATATTTGAAAGAAATGCGTGGGGGAACGCACATCTTGTGAACATCACCTTCGACCGTTAGCAGATTCGGGCCGAACTGAAACGTTCGAGGGGTCAGCAATCGACCGGCGTCCGAAGCAAGCAAAGAAGCATCACTTACGATTGTTCGGAAAGCTCCATTCGGAAGTCTGTAGATAGTGGTCTGCAAGGCGAAAAAGTGCGCGAGCGCCTTCAGGTCGGTGAGGACTAGCTCACGAGCTCCAAAGAGCGAAGGAACTTCGAATGCTGGCCCATACTGTTCCTCCCATTTGCTGCAAAGAGGATCAGCGTTTGCCATTCTGAAGAGCTCCTTCGCATATCCTAGCAAAGGATTCCGTCTTGGCGGACCTCGCAGCCTAGTGGCTCGGGGAACGTTGCAGTAACGGTAAAGGAACAAGCTGATGGCGACGACCGCGGTTGCCGGTAGGGCATCTCGAAGAGAAAGCATGGCACTGGCGATTGGCTCCCTACTTAGGTGTGTAGCTCAGAACGCGGTATATATGAAAAATACACGACGAACTAAAGCCGAGTAACGCAAGTTGTTGAAACCGCAGGGAACAGATCGGTGGGATAGATGTCGCCGAGTCGAATGTGTGGCACTTGTAGTGTGCATTCGCTTTCTTCCGCCGAAGTCTTCCACAGGCAACCGGGGTTATGGTAGATTTAGAAGGAGTAGATTGTTTATGCGAATGAATAGGCAGAGGGACGCGAATAAGTCTCGGAGCAGATTCGGTTTGAGTATATCTTTACTCTTTCAGGCTTTACTTTTCCTGGCTGCTTCAAAGGGTTATCATAGCCACTTTGCGACGTAAAATTTGCCGGATGTATCCACGTACTGGCCCTTCTGTTTTGTTAATCACGTAAAGACTAGGCTGCAGTCGTCAATAGAGCATATTCGCAACGCACAGCAAACTTTTTTTGCCCGCCCGAAAAAGCCAAAACTTTGCCCGAATCACAGCCGAGTACTACCTGACCACTGATAGTTATGTAATACGCTCTGGCGTTGTATCTGCTGCCACTTGCTTCCGACCACCAATCTACCTCCTTTTCAGCTCCAACGGTCATCATGAAGAATCCCTAGCTTGAGTGGAGTGCTGAGGTCAAACCTTGGTGGCACTGTACCATATGACTGCAAAAAATATAGAACTGGAAAAAAAGAGAAAAACTTACGATGAGATGGTGGATTTTCTGGGTATAAAGTGGCCAGGTGAGTCAATCCATGTAGTCGAGGAGGATCCCATAAAGCATGCTCAACGTGGTCGTTGGCATTGTCTGCCACGTAGAATGGGCGGAAATGTGGAAGCGCGCTGGCAATGGCCTTTACGGGTCCAGAACCAAATCTGGTTAGGCGTCTGTGCTTTGCCCAAAATCATCTAAAGTTTGCTGGAAAATTTGACTTTGCTGTGGGGTGCGAATATGCTCTAGCTGCGAATATGCTCTAATGGGTGCACATCATTGAGTGTTCGGTTGAGAGTTCGATGCCGGATCAAGGTGGCGCCAAAACCAGGGATCCAACAGTGACCTGGATTGTCATCATAGGCGCGCAGAGAGATCCGCATCCAAAGGTTTCATGCCAAAGAGCGTACAAAAAGTGGCATAATTTGTATAGTGTGTGTAGCTTAGCATCTCAGAACGTGCAATGATTCGTTTCAGCGTCCAAAGCCCGTCCTGCTTGCATTGCGCGGCCCACACCAAAATCGCAACCGGATGATCTCGACGTACGATGGGTGGACGTGTTTGGAATAGGTGTCGCCTACTCGCTGGCGCTTCAAGTCTGCTGTCGTCGGTAAGTAGTACTGGACACATTGGCACGGCTGGTTGGGTCAGAGGATATTTCCGTGATGATCTGCAATCAAGAGCATGTCAAGAATTCCTCTGAACGGGCGTGACGACTGAGTCATGCCTTGGATTATTGGCTCGGGCATTTCGGAATTATGTGCCCCGGTGCAAAGCATCCAGGGGTTTGAAAAACTACTTGGCCAATACAGACAGGCATCATCGGCTGTGAAGACGGAGATGACGGCGCCAAGGCTATGAGTTTGTTGGGATGCTGCGCGGGCGGAGTATAGAGCTCAGACATCCGCCCACGCAATGACAACCTCCTGACATCACGAGCGATCGGGACACTGTGACGAAGGAGTGAACCGACAGGTCAGGCTCGGACGAGGTGAATGTTGCTTGCAGGGATAGACAGGTCATTGAGGTGGAGAAGAACCCGGCCGCTGCAGGACGGAGTCGAGGTGGGACAAGGCTGTGGTTTTGACGACGGTGCTGCGGCGGCGTGTACAAGCCTGGAGATTCGATGAACCGCAGCAGCTCGAGTTCAGAAGTTCGAAGAATCGCGCGAAAAGAAACGGCAAACTCTGACTGAGAGGCCCGATGCAGCGCGATGTCTTGAGGAGGAGGCGGGCGGACAAAACTAGGCAGAGACAGGTCAGCCACGTTTGTGATGTCTGTAAATCTGCGGCGGTGTTGGGTTGATCCATCATAGCTTACATAAGCAGGTATATGAGATCGATGCTTGATTGACTTGTGAGCAGCCAAAAATCGACCATCTCCTCCTCGTTCCCTCATGTCTGCTCCTCCGGTGCCTCCCAGGCCGTATTCTGCTGGAGGTCATGGCCCACAGAGGCTGTCTTCGCTGCCTGCGTCAGCTCCCCAGTGCCTCCTCTCCCACCCCATTTCAGGGTTAATGGTCAATACGAATCTCCGCCTCATTTCGACCAACCTTTAGCCGCGCCACGTCCCCACAAAGTTGATCCCTCTATTCCTGCCAATGTACGTTGTATTCATCCTTCAGATTGTCCTCCATGATGGTCGGGAAGGGCTTTTATTAATGGTGATCAGTATAGATGGCACAGACGCTAGATGATCAGCTACACCCAGCCTATGACCATCACCGACCATCGCCAGCATCGCCATACCCGCCCCAAGGTATTAATTACAACCCAGGATTCGCAATACCCACTCCCGGACCGCCTGGACGGGGCCCTTCGCCTATGCCGCCGCCCACACAGGCCACGAACTGGTCACCGTGGGCGCAGAACGATCCGTACCGCCTCGATACCCCACAGCAGCACTACCACCAACGGACTTACTCAACGCCAGGGCCGCCTCCACCACAAGCAGCAGCGCCCGCGTACGCTGCCACTGACTACTCCTTCGGGACCCAGTACCAGTCTCAACCCCACTCCTTGCCGCAGCGACACCAATCCACATATGGGCCCCCGCCCAAACCGCCGTCGCCGCCGCGCGCGGCCTCCTCAGGCAACAGTGGCGTGCCGTCCCTCACCGCGCCACTGCCGACCATCCAAGCGCTCCAGTCCGCAGTTCAGACGGTGCAGCAGCCCACGCACGATCCGGCGCTGCGTCTCGCTTGGGCGCGTGATGTGCTATTTTTGGTAGACAAGCAGCAAAATCCGACGTCGACAGACACGCCAGTCGGGCCTGCCATCGTATCGGATCCTACCTTGCTCCGTCTCTCGCAGATGGCGGTCCCCATGGTGCTGCAGATTGCGTCGACGGCGCCCCCGCCCGGCGCAGGCGCAGTCCCGCCGCATGTGGCTGAGGCGATTTACCTTAGAGCCTCCTTCGCTGCCACTGGTGCATATCCTGACCAAGTAAAACATAATCCGAGGGCGGCATTTAGAGATTTTGAGAGCTCTGCGAGGGCGGGTTATGCTGCTGCTTGGTTCAAGATTGGAAGGGACTATGAGACGTTTAACGATTTCCAGCACGCCCGAGAATGTTTTGAACGTGGCGTCAAGCTCGGCGTTGAAAGCTGTGCCTACGTACGTCTCCTAACTTTTTGCTTCCAAGATCAATTTTCTGACACGAGAGTTGTCTTCATTCCCAGAGAATGGGTATGGCGCATCTTATGGGACAACTAGGCTTGCCCTCCAATCCGTCCCTAGCCATTCCACTACTCCACCGCGCCGCAACCCTAGCTACGATCCAAACTCCACAACCCGCTTATGTCTACGCCCTACTCCTCCTAGGTGAATTTGCCCAACTTCCTCCCTCCTCATCGCCCAGCAGCAGTCCGAGCTCAAACGAGCAGCTACCGCCGTCGCTCTTTGCCCCGTTCGTCCCACCGAACTCGTCCCAGCTGCTAGAGGCGCGCAAGCACCTCGAGCGTGCAGCGTATCTCAATTTTGCCCCTGCACAGTACAAGCTAGGGCATGCGTACGAGTTTGCGCAGTCGCCGTTCCCATTCGACCCACTTCTGTCCGTGCAGTACTACAGCCTCGCGTCGCAGCAGGGTGAAGTCGAGGCCGACATGGCGCTCAGCAAGTGGTTCCTGTGCGGGAGTGGTGATCTAGGCCCGGATGGAGGCGAAGGCTTTGATAAGGATGAGGCACTCGCGTGGACGTTCGCGGATAAGGCCGCCAGGCGGGGCCTCCCAAGCGCAGAGTTTGCCATGGGGTATTATGCTGAGGTTGGAGTTGGTGGCCCGAAGGATATCCAGTCTGCCGTCAGATGGTACACCAAGGTTTGTTCCAGCTGATTCTGGATTTCCCATTCTGTCACGCTGACTTTCTCCTTTCGTAGGCAAAGGAGCACGGCAATGCAGATGCAGCGGAACGTCTGGCCGCCCTCACTCAAGCAGCTCCACAGGCTCTCTCTCGGCAAGAACACGACAAAATCACCGAAAATAAACTCGTCCGTAAACGCACACAGGCGAAACAGCGGTCAGAGACTCTCGCTCAGGAATATCCGCCGATGCCAGTTCCGAGTCAGCATGCGTCCAGCCTGCCGTCATCGCCATACCCTCCAGGTGGTGGAACTGCACAAGGCACCCGGCCGCAGCCCCGCCGCGATGGCAAGCAAGTCGTCGACGTCATTCGCAGGAACTCTCTCATGATGACCGGCAGTGTCCCTCCACCACCCCAAAGCGCATATCAGCAGCAGCAGCTGCTGCAACACCCGCCGCAGCAGCAAAGTCCGCACATGCGTCCGCAGTCTGGCCCACCTGGCCGTGCAGCTACCCAGCCGCAGCAGTTCCCCGCCATGAACCGCTACACGCTCTCCGATGCCCCTGTGCCGTCCTCGGGGCGGAAGAGCCCTGCTGCGTCGTCTCGCCCTGGCATGGGCATGGGCGGTCGCCCAGGAGCAGGATCCGCAGGAGGAGGACGCAAAGCATCTGCTGGCGCGCCGGCGCCCGCACCACTCAACCTCGACTCGCCATACCCGCCGAATGGGGGGATGCCGCCTGTGCCACCGTTGCCGTCTGCGGCATCGTCCGAAGGCGCGAGCAGCGCGGGAAGCACGCCCTCTGGCTTGGAGGGCGCGAGCGTCGGCGCGGGTGGTGGGCTCGTCATTCCGGCACGGCCACCGGGCAAGGGCCCGACGACGTTTGCGGAGATGGGTTTCCAGGGTGCAAAGGCGGAGGACAAGGAGTGTGTCATCATGTGAGGTTGTCTGCAGACGTTCTTTCTTTTTTGGTGTGCTTCCGGCGTTGGATTTGTTGGATCTTTTTTTCCCGGTGCGGCTGGACTTTAATGATGAGTAGGAGGCAGGCGGCGTTCGTTATACATACTCAAACCTTTTTTTTTTTTTTTCCTTCGCATTCATTAGCCCTTCCATGACCTTGGTTCGTTATCCTTGAATACCTCAGTTGATTTTCCATACAACGTTACCCACTTTTACCTCCGATACGCGTTTTGGATTAATCATGCTGTTCTGTGTTTTCTGGCTTGAGCACTTGCAGCGATTGACTCGATTGAAAACGTTGCTTTTGGACACTGTACACGCGCTTTTAGAAAAAAACGGTGTATGGTCGCAGTTGTTTGAGAATAGAGAGCAAATCCGTGTGACACTTACTAAATTGGGCATTTCTAATTGTGGCAAACTTGAACGCGCTCGTTTAAACTGCGTGGCCATGTTTCTGTGTTTACAGTGATTGGAATGGATAAAGCCTTTGTCATCAGGTCCCACGCTTTTTAGTCCGTCATTTTATGCTCTTGACGCCTCCATCTCAGCCGCTTTCTTCGCTCCCATTCCACAAACTCGTAGCCCTGAACCCGCCTCTGGTCCTGAAGCAAGAAATCGACTACTAGCGCTCCCTTTCTCCCATGACTGCTTAGTGTGGTGCATTCGTCTTCCCAAATCGGTGTGTACAATCCAAGATGGGCGGACGCGTTCTTCATCGCCAACGCGATTCGTAGCATCACAATGTTACCGCAGATTCGGAGTAGAGGGTGCTCCACCCGTCTGAGCTGGATGCGCCATCTTGCTGCCGATTCTGCCATGCTCTTCGAGTAAGTCCTGCACCGAAAAAGGATTGCTGTTTCATATGTTGATGAATTCGCATTTTTTCATCGCCAATTAGGAAAACTGACCTACGACAATTATCCTATGTTGTCTATGGACACATGTGATCAGCCTTCGCATGACGGAGCTCTGGATCATACCATGACCTGATGTGCAGGCTTGCGGCCACGGATGACAGTCGCAATCCGACAGAAGAGGTGTTGGTGTATGGACATCCCTGAACTCAGTAAAATGGGGCAGCGGTTCATGTCCGCGCAGGGTGTCGCGGGGCACGCGACTAGCAGTTTCTGGCTGCAAGAGCAGCAGATTTGGCAGCGCGTTGCTTTTCGTCACTCTTGTTGACACCCCGGTTTGCCCCATTGCACTGATCCACGTTCATGCGCGGTTCTCGCCTTGTCGTGTTCAACGGGTCCGTGCAACTTCCGCCACATGTATTTAGCAAAGGCAATGTCATGAGAGTTGTCGATGATGACCAGAAAATGGTATGCTTTTTCATCATTTTTCGTATTCATTCTATGGACCTAATTCACCATTCCAAAGACTTATCGCCACACCCACCACAACCCACTTCTGATGCGACCTGCGGCTTCGCCATACCGCGATGAATGATTGTCTTGCCCGTGCCTAGAGTCTTGTTGAGCACCTCGATGGGTGGAACAGAAAGGTATACTTGATCGTCTTCCACTTTGATGTCAATGTGCTGAGCTTGTATTTGTTTTCTTCCCCAGGAACAAGACAGTCACCTGTCGAAAGGTCGAAATTTTTCTTGTGCATAGGGCATGAAACGTATGGTGCTGGTCCGTTCCCGCCCAGAATGCCCGATGCGAGCACCAGAGCGCGCTTGTGAGGGCACATATTCTGAGTTGCATACCAGTTGTCACAGGTATGAAAGACTGCGATCTGGACATCGCCGACGCGGACGACTTTGCCTTCGTCCACCGGGAACAAATCCGTCGAACCGACGTACATCCAGTCCTGCCTGGTTTCTTCGAGTACAGGCATCGGTGGCACTTCTTTCGGCCAATCAGCCGGTCGATGTTGCCCGCGCTCTTCGACCATCTCGATCATAGTGTCGTTTTCTTGAGAATTGACGAACTCGTCGAAGTGCTTTCGACGTTCTGGGTTTCGAATGACCGTGGTCCATTCGCATTGAAATGTACCGACCAACTCGTTCATCTGTGCTTCCAGCTGGTCTGCAATTCCTAGATGATCTTCGATGACGACCTTGCGCAGATAATGGATGCCACCCTCCATTTTCTCTAGCCAGCGAGCCGTGCGCGTCAGTTTATCCGCCGTCGTGATGTAGTACATCAGGAAGCGGTCTAGGTACTTGATGGCCTTCTCTTCCGAGACGTCAGCGATCAGCAGTTCCGCATGCTTAGGCTTCGAAGCGCCATTGCCACAAACGTAGACGTTATAGCCTTTGTCCGTCGCGATGAGGCCGAAGTCTTTGCCCTGCGCCTCTGCACATTCACGGATGCAACCGGACACACCTCCCTTCAACTTGTGAGGCGAACGAATGCCTTTGTAGCGATTTTCCAACTTGATGGCGAAGCTAACAGAGTCCTGCTGACCATACCGGCACCAGTTCGTACCAACGCAGCTTTTGACGGCGCGAAGAGATTTCCCATAAGCATGTCCGCTTTCAAAGCCGGCATCTACAAGTTTCTCCCAGATCTCTGGCAAATCTTGTTTCCGTGCACCCACTGCCCATCGGTAAGGTTCAGCACCGACCTGGAATATGACTATCGGATGCCAGACTCACTGATATCGATACGCTGGGCTCCCGTGATCTTTGTATAAAGCTTATATTCCTTGGCTATGTCTGCGATGACGCCCAGCTTTTCCGGCGTCACTTCTCCTGCAGGGATGCGAGGCACTACACTGTACAGTCCACCACGCTGAATGTTGGCCAAGTAACGGTCATTGGTGTCTTGTAGCGCACGAAGCGACGGGTTCAGAATGTGCTCGTTCCACAAGCCTGCAAGGATGCTGGCGATCGCTGGCTTGCACACTTCACAGCCGCTTGCCGTGCCAGAATGCTTGAGAAAGTCTTCGAACGTTCGAAGGCCCTTCACCTTGCCGATGGTGAACAACTCTGCGCGGGTGAAGCGGAAATGGCTGCAGAGCGAATTGGTGACAGTTTGGCCAAGCGCTTTCATCTCGGCTTCGAAAATCTGAAATATCGGACAATGTCAGCGCCAACCCGGCGTATCTTGGATCGTTCGTCACCTCTTGAACCTGAGGCATACAGCCGCCGCATCCGGTGCCAGCCTTTGAGAAGATCTTTACCTGGTTGACGTTCTCACATTTCTTTTCACGGATGACCTTTCGGATCGCACCCTTGGATATGTTGTTGCAAGAGCATATCTGCGTATCGTCTGGCAATGCGTCCGCGCCCTGCACTTGCTCCGAAGCCTTGACATTCAAGATGAGCTCCGACGGTGGCGAGTTGAGCCGTTTTCCTGACCGGACCAATGCGAGCAGCTTGGCGTAATCGGTTGTGTCGCCGACCATCATGCCTCCGAGCAACTTCTTTCCGTCCTTTGCGAAGATGTACTTTTTGTATATGCCGCTGAAGGGATCGCGGTAGACGAGAGGCTCGGCCTTTTCCTCGTCTGGGAAACAGTCGCCGAAGCTCGCGACGTTGACGCCGAGGAGCTTGAGCTTTGTCGACATGTCAGCGCCCAGGAACGTCGCTTTGTGTGGTCCGCTCAGTCGCGTGGTCAAGTTACTAGCGACGACTTCTGCCATGCTACGAATGGAGTGAATGCCCAAAGCTCCATGTCGAAATAGTTAATGATCTTACTCATAGCCAGGGGCGACCAGGCCGTAGACCGTGTCGTTGTACGATGCGCACTCTCCGATAGCGTAAACATCGGGCAAAGAGGTCTGCAGTTTCTCGTCGACTTTGAACCCGCCCCGGGGAGCCTTTTCGAGGGCGGTACATGCGTCGGCTAGCTGGTCGCGGGCCTGGATACCGATTGCGTAAATGACCATCTGCGTGTCGACGGCCTTCCCACTGCGAAGAGTTATGCGGCTGACAGTACCTTTATCGTCGTTCGGCAACAACTCCACGGGACAGTCACCGATCATAGCGTCGAGACCGAGTTTCCTGATTTCAGCTTCAAGCATTTTCGCGGCCTCTGCGTCGAGCTGACGAGACATGAGTCGGTTCGAGCGTTCGAAGACGGTGACTTGGAGGCCAAGATCCTTGGCAGCTTTCGCAGCTTCGAGGCCCAGGAGGCCACCGCCGACAATGGAGGCGTGCGTGACGCTTTCGAGGCTCGCCCAGTTGATGATGTCCTGCAAGTCCCGCAGCGTGCGGTAGACGAAGACGCCGCGCATATCCATGGCGATGCCAGGTGGCACGACGGCCGAGGATCCAGTCGCGAGGATGCAAACATCGTATGAGACCCATCCGCTGCTGCGGGCTCGGACTCGTTTCGTACTAGGGTCGATCTCTTCTATAGGGTCGTCGAGGTGCAGCTCAACTCGATGCTCCTCGTACCATGATTGAGGTTGCATTAGCTGTTGCTCGATGCTGCGGTGGGTAAAGTATTGCGTCAGACCGACGCGGTTGTAGGCCACTGTTCAATGATGTAGGTCGTGTTTCCTGGCTGCTCTAGTGGCGAATGATGCTCACCATGAGGCTCTTCTGAATATACTTTGATTTCGTAGGTTTTATTGGTGTCATACTCTCTCAGCTTCTCGATGCAGGACACGGCGACCATGCCGAGGCCCACAACAACGATCGTTCTGTGTGGGCGGGACATGGCAGGTAGCGTATCTGCCCTGAATGCAAATAGAGAGAGGAAGAGCGCGGGCAGAAGTTGAGAAAGAGGGATGGGAATGACCTCCAATCCACAGGCACGATCGCTCCTTATCGACCAATCCAGGACATATCGCAGCAAACTTGGTGGCCAAGACAGTTGTCCCGAAATATCAGCGGCTTATCTAGTGTGAGGGACAAGTCGTGATCCATCCCCCTTAGTATACGACAAGCCCGATGTCTTACTCATGCCCGCAGTAAAAATAATAACGGTACATGGGACCGAGCGTAGGATTTTCCGAGCGTTCTTGGAGAAGAATGGAACCGAATTACTCAAGAAACGACTTAGGTTTGTGGCAGCTAAAGCGCAGAATTCGAAATCGTAAACGCAAGAGACATACACTACAAAAGGAGTATAAGGAAGCATAATTGACACGAGTTCCCAAGGTCAGCACGCGCCGAAATCACAAGAATAACAGGCGGAAGCATCGCGGACGAAATTCAGGTTATTCTGATCGGCGGCAGATGGGATGTCGTAAAGATAGCAATGGATGGAAGAACCAGATCACAGATGTAGCAAGCAATCGGACTTTGTTTATTTTAGTAAGGCTGTAGGTAAGTTTCGGACCTAGCGTTCCAGGAAATTCAGGGTTGCGAAATGAATACGAACATGTCTCAGGTTTCTGCTATCTGACTTGCCAGTCATTGCTTTGATAGCATATCCGCCGATAAGCCTGATGGGGTCCTGGCAGTGCAAAGCTCTCGTGAAAAAAAAATTCGATAAATGTCGCTGAATATCTTTCCGGTATCATTTCTCACGTTCAAGTATACATTTGGCTTAGAAAACAAAGACGTTATTGCATACGAATTCCTCCCCCATCACCTTCGCAACAAGCGGTTTGAAGCAGTCATCGACCATCTTATCTGAGCCACAGAGTAATACGAGTTTATTCGCGTCCGGTGTTTGCGAGTTTGCGAAGGGAAAGAGATGCATTTTGATGTCAGAGACGTGTAGACGACCCCGCCCCTGCTTCCACCCTTCGGATGGTGGCTTTGAGAGAATGTAATGAACCTGCAAGCGAGCGCCAATCGGGGACCGTACAAGTTTGTCGATTTCGTCAGAAAGAACGAGGTCTTCGATGTAGCGCGCGCAGTAAATGAGCGAAACGTATGGCGGTTCGACGTCCCGGTGTAAGGCATCCAGGACCTGCCACATAGGTGTTATGCCCGTGCCCGCAGCGATCATCCCAATGTGAGAAGCCTGCTTCGGGGGCTGACGCATGATGCTGTATCGGAGGTCGCCGAGGTACTCATACTCGCCCAGTGGACCCTTGGCTTCTATGGTTTCGCCCACGCGCACCTTATCCAAAGCCTGAGTAAATGCGCCCCTGGGCGGCCGTGTTCAGGATAGTAAATCTTTACGATGAATTCGACGAATCCACTTCCGCTTTTGCTAGGGGTATAAGCACGCATGATGGACCTGACTTTCATGTCTCTACTCAGCTGCTCTTGAGGCAGCTTGAAGTAGACATGCTGACCCACTGGCAGCCCGAAATTAGTGGCGCCGAATGAGAACCGGAAGAGACGGATGTTGGAAGACAGGATCACTTTCCTCTCGAGCGTGAGCGTCTTCCACTGCTTGGGCTTTAAGAAAGACTCGTTGACAATGGCATCGGAAGGAGGCGCTTCTTGTGATTGAACAAGATCACCGGATATAACGCCGCTGCTCGACTTGTCTTCGTGAGGAAGCCGAGCAATCAGGTAATCCTTGAGCATATCATGTGCTTTTGAAGAGTGAATGGCATCGAATTCTTCGGTGGTATCGGTGCCAACAGTGATCAAAATACTCGACGGACCGCCAGGGTGTTCCTTCAAGAACGAGGTGCAGTCATACACGAGCCCCTTTACGACGATCCAGCAGTCGCTCGCGGAGGTATGAGCCTCGACGTCCGCCATAGTAACGACGGGAAGCGTCTCCAATTTCATCAACGTTGAAGGAGCCTCCGCTATGGCGGCGGCCTGTTGTGCACGCTCCATCCAACCAGTACCGGCCATAGGTCCGACAATGGCAGGATGTTCGCAGCGAATGACGGGATCAGAGGCATTCTCGCGTCTCAGCTTGACCCGGAACCAGCTGTTGCTCAGCATGCCCATGAGGTTCCAGGTGAGGTTCTCGGGCTGGGTGTTCTGGGAGTCATCCCACGCGCGAACGGCTATCTCGTCTGCGTGAACAAGGGTGGTAACATCCATTTCGAGATTCCAGAGAACCCAGGCCCAGTTGCGGGTTCGCTTGTAGTAGCTCGGGCCGACAAGTTCGCCGTAGGTGCTGGCGACATCCTGTGGGGGCGGGCGCTCAGGCGAGGCAAGCCGCCACGTCTTCCCGCCATCCAACGACACCTCGACCCGCGTGATGCGGCGATTGCTGCCTGTGTAGGCATAGCCTCGGACAAGGTAAGAGTCATGGATGTTTTGAGGCTCGATGCGCTCGCCGTGGCTAGGTGTAGTGATCACACTGTTGATGTTCAAGTCATACAGAGCGTAGTCGGGCCGCATCCACCAATCTTCTGCTATGGCTTGTTCGGCAGAGTGGACTACAGGTGGCAAGACTTTGTTGTCGTGGTAGTGATAAGTGTTGGTGGACTCGGTTTCGCTAGCCTCTACGCGAACAAGCCACTTGACGCTGCGCCCGCCAATGCAGCCGGGAATGATGACGCGGACGGGGTAACCATGATCAGGAGGAAGCAACTCGCCGTTCATTTTATAGGCCAGCAAGATGTCATAATTATCAGACATGACCCTGTTCGCGGCGATGGATGTTCCATAAGCGCCCTGCGAAGGATTGATAAGTCCTGCCCGAAGCGTCGATGCAACTCTATGCTTGCCTTGGAAGTATTGTCGCATCCCTCAAAGCGCATATAATTGACGCCGTCCTTGAGGCCACCCGCAAAGTGATTGATAACGTCGCAGAGTAACACACCGGTCCAACAGGCCGTGCTGCATCCGGCTGCCCCCCTGTTTTTTTTTTTTTTTCGCAGAGTTGGTGGGAATAACCAATTACGAACATGGAAACAAGGACGAACCATGCAAAGCCAATAGATCGCTTTACCATGTTCTGTTCTTTACGCCGGTTGCCGGCACAGACCATGGTGACTGGGATAGTGGTTGCCTTCAAGGACAAGATATCCCTCATCGAAAGCATGACAGGTTTATTGACCAGACCTGTGATTTCCACACGGTGGTCGTCCCAGGAGAGCTGAGGGACAGGCCCATGATTTCGTACGAAATGAAGCTGGTTCGGGGTGACGAATCCAGCTTTCTCTAAAGCTTTCAGTGGTGGTTCTGCGGAACAGCTGTAGGATACCAGTATTCAGAGAAACGTACTGACTGACCTGCGTTGAATGGATGTTTGCCTGTTAGCCGTATCATAGACGGATCGCGCAACACATGGCTGTCAGGTGTATTTTCGTCCTGAGGATCAACCTTTGTGATTGGTTCAAGTTCGGTGGTATATTTGGACTTCGTATCAGAAACAGACATCGTAGGCGACGGAGAGGAGAGATAAGAGACTTGAAGACGACCGCGACGATGGCAGGTGCGGGCTTAGATACGAGGGGAAAATGTACGGGGATATGGAGCCTGAGATAACGGTTTTTCTGTGGCTAAGGTTCTGCTAGTTAGCAGATAAGACCCATAAATATCATTCATACCAACAAGCAGCTGGAGGGAAAAATTAGGGACTCTGCATCATTGAGAACACGCAAAGAATGGGAATAGTGTCCGATAAAGGTCCGACTGATTTTGTTGTGTCTGTTGAAAATCTATCTGTTCTTCTTTCGAACGCGGATTGCTTCAGACAAGGAAGATAACCCTATTGAATATGTAGCCCCAAGAAGGTATGGCGAAAGACTTACGTGGTTCTCCATTCCACAGAACCTTATAGCTAGCTACGACGATACCAGGTTGACAAACCACTCTGGGCAATATCCTCGCAAGAATCAGCATTGCTTGTGGCCAGAGCAGTGCGAGAATTCGAACGTCTACGAAGTCAGGTCTATTCTAGATCCCCCAGCCGAACAGGAACTTGGCAAACAACACCAAATAGCCGAAGATTCTGGTTGATAGGCACATTGCCATTTTTATCAACTGTTTGACCAAAATAAGCTGACTTCGTGATAAACCATGTTGGACGCATCGTGGAGCCGAATCGCTCGCAGAGTTCGCAGAGGACCCATAGTTCGGTGATCCATTGAAGATATAAGTGTACGTGTGAAATGAATTTCTTATGGGTTCACCAGGTTGGTAATGTGCTTTTGCGAAATCAGGGATATTCTTATCGTCCAATAGAAAGGGTCACATTTTTAGCAGATCTCGAAGGACGGTCAAAGTGACGGCATTTGTGCATCTACTTTCTGTCTCGCTCTCTTATCCTCTGCCTGCAGATGAAAAGTGCGATATTGACCTTGTGAACTTGGGAATATACAGATGCCAAAAATACGCTTTGCCTGATGTCTTCCAAGGTAAATGGCACGTTGAATTTATTCTGTTCGGGTTTTTCAACAGCTTCGCGAAAGCGCCAGGTTTTATTCATCCACGTTATCTGCCAGTGCTTTCCGTTTGTCGCGGCCAACCTCTAGCCCAGTCATGCAGTTTTTTGCCCAAAAAATTGTGATCGATGACTATGGCAAAGCCACCAACTTTCGCCTCTGTTCATTAGAATATCCACACATGCGTGCGCTTCATCTAGTGGGTTTCTCCCTCTTGAGTCTCAAGTGCCTAACCGACCTTTCTTTGCAGGCCTGGATTTCATTCATGTTCGCCTTCATGTCTTGGTACTCGATCCCACCGCTTATCGACTACATTGCTACCGACTTGAACATGTCATCTGTCGATGTCTTCAACTCAAATATCGTCGCTGTAGTAGCCACTATAAGTACTTAAACACTCATTCCTGATCTACGAAATATTCTGATGAAGTGGTTATAGTTTCCCTTCTGTTCGTCGGTCCACTTTGCGAACGCTATGGACCTCGGCGTATGATGTCGGTTATTTTGATCTGTGGCTCTGTTCCTTGCGCCATGACCGGCCTAATAAACAACACTGCTGGTCTCATCGGTGTCAGGTGAATAATATTTTTGTCTTGTTCTAATGCGTTGTTGACTTGAAGTCTAGACTGATGATCGGTGTCTTTGGTGCTGCCTTTGTTCCTTGCCAGTTATGGACGACTCAGATGTTTTCCCCATCTGTCTTGGGCACAGCGAATGCCATCTCAGCAGGCTGGGGAAACATGGGGGCGGGAATCACGTATCTCCTGATGCCAGCCATCTTCAGTGGCATTCATAGACGCGTTCCAACCCACACTGCTTGGCGTGTGATTTTCGTTTTCCCTGCCAGCCTCAGCATTTTGGCTGCTGTTGTCGACCTCTTGTTTGCCACGGATACACCCTATGGTGACTGGTTAAGAATCCGTCATAACGAGCCTTTGGAGAAACCCGGGAACATTTCCTCGAGCCTCTCGACTAATGAAAATAATAAGGGAGAGCAAGGCAAGACAGGTGGAACAGCTACCGAGCTCCACGTCGCCGACAATGGTGAATCAATCGGTGAAGTGATGAAGAGCGAGTCGGCATTTGACTCGTTAATTTCCTTCAGCAAGGTTCTGGTTAACCCCAACGTCTTGATCTCCGCCTGCTATTACGGATGTTCACTGGGCATGGAACTAGCGATCAACAACATCATCGGTCAGGTATTCGAGAAAAAATTTGCGTTCAATCCCTCTACGGCATCTTACCTTGGCTCCATTTTTGGTCTTTTCAACGTCTGCTCTCGCTTTAGTGGTGGCCTCTTCTCTGATTTCCTGTCTCATCGATTTCATCTACCTGGCCGTATCCTTGCCCAACTCATCGGCATGACACTGGAAGGAGCCTTTCTGATCGGCTTCAGCTTTTCCCTGGCATCCGTTAAAATATCCATCACTCTCATGATCTTCTTCAGCTTCTTCGTTCAATTCGTGTGCGGCACCACCTTTTCGATCGTGCCCTTCATCGAGCCTGCCAACAATGGGAAGGTCATGGGGATTGTCGGAGCGGGAGGAAACCTCGGAGGATTGATCTTCAATCTCGTATTCCGCGGGTTCGATGGCAAGTTTGGGCCAGCGTTTCTATGCCTCGGATGTATTGCCTTCAGTGTCGGGATAGTTGGCGGTGCATTAATCCGTGTGCAGGGCAGATCCATCTGGCACCTACTCGGCAAAACGCCCAGCCCATAGAACTCCTCGGAGATTCATTTCTACTCACTAGTCATACCATCCTCTTGCGACGTTTTCTCATCTTGATACTTCATATGCCCAGCACCTCCACTGGACGGGAGACACAGTCATTGAACGTGGCTATGTTTTCTTTTCCTATCTACTCGTGGCGCAGAACGATGAGGGAAAGCACATCTTACACTCCTTTCAAAAACGTCAAGCAACATGTTCCGCAGAACAAAAGGAGTTCAGCGATGTGCAAATTTAGTCTTGTACCATGCGATTTAATTTTACCTTGACGATCACACGGTGCGCACAGCAAATTATTTATAGATCGGAAGTCTGTCATATGAATGTAGTGATAGACGGCATTATCGACGCGATCGTATGGAGGCAGAATCACGGCTGATGAAGAAGTCATCTCGCTGAGACTAGCCTTCACAAATACACATGACTACGGTACCTTTAGGCAGCAGGGATTCCTGTAGGTGAGAAAATCAAATTCGGAACAATAGATGGCAATTCATTATGTTTGCCTGTACTAGAGGGACAGCAGCTATGGTGCATATGTAAAACCGCCAACACCTCGGAGAGAACCTGTGCGGAAGACGCCATAAGTCCCAATTTAGAAGACAAGCAAAGGACGAAGGACTTTGGATCCCGCTGGTAGAGCCGCAGCGTAGAATGCTTGAGCTTCGGATCGAAGATGACAGGACATGTTCCTTAGACTTCCTGATGGCGAATACGACAATGCGAAGAGTGCCAGAGACACGAGATCTGAAGATGATGCTGCTCAGGTCCACGAGGCCAAATCAAGCGCGAAAATGAAATATGGGGAGGAAAGATGCGACCCGGGGAATAAGAGCAGGTAGCGATGAGGTTACAATACGACGATGAAATTGAGCGTCAAATCGAGTAGTATGCAGAGCCTATCTGGACAGGTAATAACGAAGCCGCAGCTAACATGGCAAGCAGGGAGTTCCTACGCACTTAGCTATAGCACCTCATCTCTCCGAACGGGTAGCAGATACGATGTGATGGGCCACCTGCAAGACCAGAGGATATAATATCGGTTTGGTCGATGACACTTCTTGAGTCCCAAGCAAGGCGAGGATGTCAACCAGAAATTTTTCACGTTGCAATTTTACGTATCTTTCATGACTGAGAATGTTACGGCCTAGTTTCACGAAGGGAGAAAAGGAGGTCTTGTACCGACTGACGACGATGACAGTTGCCAACGAATCCTGAAAGATAACAAAAATGAATGGGGATGTGCCCTTGAGATAACGATAGAAAAAGTCTCATCGATGATCTGGCGTTCCGCGTCGAGCCAACAACTTTTAAAACCACGACAAACAAATAAGATACTTCCTCCGTCGATAAGAAAACTACCATTTTTCACCGATATGTTACCAAATCAGTCTTATGACAAGTCAATTGCGGCTGGTAAGATCGAGCTCTTTGTTACACTCTATCTGTTTCCAAAGTTCGTTTGGGGTTGGAAATGATACTCGTGCGCGACTTTCATTGCTGGAGAAGGCGAGAAGTCATTGCACTTGCGATGCACGGTAATATGTGTGCTTATCATCAGATAGGCAGGGTTATCGCTAGACAAATCGCAAGAGGGCTTGGCTGACGACTGGTGTTATCTTTGGTCCCTCTTACAGCACCTGCCACTGTATCTCCCGAACAAGAACCATCTTATCGAACAAGCGGGTTCCTGTCCCGCCACACAGCAGGCTGTGAGAGGTGAATTAAAAAAAAATAAATGACTTACTTGGTCGTCGGCGGCGACATGATAGCTGGATATCATAAAAGTCATTAAACTAGGGGTGTTCAAGTCGCTGGCTCATCGGATAGCCATTTTCTCATCACTAGGTCGACTTGGAGCCTTAGATAGTCGTGGTACTCGCTCAAAGGCGTCTACCTCTCGAGGGCTACAATGCAACTTTTTGCTCAACATATCCTAGTTGACCAGCATGGGAAAGCGACGAACTTTCGCCTCCATTCGTTCAAGCACCCTCACATGCGTGCTTTGCACTTAGTAAGGTCTTAATCAGTCAGCGATCGAGTGCTCTCACAAAGTCGCCCGCAGGCATGGATCTCGTTCATGGTGGCCTTTATGGCATGGTATTCTATCCCGCCGCTCGTTGACTACATTGCAGCGGAATTGAAAATCTCATCTGCCGAGGTCTACGACTCGAACGTCGTTGCCGTCTCTGCAACCATCCGTGAGTACTACGTTCTGTGCACGAGGAATAATCTGGATCAGTTCGTTTAGTTACTCGTTTGATGGTGGGCCCACTCTGCGAACGCTTTGGTCCTCGCCGGATGATGGCTGGTATCTTGATATGCGGCGCCATCCCTTGTGCTATGACAGGGCTTCTGAAGAACGCTAGCGGCCTGATTGGTCTTAGGTAATGTATCTTCTTGGGTTTCGACTCTCAGTCTGACTTGCCCCTCGTTTAGATTTGTGATCGGCATTTTAGGTGCAACATTCATTCCCTGCCAGTTCTGGGCCACCCAGATGTTCGCACCTTCGGTTTTAGGTACGGCGAACGCCATTTCGGCTGGTTGGGGTAACATGGGTGCTGGTGTCACCTACCTCGTCATGCCCGCCATCTTCAATGGTATTCGTCGTCACGTCCTGACTCACCGAGCCTGGCGTATCGTTTTCGTTATTCCTTCTGGTGTCTGTATTGCCGTTGCCATCATTGACCTTTTCTTCGCCACGGACACCCCACGAGGCGATTGGCTCCAGGTCCGCCGAGATGAGGCCATTGCAACACCAGGACATTCCATTTCGGGGCCATTGTCTAAGCAAGACGATAAACTAGGGAAAGGCAAAAATGGAGACCTTGTGACTGAGCTCCACGAGGCTAGGGACGATGAGTCTATCGCTGAAGTGAAGAAAAACGAGTCTGCATTGGATTCGTTCATCAGTTTCTGTAGAGTCCTGATCAAGCCAAGCGTCCTTATCACCGTCTGCCAATACGCATGCTCATTCGGCACTGAACTTGCCATCGACAACGTTATCGGCCAGGTATTCAAGAAAAAGTTCGCCCTTGACCCTTCCACGGCGTCCTACATCGGCTCAATCTTTGGCCTCTTGAACATTTGTTCCCGCCTCAGCGGGGGCCTCTTCTCCGACTTTCTCGCTCATCGACTTCACCTACCTGGTCGTATCCTCGCTCAGCTCATTGGCATGTCCCTCGAAGGCGCCTTCTTGATCGGTTTCAGTTTTTCCCTGACATCCATTCGAACCTCAATCGCCGTCATGATCTTCTTCAGTTTCTTCGTCCAATTTGTATGCGGTACCACATTTGCCATTGTACCGTTCATCGATCCGACCAATAATGGCAAAGTCATGGGGATCGTTGGAGCAGGGGGAAACCTCGGAGGCTTGATATTCAACCTCATGTTCCGCGGATTCAACGGCAAGTTTGAGCAGGCGTTCATATGCCTTGGTTGCGTTTCACTCGGTGTCGGTATCTTGGGTTGTGCATTGCTTCGTGTGCAGAACAAATCAATGTGGAACTTGTATAAATAACTAAGTACCCATGTGGCCATTTCTCTGGCCAAGAGACTCATGCCAGTTCGTCGGAGCAGCGTCGGTCAATATTCTAGTCAGAACTGTCAATTAAAAGCTAGAAGGAATGGAGTCGTCAGAAGTGTGTATATCTTGTAATCATAATGATACTCACGACTAGTGGTCAAGCAGCTTCGACGTTTCAAGTTAGTGTTAGCAAAGGTAAGGTGGGCGATATATACTGTATCTGAACATACGTCAAGCTGCCAAGGCATTTCAAATCTTTTCGTCTTTTCCGCTATTAGGACGACTGGATACAAGACGGTGAAAACTTGGAAGTGGGCTTCGTGTTTCAGTGGCCAATACTAGGGATATTAGCATAGGTTGTTTTGACACTGCGCAGTTCCGAAACATGCGAAAATGCGTTCCACTCGTACACCTTTTTCTCCTCCTTCGGAAAGAAATTGATTTGGCGACGATGCGCTTGTACCAATATGGACAACGATAAAAATCCATGCCTCAGTCAATGACGGAACGAGGGGACCATGGAGGATTATTGGCAGCAACAGGACCAACTCCTCCTTCAAGCACTCCATCCAACACAAGTTCCAACGTCGGCGATACCCTTGCGTTTTTCACAGCCCAGAGAGCTACTGCGACAGTGCTGAAAGTTGTTAGAATACGTCGCCATGGACCTGAGGCGAAGGGACCCACTTTTTGCCATTTAATTCAAGGATTCCTGGCGGGACCGGGAACCTGCATTGGGGTCCGATGTTCGACACTCGCTGTGAAGACGTGGGTAAGTCTTTTCCGTCAAAGTTGTTCTCGGAAGCGAGGCTTACCTTCCCATACTTCCATCCGTTGACGAACAAAAAGGCCCTGTATTCCTGATCTGGAAGAGTCTTAGCGCCGTCATCAAAAACAAAACTGATCATCGGGTCCGTGCCACGCGGAAGGCCTAGATCGAAGGTCGTTACGAAGAACCCCACGCCGGCCTTATCGCCAGGAAGGCCAGCCGTCAAGTCACGAGATGTCCAGGACGAGGTATCAAAACCAGGTAGGTGCCAGCCCTCTCGTTCACCGAACAGCCCACCTTCGTTGAGAAGGCCTCTGGTTTTATCTGGATATCTGATAAAGGCAGCTTATTAATCAGTGGGTGAAATGGGCTGTCGACGAGGAAACGCTCACGCAGAGTATCCGCCGAGCTTACCCTGGACCCTCCAGGTTGTCAAGTTCCTGCCATTGAGTTGGAACCCGGGAACACCACGAGCGGACCTCTCTGGTAGGGAAAAAAAAACACTTTATTCTGAAGAACAGCGTCGCGATGAGATGGAAACGTACGATCTGGTGTTTCATTGTTACCAGTGTGATCCTAAGCAAAGTCGGAAGGGGATTTCAGCAAACATCCTGGGCTGGAGACACATCCTTGCATGTAAAATAGTCTTCACCTGCAGGATAGTCAGGACGTTATCTTCGCCGACTTTCACATTGGTCCCTTCGAACGAATATAGAGCATTGGAGTGATCCGCATTTGGACCTGGGTCTGTGAAGCCTATGAACTGGTCATTAAGCCACACCGTTGCAGCAAATGCTACATCGTCATTGCAATGATCTCGTCAACCCAGCATTATGGAGTGATGCAAGATGCCACCAACCGCTCCCTCCGTTAATCGTCAGGTTCACGGAGGTCTCAGAACCCACAGCGTTGAAATGACCGCGCCAAAGGATGACATTCTCGCAGCTCAAGAAGAGGCGAATCAACCTTCTTGTTGTGAAGGACTAAGAGCGACTCACAATTCGTAATCGCACCCTGAAATCATATCGTCAATGACCACTTCATGCGCTGGAAGTAACGGATGCACCGTACAGGATTCTCCCATCTCCAAAACGCGCACCAGGAATGCTCGTCCTCGTGCGGTTCGCAACCGTCCAATTAGAGTCATCGAAGTTGTTTTGCACCTCCGGCAAACTGTCCTTGAACTTCCAGCCTGATAACTTCGGAACCTTGACGTCAAGCCCTCCGGTCACGCCGAAGGTCAGTTTGCCGCGAAGGAGCTGCACACCTGTGATTCGTTGCGTGCCAGACAGCGGTCGCACAGACACCGACTTGTCGTTCCATGATACGCTCCTCACAGGCTCGGGCACGACGAGCGTGAGCGGGACAGACGAATTCAGGTCGCCGTGTAGTGTGAGGTCCCTCCCGTTCGCTGAGATGCTAGCATTCCGGACGAGGTACGGACCTCCAACAAGGATCGAGGAGTTCGTCCCAAACTGGAAAAATGTAGGGAATTTCTTGGCCGTATTGGAAGACGGGGTAGAGGCAGGAATGGAAGGCGCGAAGAAGCTGGTGGCAGTCTGAGTATCAGCATATAGGACCAAGGGTGCGGAGAGCTTTTGGTTGGTCGGAGCAGACACAATCTCTAGCCCGCCCTTGAAATTCGCAGGCGAGAATGCGGTTGTCGTCACCTGTGCTGGATTTTTGGTTGAATAGAAAGCGAATTCATGACCTTGGTCAAGGTCACCATACAGGAAGACCACATCCGCGGCGCCGATTGTCCCAGCGTAAAGCACAGGTGCCGTACTGTAAAGTAACTTGTTGACTAGTCTGGATTGCGAGGACAGGATGCTGCCAAAGGTGTAGTCCGTGAGAATGACCTTGCTCTGTCGGCCGTTTAGTTCTATGCCTGTCGAGAGCTTGCGAGGAATCGTGAGGGCATCCATGGAGGTAGGTAATGTGAGGTTGAACGACATAGGTGATCTGAAGCGTGTCAGTTATCAAACACAGTCGCATACAAGAGGACGGAATTCGCATACGTCGAGGTACTGTCATTCTGCCTTGCAACTATGAACTGTGCACCAGTGTCCGGATTCCGCAACAGCGTTATAAATGCTGGGTTGCCATGCAAGCCGGCAGCAGACACCCCGGGAACGCCGCCAGTCGTGATTGAGTTTGCGACCCAGTCCGTTTTCCTAAATTCGGGAGAACTTCGGACGAACAAACCTTGTCGCTTAAGCTCATCAAATTTCGTGGAAAGAGTCCGGTTCTCCCGGACCGCCGCCATAGTCGTAGGAAGTGTACACGCCCTCGAAGCCAATGCCGCCGTGATTGGTCCCTCTGATCAATGGAAAGTTCAGACGTGGTCACGAGGCAAAAAGCTGACGAGAAAGTCTTCACCCGTAGAACATGTAATAACTGATGGCTTTGACATTAGCGGCCCAGTTGTTTTTATAAAAGACGTCTTGAAACTGAGGATTTGTCATTTGGAAACAGTCATCCACTGTTGGGCCTCCCCATGGATTATGCGCACCGCCTGTTCTAAGTCTTAGCAAGGCGATGAAAGCGTGAGATTTGTCTTGACTCACCCTGGTATTCTGGCATGTAAAAGACATTCATTGGGTCGACCGTTTCGTGATACGTGTGATAGTTTGTCTGAATTGGGCTCCATACGAGAGGGGTGCTGCAGTTGAAATGCAGAGGATAGTCGTCCTATAATTCGGACCGACAGTCAGTCTCTTTGTAAGAAGTAGGACAAGGAAATCAAGGAAAGTATGGATGAATGAACCTACCAAACCATAAACGTCCGCTGCACCAGTTCCATTGATGAAGAGCGATCGCTCCCCGGGGTCATTGTACGTCCTAATAACAAAAGAATAGCCAAAGCCAATGCTTCAGTTCGGTTCCGTTTGTATAGAAACAGGCATACAAAGGGACAACGATGCCATTTTCTCTGTAAGTCTGCTCCAGCTGCTCAAAGTACTCTGCACCGCCTGGCGGAAAGTTGAAGTACTCATTATCTGAGCACAGAGAGGAATGAGTTCACGTATTCGAATTGCAGATATGCGCCATGTACCAATTTGCACTGCCATGACAGGCCCTCCGTTGCTAACCTGGTTTGGTGCAGTGGCGTTGATTATCGCATGTATGTACGGTGTCCAGGCTTCCCTGATATCGGTCGCGTTGGTGCGAAGAGTTGACGTGGTGAGCGAGGTGGACCATAGTGCTAGACCGCCTGCAGTGGTTTCGGCATTGATATATGGGCCTAAATCGTTCAAAGTGAGAAAAGATGCTTTTAACAAAAAGGGAGCGATACAGACCCGGTCGAAGAACAACGAATAAACCTGCCAACTTGGCTGCATCGAACATAGGTTGGAGTGCCCGCCAGTCATTGAAATCCATTACACCGGGAGCCGGGTTAGTCAATCCCCCTGTGACAAGTGAAAATGAATTACGTTGGAACCACTGAAGACGTACAATGAATGTATATGCTACAGGAAGGAGGAATAGAGAGATGCAGCGTTAAAGAAGAAATCACGGACCGTG
Source organism: Macrocybe gigantea (assembly GCA_011319805.1). Lineage (NCBI taxonomy): Eukaryota > Fungi > Basidiomycota > Agaricomycetes > Agaricales > Callistosporiaceae > Macrocybe > Macrocybe gigantea. The sequence goes on along the minus strand of SJRY01000065.1, from coordinate 207,362 downwards.
AAAGAACAATGGACTCACCTGACGCCGTTTAAGCCTGCTGCAGCTATTTTCTGGAATACGTCCAGCCAAAGATCTGGAACGGGCAATCGGAAAGTATGAAACTCTCCGGAATGCAAGAAAATCCTTTGGCCTTCGATCCAGAATGTCGTATTGTCCCATTGAACAGTGTCAGTCAAGCCAGTGCTGTTTCTCGGTTGTTCTCTGGCTAACAATCGCCATGGAGCAGTCGTGGAAAGCGCTCCACAGGCGATACAGAGAAGGAAAAGAGTTACGAGGAAGTGAAGAACAAGCATCGAGGGCGTATATGAAGCATTGAGTGGAACAGTGATTTTATTACCATCTTGCGAGGTCTTAGCTAGGACAGTCTCGGAGGAACACACGGTACGAATGCAAGAAGAATTGTCGTCGTTGATCACGCGCTTGACATGGTGGTCCGTGGCGGGCCGCGAACAGTCAAACAACATTGAAGCGGCAAAATGAATATCATCAGTACTGCACCGCTCGATAGCCGCGAAATTGCATGTCTTTGATTCTGTCGTGAGGTGCTCATGACGACAGGATGGGTGAGACGAACGAGTGTGGGGGGAAGCCATTAGGCTTTCGGACCGAGCATGTGGGTGAACTTCGGGAGCTGTGAGATGAGCCGTGTCCGGGAGGGCTGGGCAGCTCGCAAACAGCTCCTGTACAGGAGATGATGCACATATGCTGAGTCAGGTGTGCACAGCGAGAGGGTGTGGTGGGTGGGCGAGAGACGGTGACGAGGAGGGCGAGTCAGCGGAGGGTGAGCGAGGAGGAGAAAAGGTAGGCAATAGCATAGCGATTCACTCACGCTTGGCAGACGGTGCGTGCGATGCGAAGAACTCGCTTGTTGTTTACTCTATGACTTTGTTGACATAATGGCCATGTCAAGACTGGTTTTTTCGGTGACAATGTAACCAAATACCGAATAGCCATGTTTGACCAGCATATGGAATGTGGGGAACCATCCCAACGACGGCAACGATATCTTGGCCGATCTTTTTCAACCCAACGATCTATTCGATTAAGCGACGGTGGTGGTTTCTCGTTAGGGAAGGTACGTGCAAGAATTTTATATGTGTGTGGACTTCACAGAAGACAAAAACGCATCTACATTGCAGACGCATGATGCTGTCAGACACGTCGCAAGCCATTGCTTCTCTTCAGCTCATTGTTGGTGGCACGTACTATCATCCTTACCATTCTCGACGTGGCAAAGTACACCTATGAGGATGCGATGAGGGCTTGGATGCGCTCCTATTGCGATGTTCATTTTCAATTATTTCAAGACACTCAACTCGGTAGGCCATTGCCTGCGGCAATTAATGCACTCGGCCAATCACAGACCACAGTGAATGAAACCTCCAGCGCCTCTTCCTTTGTCAACGATGGCACCTCAGAGTCAGAAATGCACCTACGTGTCTCGTTTCCAGAATGCCGTCTTTTCTTTACCGTACGGGCTACAGGTCAATTCATCCGCAATCGCCGATGTTGTCGCTGACATAGCTGCCATCAACAGCACTGATCTGAAAAATCCTCGACTACTTTCTCAGAGCCAAGGCTGCGATAGCTGTTGATCGCTACGTGACTGGCGACATGGAATATTGTACTGATCAAACGCTGTCAAAACCTTCCTCATTATCGACGGATCGACATAGCATTTGGCTTCAATATCATCATACAAACAAGTACCAGTATGGTGCACATGGTTACCCAAATCCGCTCTCCCACTTCTTGTCCTCCACTCGTAATTGCATAGACAGTCCCTGGAAAAGCTCTCTACTTTAAAGATGATATTTGCTTCGGAAACACTGCATTGGCGGAAATGCATAGTACCATCAAACTTTCAGCGACAATGTCATCAGTTCCAATCAGCCAATGTCGTTGGAAGTCCAAAAAAATCAGAACTATCGATCATCTCGGCGCTACGCCCAGATGTGCATAACCGTTAAATGTCCCGTTATGCATTGTTGTGCCACCCGCTTCGCAAACCTATCAATGAATCCCTCCCTGGCTGGTGAGCATGTCTATCCCTATTAATGAAGGTTAATTTCGTGTCCTTGATCTTGTTTTGGATCCCCAAGAGATGTCTGAACTTAACCCACAAATCGAGAAATCAATCGTCAAAACCGTTTCAAGCACGTTTGAGGTGAGTGTCCCGAGACTCGTTCGCGCCGAGCTTCCATAACATCCCTTTCTGTATGGATAGGTTTTCTTCACGGAAAACGATACTAGAGACCCACAAAACTTCTCCAAGTGCAAAAAATGGACGATTACGATTCTGGCCTTGATCTATACCTTCCTTGCCTGTGCGTTCTGTCTTTCCGACTTTATTAATACAATTATCAAACTAATGGTAAATGAAGCTGCGGGCATCACTGCATATAACATGGGACTTCCGTCAATGATGCGCGACTTACAGTGCACCGAGCTGGAAGCGACATTGGGCTTGAGCCTTTATGCACTCAGTTTTGGTGTGGTTCCGCTCTTTACATCAGCCTTCAGTGAAGAATTTGGTCGATACCCACTCTACCTCGGTTCCACCATAGGATTTTCGCTCATGCATCTCATGCTAGCTCTGTGAGTGTCATTGAATGTGTGCTCTTTGTGACGTTCTTATCATATCGTGTAGGGCTCCGAATATGCAAAGCATCATTGCTGGCAGGTTGCTGCAGGGAGCGTTCGGATCCACGGGTATCAACGTCGTAGCAGGGACCATCACCGATATATGGAATATCAACGAGTGCGTCGAACGCTTGAGATCTATGCGAGTGATCATGATTAACGATATACACAGGCGGGGATTGCCCATGACGTTATTTGCTGTCATTGCTTTTGTCTCAGATGGAGTGGCTGCGGACATCGGAGGCTGGATAGAAATGAATCCGCACCTGCAATGGCGATGGATACAATGGATCTTCTTCATGTATGTCCCAGAATTTCGAAGGCGACCATAATTTGCTGAGCATTTTCGTTTCTAGAATTAGCACCGTTTACACGTTCATCGTCGCATTCATGATATGTGAAACCCGTTCTGCTGTCCTGTTGTCGAAAATAGTCAAACATCTGCAGAAAGAAAGGGGCGACACTCGCTATCATGTTAAAGATCAGCAACCAAAGTTGCGTGACCTGCTCTGGATATCGCTCACGAGACCGGTTTGTACGTGTTCAGGGTCCTGCCTCAGATACTTGCACCTCATTCATGGAGTTTTTCTGTCTTTTTGCAGATTTGTTATGTACAGAACCGATAGTAATGTGCAATAGTGTATGCGTTCATTACATTTGGATTTGCGGGTGTCGCTGACTCTCGTCATGGATAGCTCTGGCTTGGTTTTGCATGGGGAGTATATTATGTGATGATAGAGTAAGGGAAGATTCCTATAGTGCTAAGTTCCCTCCTTTTCACAAACCACTAGGTCCATTCCAGCAGTCTATAGAAACCTCTATCGGTTCAACGATGGCGAGATTGGCAACGTCTTTCTCACAATGGCGTTCGTATCCCCTTTTTTTTTCAGGTTTGTATCGTCTGAGCTTTACTTCTTCAGGGTCGGTGGTCTTCTGGGGTTCTTTACGAACATGTATCAAGAAAGACTCTATCTGAGGTATCGTACTGCAAGGCATGCCGAGGCCAAACTATACCTCGCATGCCTGGCCGGCATCATCTTTCCAGCAAGCATGATTCTTTATGCATGGACGGCACGCCAAGGCATACATTGGATTTCTTCTGTCGTTGGCATAACAGTACAACTCTCCTAGCAGCAATTTGCATCAAAAATCTGACCTTCATCTTTTGAGATGTATATCTGGGCAACATTTACGATCTACGTCACTGTTTTCAGTTACCTTGCTGACTGGTATGCCTTGGCTCTCTTTCAATGGCCGGATCTGTTCGTTTACTTTTCGAAGTTATGGTCCTTATGCGTCTTCGGCCCTTGCTGGCCAGACTCTATTTAGTAAGCAAGACAACAGTTTCCATGGATCGACCCCTAACGAGATTGGGAATATAGGAAATCTTATTGCTACTGCATTCCCACTGTTTGTCCCGAAAATGTATTCCCACCTGACATACGTGTGGGGCAACACATTGTTTGCCTGCATAGCTGTGCTGATGTGTCCGATCCCATATGTGAGTTGAAGGACGTCGACTTGAATGCGACCCCTTACTAAACCGACACATTGGAGGTTATGTTCCTGTATGGACCTGCAATACGGCAGCGAAGCTTTTTTTCGCGGGAAGTAACTGCACTAAGTTAGTACACATTCCGCCGTTTCTACTCTCTACACGTACGTCACTGATATAGAGTTATAAGGTGGGATTGAAGAAGTTTGGGAACGTCAGATTACCCGGAATCGGTTTTACGATGTTCCCAGCATCGCCAACGAACTATGAAGTCGTACATTCATTGTCTGCGATTCCTTTCGATGCATTTCGTGGACGATCCTACGCAGCGTCCATTCAAGTCCACCGGTACTCATAAAATGGCAGACTGCGAGTTCGAATGATGCATGCTAATACAACATGGATGACTACATTCCCGCTCGTCTCAGATTGTCGCGTTCTCCCCCCAAAGTTGCGGCCAGTAGTCTGAAACTGAGAGTTCATCATCTTTCAGAGCACGCAGACTTCTTCCACATCTGACCGGGGCATATATTGTAGGAACGCAGGCGGACCTTCGATATGTCTAAGAGTTTTCGGTGTGGCCCTTTATCCTTCACGACGTCAAATGTCTCTGGCGATGCTCTCACGTACCCTATGTCCAATGCTGTGGAGTCTTACATAGCCCCACTTCTGGAACTGAAACTCTGCAGATTCATGACTGTCATTGCGATTTACCATGATCGCCGAGTTCGATGAGGCTAACGCGAAAACTACTCGAACCACTGGGACAGGAGTTTCAAGCTAATCAAAGACCTTCATGCGGAATGGATTCACCACCTGGAACAAGGACCACAGTCCGTGGTCCGTATATGTCTCGACGTTTTCGCGAGATAAGATAGGATCCCAGTAAAGGAATGGAAGCACGATATCTATCCAGTGCTGATTGTTGGCACACAAATTCGCGGCTACTCTTGCGATTGACGGCTCCGTAATGGAATGACTGAAGTACTTCTTCGGATTTTTGAATGTCTCGAAGACAAGCGTTAGAAGATCACTTAATACAGGACGGACAGCCCTCCTTGTCGAGACCGGGCATTGGAACCAGTCCTACAGTTCCACGACCATCATTTAACTGACGATTCCGGCTTTTTGTCGTTTGCCACAGACTCACAATTCACCGCCCTTAGAGCCGTAAACTTAGTCCATTATGGGAAGAGAAGACTTGGGCAAAGCATTAAACATTGTCACAGCAGAAACCCCAGGGTACAACAAGTCATTTGCGATTTCTGATTCTTTATCTGTGCTGTTTCGCACTACTCTTCGATTCCAGTTGGGAAATCACCTAGTAGGAAATTGCGGTCCCAGACTCTCTTCAAAGCTTGGAGTCGAAGGTAATTTGCCCTATAGTAGCGTTGTTGCCCTGAAACAAAGCATGACGCTATTAAAATGCTAGACTGAAGGTGATTATAGGACTCCGTACAATTTGTCGTTGTGAGATTGCCGTCGATATAGTCCGTGTAAGCCCTGATCGAACTTTAGCATGATGTTAGGACAGAGAAAGTAAATATATTACCCCCAGTTCCAGTTTTGAGACATTTTAGATGTGATACTAGCGACCGCATCTAGAGATGGTTTATGAATATCCCGAAATTCTGTGAACATACTATTGAACGTACTGTCGAGAAATTGGAAACCTTCCTGGGGTAAGGCGGCACATGGCCACCGGCTGACGCATAGAACTGAATGACAAAGAGGGACGACCTCTGGGCAAAGGACGCAGCATCAGATGGCACAAGATTGATGGCGGACTTAGGGCCTCCCCAAAGCTCAACCTGAAGGAACCAATCCTACACAATATGGCATCAGAGGAAGTACGAGAAAGAAGAAGCAGAGACTTACTGTAGTAGTCGACTGGCCTTGGGTGCCGAGAACGTTCATGAGATTGGTTATGGCATCACGAGTCATCAGAGAGCCTTGAGGGGTAGCAAGAGATTTAGCGTAGAAGGTATCTGGAACATCAGGGACAGTCGTGTTCAAGGTTCCTTTGTCACTGTGATAGATGAGACTGTCAACGTAGGTCCCGTTGACAACCAAGCTGCTCGGATTCGGCGGGTATTTAGCCAGCAGAGGTCCCATGACTCGCTGAAAGTCTGAGGGAGAGCCGTGGTACGAGCCAGTAAGTGAATTCGCCACAGTGTAAGCTGACGGGCCGCGGCGCAGCTCATGCCGAATGCCCATCTCGGTAGGAGCGTTGTTTGCGGACCAGTCCTGGAATATGGAGAGCGCATTGGCGGAGTCTGCGACGCTCAAGTTCCAATTGTACCGAAAGTGGGTCGCTGCTGGTGGAATCTGGTGCGTCGTGAGGTGCATGGCTGTTGCAATTCCGAAGGACCCGCCTGCCCCTCGCATGGCCTGAATGAAGACATGAGCAAGCAGACCACATAAATGGGACTGAGGAGAAAATATGTACCCAGAAGAGATCCGAGTATGATGTTTTCGATGCATGAAGGATAGTGCCGTTTGCGGTGACGAGATCTATCCCGACAATTTCATCCAAAGCCAATCCCCACATCCTGGATGTATACCCGTAGCCACCATAGCCTGATGACCACAGCTCGTCAATGAAAAGCATACGGCAGGGAACAGTGACTCACTGATGTGCCCGCCAAGCCCGACGTACGGACAGGTGCCATGCGCTACATCGCGATTTTTTGCGGTTAATGCCAACGCAATGTTTCCTAGCCGATTTCCTGTCCCAACTATGGCAACATTAGTCTTTGCATCCAGTGAGATACTGCGGATGTTTGTCAGGTCGATAACGAGAGAGCCATCTTTGCCTCCGAGGCCGTTGGCAATGTAGCTATGCTATTGGGAAAAAAAAAGGAAAAGAGGAGCCTGGTTCAGTCACAAAGGCGGTTCTAAAGAAAACAAATCAACTTACTCCTCCACTACGGGGTACGATCTTGACGTTATTTTTCGCTCCGATCTTGACGGTTTTCGAGACCTGATCTGCCGTCTTTGGGAACGTGACAGCTGCAGGCTTGAAAGTGAAGCGCTGATTGACTGTCAACGGACAACCGACGCATAGTTGAGTAGGCGCAAAATAACTGATGGAGGGTGAAAGACTGACAAGCAGAGCTAGCGCCCGAATAGTTTGGGTCACCGGGGAATGCCGCTTCGATGCCAGCTGCACGCAAATCTCCTTTGATGTCAGCTGCAACAAGGGATACGCAAGCAGCAAAGAGGAGAAGGTTTGTATAGTGAAACATCTCGAGCTGTCGAAGATTGGGAAACCCTGTCCGCAAAGGCTTAAATACCTGAAGAGATATTTGGTTGGTGACTAACCGTCAACGCATTCGTACCACCGAATATGTTTCAAGATGCCGAAAAAAGCTGTCGGAGGCCGGTGACCACATGAAAGATCGATATATTATCAAGATTCAGCAGAGAGGAAATGGCGATTGATGCGGACGAGAATGTTACGTAGAGCCATTCTCCCCGCCCAACGGCATGCGATCGTGTGGCCATTAGAGCGGTCCGTTTCGTCTTTGACGGCAGACAAAGTTTCCGCTGAAGACCGATGTTCAATTTACTGAAATGACCCCCCATCTTCTGGGAGTTAGGTATGCTGGAATATAGGCGTTAGGAAGCCGCAGCAGGGAAGGACGACAATACGGACCGGACGCTTCGGAGGTATAGGACCTTTTTAGTTGACTCCTTGCGGTTCAGCGCTTCAGCTTCAGCACTCGCAGCCCTGGTCAGACTTTTTTGGAACAAGAATGATAAATACGTGACTTCAATCCCTTGATATTAAGCTGTCCACTGATCGACGAGTCATCTTTTGCTTCTTGGTGGGGAGGAATGCCTATCCCAAAGGGCGCTTGCATAATTCCGTTGAAACAACTTTTCTCAAAAAGTACATCACGTGATGGTAGACTTGCACTGTGGAGCGTTGACTTGATCCTTTTTGATGCTTGGCCCAGGCACAGGATCGCGGGACATTCGAGTTTCATGGAATTACGCAAATGGTAGCGGTAACGGTGTTCGTCCACCAGCTACCCCAAAGTCCGCAGCTCTCGGACATAAGAATCGGGCATGGAAAAGAACCGTGGATTAGCTTTCTGGTTTGATATCCGTGCCCGAATGCGATCTGAGCGCAAGAACGCATATGGCGCTCGTTTCACCGGTCCAACTGGAATAATGGAGTGCGCCCGAGTGCAAGCGTTTAATGGGTTTGCGTGCTGGAGCAGTTGGGCACTGCTTTTGCAAGTCCTTCCTACCAATGCGATTTCAGACCACCGAGAATTATCATTTCTGTCGGGACTCAAACCGTCCGGCATTAATACGTATGAATATGGAGGTAATTAAGGCAGATGATAGCAAACATGGTACTATCTCAAGACAAGACCTCGGCATTCTTCAGCATGACTTCCATTTTATCCGCCGCCACCGTAACTTCATCCTCACCTTCCTTACCATGTCTAGGAAGATATTTCACCCAAGGACCTTTAGAAAAACTAGTGCCGTAGTCGACGATGGAAAATTCTAGCCCTTCGCAACGAATTTTTCGACCAACGAGGTCGGTAGCCTTCAAACCAGCACCTTCCTCATCCGAATCATCGGGGTCACCGTCCTCCCACGGCATGAGCTCCCAGCTAATTTCGACATTAACAAGAACGAAAGTTGAAGCTGACACTCACGTTTGAGCCGAAGCTGCATTCATAATTTGGAACTGATGGGGATGCCCCCGTAGTTCATATGAAGGGATCAAAGACATGGCAAATGATCCAGCGGTATATTTGATGTACAAGCTGTTGTATTCAATTGAAAATATGGTTGCGTAAAATGAAGCTACAAACTTACTCTTTGGCATCGTGGGCCTCCCGCGCGAGTATCCTATCTATTTTTTGCCATAGATCTTTTTAATCAGAGCATTCGACAGAGGGAAGGGGATGCATAACAGGATACATGTCTTTGTTGCTGTCCCATTCTGCGCGAGGGGCGTCGTATGCTCTGCGGGCATCCCTGCATTTCGGAGCAACTTGTCTGATCTAATAGCCGCATTTCTCGACTACGATTCCATAGTCAGACAGCCGAAGCGCACAAGCGTTCTCTGTTTCGTTAAGAGCTTGAGGTTTGCGTGCTCGGCGTTGAGTCGAATGCATGGATATTAGTTCACGTGATGTGAAGTATTGTTTTAATTTTCGTTTCAGTGCTTAGGTCGCTTCCGATCTCGTACTTCGCCTGTGGACACTCATTTATACGTCGTCTCTAGTCGAATCAACGTCAATCTCGTCTGCAGTCTTATCTCGGTACCTTCTAATCACTGTGACTCTGATGTGCGGTCTGCCACAGCTTGATTTAGACCCAACAACTTTCTTCTACTTTTTTGGTCCTTTCCTCTGCTTTTCAAGGCTTAGTTCCGTCTTTCAAAAGTGTCATCTAGTTTCACCTTACGGAGGCTCCCATCTCTGCTCTCGACAACTCTCAAAATCTCTGGAGGATCCGCTTCTACGCCCACCTCAGCATCGCCTACTTGGATTCCTACTAGCCAACCGTTCGAGGACCACCCGTCCATGCTCTCAGACGAGTGACCCCCGGCGATCAAGTTTCCGCCTCGGATGGAATGGAGAAACTTCGGCGAGATGGGATCATGCGCCTCCCTCGCACCGCATTTCCGTGAACTTCTTGTCGACCCCGAGCTTAACGAACTCCTCAAGATTGATAGTTCCGTAATTGTCTCATGAACAGTGGTAATGCCGCCTTGGTCCTTGTTAAGAAAACAGACATCCCGACCACCTCCGATGAATATATTGGCCTTTGCATTTCTATCGACGATTCCCTTCGTCGTCGTGAACACGAGAGGAAGGGGACCAAGTATTGTGTTAACACCTCGTCTTCAGCTAAACACTATTTTTCTACTTCTAGAATGCACTTGTCGCGTCTAAGCCTTCTGCACTGCCTCTGGCTACTTTGATGGACCAAGGTGTCTATCGCGGAGGTAACATAAGACTGGTCTTGCTCAGACATGCAAATAAGGTCCACGTCGCTCGAAGGACTACTCCCATCTGGCACTTCGATGTGCGCCAGTGCCCTCCCACGTCCGTCTGACGGATGAGGCGTGACTTTCGAATTTTGCTAAATCATCTTTCTCTCTGTCTTATTTCTTTTCATTCGTATTTTCCTTTCTTCCTAGCTGAGGGCATTGTAAGACTTTGCTCTGCGCGGCTTAGCATTCACCGCCCCAGTCAAACTTTTTTTGGAGCAAGAATCTATTCATGTGACCTTGAACCCTCGATATTTGATTGCACACTGAGTAGGGGAAAAGCTTTCTGGTTTGACTGCGATCTTTACGCACTTCATCCGTCGACCCGAACAGAACAAGGAAGCGTGTCCAAGCGTACCATCGGACGGGTTCACGTGTTGTAGTCAGGAACCGCCTTTACGTACATTCATTCTCGCTAGATTCTTTCCGGAACCCAAAGATCATGATATGTTTCTGGGGTGTTAAAGTTTATTGACCTTCTTTCGAAGCTCAAGCCATCGCTGACGAACATCGTCAGAATCATTGTACATTGCAACGAACAGCATGTAGAGCGTTTCTCTCTCACATCCCTCCAAATGCCTACAAGCAACGAATTCAACTGCTGCACTGAACGGAATACTAATTAATCTCCCTAGGCCATCAGAATGAACGGAATATTACTTAAAGGCGGATGAAGTACGCCTTTACATTTTTCTTGGCTCCCCATATAACCCCAGATCTGTCATATAGAGTTATGGTCCTTCGGTTGGAGCCTGTGACTCATTCAGCTTTGAACAGCTGTCAACGGCAAATTTTGACCTCCATATGAACCTAGTTTACGGTCGCATGGCGGACTCGTTCGGAAAAGAAAAGTTTGATAGTACAGCCTCAGAGACGTCGAAGTACAGAGTCATTTTTACAGTTTCAAATATTTCGTTGTCAGACTGGGACTGGCTCTTCGATTCCTGTCGGGAAGTCTCCAAGCACGAAATCTTTGTCCCATGCTCCTTTCAGAGCCCGCAATCGCGGGTAGTTGGCGCCATAATAGAGTTCTTGCCCTGCAATGAAACGTATCATCATAAAACGGGACAAGCCGGAAGTTGCAAGAGACGGACGCACAGTTCGTAGTCGTAAGGTTGCCGTCGATGTAGTCGGTGTAAGCGCTGAGCACAGGGCACGTTAGCACGGGCTTTAGGATAAAAGGAAGCGGGTTCCGTACCCCCAGCCCCAATTCGGAGGCATTTTTGAGGTGATACTTCCAACTGCATCTAGGAGGGAAAAGATGCGTGAATACACGCTAGGATCATGTGGAATGTATGCGTACTGTCTAGGAACTCAAAACCTTCCTGTGGATAAGGCGGCGCGTGGCCGGAAGATGATGCATAGAACTGAATGACGAAGAGCGATGATCTATGCACGAAAGACGTGGCATTCGAAGGCACAAGGTTGATGGCAGATTTCGGCCCTCCCCACAATTCAACCTGAATGAACCAATCCTACCCACGAAACCGTCAAAACGGGTTCGAAAAAGGTTCAGGCAGATGCTCACAGTTGTTGTGGACTGTCCTTGGTTGGCAAGGACGTTTATGAGGTTCGTGATTGCATCATGCGTCATCGGATAACCATTAGGAGTGACGAGCGACTTGGCATAGAATGTATCCGGAACGTCCGGAAGCGTCGTGTTCAACGTTCCCTTGTCACTATGATAAATGAGGCTGTCGAGGTAAGTCCCATTGGCGACGAGTCTGGTCGGATTTGGTGGGTATCTCGCCAGCAAGGGGGTTATGATGCGCTCAAAGCCGACGGGCGTGCCGTGCCAAGTGCCTGTGAGCGAGGCTTGTACAGTCTTGGGCTGAAAGCCGCGTCGCAGTTCGTGTCGTATGCCTAGTTCATTCGGAACGTCGGTCTGGGACCAGTTTTGGAACACGTGCAGCGCGTGAATGGAGTCGTCGACAGTCAGGGTCCAGTTGTAGCGGAAGTGGGTTGTTTCTTGTGGTATTTCGTGTGTTGTGAGGTGCATGGCTGTGGCGATTCCGAACGACCCGCCTGCACCCTGCATTGCCTGGTCGAGCATGTGAGCATGCAGAAATCACCGCCAAACCAAAGAATAATGAGGACATACCCAGAATAGGTCCGGATGCAGGGTTTTTGAGGCGAAAAGGATGGTTCCGTTAGCAGTGACGAGGTCTATTCCGACGATTTCGTCCAAAGCCAAACCCCACATCCTGGAAGCATACCCATAACCGCCATAGCCTGATGATCGTGAATGATTAACGAAAAGAAAAGCCATTGCGTAACGGAACCTACTTATGTGCCCACCAAGCCCAACATATGGGCATGTACCATGGGACACGTCTCGGTGTTTGGCGGTTAATGCTGTTGCTACATTACCTAGCCGATTTCCCGTTCCGACTGTGGCTACGTGGGTTGCTTCGTTCAAGTGGATGTGGTTGACGTTCTTCAAATCGACCACAAGGGAGCCGTCTTTTCCACCTAGGCCGTTCGCTATATAGCTGTGCTGTTTGAGGAGCGACAATATCTGGTCTGCCACCAATCTAATTTAGGAAAGAGTGACTCACGCCTCCGCTGCGGGGTACGATCTTCACTTTGTTTTTCACGCCGATCCTGACGGTTTTGGCCACCTCTTCAGTTGACTTTGGGAACGTCACGGCCGCGGGCAAGAGGTTGAAGCGCCGATTGACTGGATACACGGACGAGGATCAATAAACTCGCTGAAAAGTACAAGCCAGAACATGAAGACTTGCAAGCAGAGCGAGCGGTGGGATAACCGGTGTCGCCGGGGAAAAGCGCATCGATGCCTGCATTATGCAGGTCGGTCTTGAGATCGGCGACGGCGAGGGATATGAAAGCAGAGAAGAGGAGGAACTTTCGATGATAAAACATCGTCTGCGAATGAGGAAAACGAAGGATTGAGTTGTGGTGGCTTAAATAGTCATGAGGCCAGGACTAACGGCCACATTATCCGATCTGTGTCCGCGCGTCCCCAGCGATCGCTCCGGATGCGAAGAACGTGTAGGGCAGTAGCACAAAGCTAGACAGGTTTCATGGAAGATGGGCGTAAGTTAGGGTCCAGCAGGACACAAATGAGGACCGGTACAGACCAAAACTTTAGCTATATTTGATAAACTCGACAAAAGCCCTTGTTAAATGAAATCGGGAATGTTATAACGCCGTAAAGGATTGAGCAGGCGGAATGTAAAAACAGAACTGCCAAGGTCCGGAAGGACAAGGACGTTGCACGGCGCAGACACATTGGGCTTAAACTTCACCGCTAATAGCATAGCATCGAAAGAGTGTTCGGTTCAAGTTTCTTTTTCTAGGAGGACTGAAATGAGCGCTCGACGGGACGCCAAGTCATACGAATCTTGACCGACACGTTTTCAACAAGTCACCAATTTGAGCTCATAATACGAGTTGAGGATGGTCCTGGTAGCAGGCTACGAGGGAGTTGAGGTTGAGGTTGATGTCTCGATCGCCTCTTGGTGCCGAGCTGTCCTCGTCGAAGCAACCGAATAATCCGCATCAATCTCTGGATAAGCATCGTCGCCATCTCGCCAACTAATCCAGTTCTGCGCGAAATGCGAGCTCCTTTCCCTGTCAAAGAACGAGCCGCACGTCCGGAGGAGAGATCGTGGGGGAACGATAATTCGGTCCACGTGCATATGATCCACAGGACGGCGTTTGGAACACAGGAGTTTTGCAACCGAACTTGGGAGGGTTAATTAGGTTTTTTCATCGCAATCTTCATCAACGTGCGCACGGCTGGAGTCCTGGGAGGCGGCGATTCACGGCGGGGCTGGACTTGTCGATACCTCGGCTGCTGGTCTCTCGAAAGTTGGAACCGAACCGCGTCGACGCGCGAACCCTTTGTTTTAGTCGATTGTCTATCTACTCTTCTTTTGAGTATCACGCCCAGACCCGCTGTGCTGATTCCTGCCTATGGTCTTCCTTGGTATTTCAAGCCGGATCACACTCAGTCTCGTTCAATCATCTCAGCACCGTGGGAACTCTGGTTCTAACGATGCTGGGCTGATAATCGTCTGATGACATTCGAGGCAAAAATCGCGTCATGTTACATTCTGCTTATGATACCAAAAAAAACTAGTCAGAATACATCGATTCGGTCTATTTTGCTTATGAGCTTAGAGCTTGGCGGCGCTGAGGCCCTCCTGGTAGCGCTGCTCGGCCTCGTCAAAGTTGATGACGTTCCAGATGGCATTGAGGTACTGCATGGAATCGGAGAGTTAGTACGAAAAGATCACGCGGAGGTCGCAGCACGCACATCTGCTTTGACGTTGAGGTATTGCAGGTAGAAGGCGTGCTCCCAGATGTCGACGCCGATGATGGGGACATGAGTGAGCAGGGGGTCCTGGTTGGCGGTGGTGGTGATTTCAAGGCGCTTGGTGGACGGGTTCAGACCCTGCACGACGCATGCCGAGAGATCAGCGATCCGATCGGACGCGATATCGCGAACGGATGGGTCTTACAAGCCAGCCCCAGCCGGAGCCCTGGATAGCGGCCGTGGTGGTGTTGAACTGTTTCTTGAGGTTGTCGAGGCTGCCAAAGTCGCGGACGATGGCTTCCTTGAGCGGGCCGTCCTTGAGCACGCCACCATTGCCCTTCTTCTCGGTCGCGGAGGGCGCGAGATTCTTCCAGAAGAGGGAGTGGTTGATGTGGCCTTGCGATCAGATAAGATAAGTGCTAAGTGCAGAAACGGGAGATTGAAAGACTACTCGCCTCCGCCGTTGAACTTGAGCGCGGCCTGGAGAGCGATGCGCTCTTTGGGGGTCGATGCCTTGGCGTAGGCAGCCTCTGCGGCATTGAGGGCGTTGACGTAGGTCTGATGATGCTTGGTGTGATGGAGGACCATGATCTGCTTGGAGATGTAAGGCTCGAGAGCCTCGTAAGGATAAGGGAGATCGGGAAGAGTGTGTTGGCCGGACATTGCTGATGGCTGAGATGACTGAGAGACTCAATCTCCTTTGCCCTTTTATATACCCAGCTCAACGTTCCAGATCAGTGCACATGATGACTGAGATTATCTGACGTCACGTGTGCCTTGACGACGGAATTTTGGTTTTTTTTTTAAATTCTTTTGTGCGTGTGCGGTGGTATGGATGCATGCTCCTTCAGGACTTTGTGAGCGATTGAGAAAAAAAATCTCCGATGCACTTTGGATCGTCGGAAGATTGGACGGAACGGAACCTGGCTCGGCAAGATTTGCTCCCAGACTTTTTCAAAATACCAAATACGGCCCAGCACTCCCGCATTCTATACCATGACGTCACCCCATACTACCCCTGTTCTACGTCGTACCCTGCAAGGTCGTATGTCGTGTGGAAAAAAATCAAAAAAAAAAATCGCCTTATCATGTCATCGTGCCATCAGATTCATTGAAACGTGCTCCTGCTCTTCTCCAGCCTCAGCGAGACACTGCGAAAATCGAGAATTGAGCGGGAGTCGGCAGCGCATGTACATGTATTTGTAGCCGTCGATTGATGTCCTGCTGCGATTGTGAATGGAAATAAACAATCTTCTGCAGATGCTGATCTCTGATAGTCTCTCATCCCCATACAAACTGATCTCAACCAATTTTCCACTTAGGAGACTGTATATTGGTAATTAGCCCAGGGAACATGAACTTGTGTAAATTAAGGAGTACGCGTAAGAAAGGAGAGACTAGAAAAAAACCAGATAGACGATACAACCTAGCACTGAAACGATGCGGGCGATTCGTAGGACGGAGAAAATGAACGAGTGTGGCTGTCAGGAAACAAAAAAAAGGACACATGAATGGAAATGAAAATAAGAAAAAGGGAGACAGAAACCAGAGTAGGCGCAAGGATATCGTCAGAAGCGACCCTTCACAGATCGCTTCCGACAGCGTCGACCACGTACAGCACTTGCTGTGGCCGCACAAAAAGTCCTCTCGACTCGATCCCCGACGCATCAGAGATCGCAGGACTGACGCTCCTGAACCTTTTCGCTCTCTCTACGTTCAGCTGGTCGCCTTCGCGCTTCAAAATGCTGCTCTTGCCTCCAAACATCCCGCTCATCCCGCTCCCCCCTCCCCAATCCAGCCTCCTCCTCCTCGCACCACGATCTTCATACCCATATCCGTAACCGAACCCACTGTCCCAGTCGTTCTCGTACGACCCGTTGCCGCACCCGATCTCGAAATACCGTATGCCGCCCCAGGTCCCGTCGTGCCACTGCCGCTCAGACTCGTCGTGTTCGCTGAGGCTCCCTCCACCCAGCGTGGATGGCGGTAAACCGTCGGGCCCGACAGGCACCTCGACACCAACCCAGGGCCCAACTTCGCCCTCGACCTCGCCGATGTACCGTGCGTACGCTTTGAACCGCTTTCGCTTGGACGAAATAATGCATGGAATTCCAATCTCCAAAGTTACGCCCCGAGGCAGGATGGGGGTCGTCGGCATCGAAGATGGCGGAGTTGGACTGGCCGAGGAAGGAATGGGGGAAGAGGCGCGTCTTCTTTACACTTGTACGTCGTTGACGTGGGCCGACGAGCCGCAGCGGAAGCAGCGGATTCGCCAGATCCGCGTCGTTCATCGTTAGAGATTGCGCTGGTCTTGATCGTGTCAGTCGAGCCGCGTCGCTTCAGCGTCGAGTTGCTGTTCGTCGACGCGTTGCTATCGGATTTCTTGTGATCGCCGGAGGATGATCCCATCTTGACTAGGACGGTGTCCGATTGCTCAAAGCCTGATGTGCGCGGGGATGCGGATGCTTCACGGTCCTTGCTTTCTCGCAGATTTCCTCCACCTTCCGCTCCACCATCCTGCTCGCCTTTGTCGCTCAAAGATGACGCGGATGTCGAAGAAGTGCTCCGCTTTGACAAAGAAGGGGCGAGGCCAGCGCCCCTGGATTTCGCAGAAACAGGTGTAGAGACCGTCGAGGTCGTCGATCGAAGCGAAGCCATCGAAGGGGATCGTTTTACGGAGGCGGCACTGAGTTTCTTGGGGTCAAGTGGCGGAACAGGCGGCTTTTTAACCGGCGTGACATTCACCCCGCTACGCGTGGAGCCGGCGGACACTTTTCTCGTTCGGGCGGATAATGTTGATGCGCCGGTGCTTTCTTTGTTGCCAGATGTGGCAGCACGCATGGATGGTGCTTGGGCTGCCCCACCTCGGACGCTGACGGTCGACATGGTTGAGGCCGTTGACGCTTTCCTCGCTCGCCCAGTGATGTGTGTGTTGGCCGTTTTAAATGTTGTAGCGCCGTCCGTAGTCGTCGAGACACTCGATACTGGACGAAAGCTCGATACTGATGCCAGAGAGGCTCGTGAGGCGGCTGTCGTCGTTGAACGAGATGATAACGACGACACAGCCGTTCTCGTCGTTGTCGACTTGACGTGGCCTTGAGAGGTCGTGGCAGCGCCGCTCGAGGCAGTGACGGTGCTCTTGCGAATCGTCGACGCATGCGAGCGCACCGACGCTGTAGAAGATCTGACCGACGCTGCCGAAGAGGTTGGTCGAGAAATAGTTGTGACACCTTTGGGGGGTCTCGGTGCCCTTGAGGCGCCAAATGTGGAAGGATCGACCTTCTTGATCAACACCTTCAGTGGCGGAATAGCGGACTCGTCATCATTGATGCTGTCCGGCGGAGAAGTGGTAGTCGTGGATGCTCCATCACCGTTCTCAGTCACTGCATCTCCGTCGATGTCGTCATTCTGGTTCTGCGCAACGTCGTCATCATTTTGTTGAAGGGGTTCTTGAAAGGGCGGTTGGTGTGTGGGAGAGGAGGATCCGTAGGGAGAAGAGTATGACGGAAGAGATTCCGTCGAGGGGTCAGAAGTGAGTTTGGAATCTGGCCGAGAATTGTCTTCCTTTTCAGCTTCTCTAGCCATAATCACCCTGCTCTCTACGTGATTGGTCTCTGCAACACTCTTTTGACTCTGCGGCGTTCTTCGACCACGGAGCGCCGGCGTTCGAACAACGTTTACTTTCGAGACAGTCGATCTGGCGGAGCCCGCACCACTGTGAACGGCACCTTGTCCAGATGGCGACGGTGTTCCCCGCCGGGAAGCCGCTGATGCTGGGAGGTTGCGACTGAGGACACTGACACGCATGGATGAATGCATGCTAATGGTATCATTGCTGTCACCATCCTTGATTCGTAATAATGTGCTTCGGTGCGGTTTGGGGTTCGGCTGGGTAGGAGTGAGGAGATCTTCTAGGGCAACTTCAATATCTTTGAATACGACAAAACCGGGTCAGCATTGCTTCGAATTTTGGATGTGTGGAACTCACGATCGCTAATTTCTTTGACCGCCCATCCTTCGAGTTCGTCAAAGCCGCCTTCTTGACGGATTCCAATCCACCGTTTTCCAATCCACCGCAATAGTTCAACGCGCGCCGCCTCAACTTGAACTCGAATATGGGAAGTCGGGGGAAGCATTGGCGCATCCGTTTCTGTAGGGTGAGGCTTGAGCAAGATGGATGAGACCAATGTCTGTGGAAAAGTTCAGGCTTCATTTTAAAGGACAAGTTCCTCGCAGCCTTGCCTGATATAACGTTGCTGCATTCTTGTCATTCACTCCCCGACCAACTGCAGCCATGATCCATTCCACCCGTTCGCCATCTTCGAAAGCAATTCCGTCTCTCTCCATGAGTTCCTCCCAATCTCTCTCGTTGAAACAGGCCTCGGACTTGCTGCAAATGACATCATCGATCACCTTCCGCGCTGACAGGATCATCTCGATCACTTCTGAGGCCCAGGCGTCAATTACCGAGGAAAGCTTCCGCAGCGCGTGCTCGGCAGAAAAGAGCAGCGGGAATGCGTTCGCCGGGGTCGTGCGCTTGCCAACACCTCGCAGTAGGCTGTCACGGACTTTGGAAGGAAGAGCCGCGAACTCGGAAGTGCACCAACCTTCACCGAACAGGCCGACGAGCGCTCGCCTTGCGCCCCGCTCCAAAAGACTGTTCTTCACGTCGTCAGCAAGTGCAAAGTCCAGCACTCTAGGGGCGCGCCTCGCGCATTGTCGGCAGCGGCAGCCACCAGTGCCCCAGGCACCGGCTGTGAGCCGCTCGTATTCCGGGAATTCGAGAAAAGCGTGGAAGAGTCCGTGCATCATTTCTTGGATGATGCGGGCTTGGACTTCGTCGTATAATGATGGGATGGAGAGATAGGTCGCGGAACGCATGATGTGGAAGGCGGTGTCGAGGTCATATGTTCTGTGAGAGAAGACCAGAGTCCCGGTATAGATGAAACCTAACGTAAAATGGAGAGATGCTGGCGTGAAAGGAGGGGAAGGAAGTGTGAGCGTGACAGGTTGCTGAGAGTTGATCTGTTGTTTGGTCGAAGCCGAGGGCCAAGAAAGAAGTGCAGTATAAAAATAGGGAGAACGTGATACGAGAATGAAACGATGGGAAGAGAAAATGGCTGTTGAGGTTTCGTGGTTGGAGGAGGAGAAAGTACCTGTGAGGGCGAGGCGGACATCGGAATAGAGGCGAGACCTCCACATAAAGACGAGGTCTTTGCGGAGCTTGTCTATTCGTAGTTCCTCTGCTTCGTCCGAGTTGTGTGTAAGATCAGACGAATCAAACAGAAATTCAAAGGCTTCGCCAAAGCCTTGACCAGTGTAAAGATACTCCAATTCATTGGAGAAGAGCGTCGGATTGATCCCTGTGCTCAAGCGTAGCAGAGTGCCTTGTGGAGGAGCTGCCGACGGTGCAGGCGATGAGGATCGATATGGCGATGGGGTGCGGGACATATGAGTGGGCGGGACATCGAGCGAGAGTACTGAGGTCGTCGGCAAGGTGCCTGTGGGCGATGAGGAGTACGGTAAAGCACCGTTGGCTTTAGTGAAGTAGCGTGACTGGAAGCTAGGCGGCGCCCGCGCATATACGATCGCTGAATGATTGGCATGTTCGTGAGCGGCGGCGGGGCTCGTTGCATGTTTCTTGCTCACCTTTATGACCCCAGACCTCCTCGACATCATTCTTCTGGGGGGCGGTGAAGCTCGGATCTTCGTCATCCTCAATGGCGCCGACTTCCCACACAACGTCGGGGAATCGATCCTTTGCCTGCTGGAACAGGTTGCGCAGATGCTCCTGCCATTCGAGCGTCGATTTTTTGGTCGCTTCTTGAAGCCCTGGACTTTTGATGCTTGTAGTTATGCTGGTCCCTGCGCCGGATGCCATAGGGGTATAGTGCACTAGGTATCCCTGGGTATCTCCAGCGTTGGCTGATTGGTCGTCGAGGGATTTGAAGTCGCTGCAGAGCGAAGAGATAAGGTTCTCGGCGTCGCTCAACACGGCGTCGACCTCACAAATCCTAGGCCATGAGGCTGCTTAGTCAGCATTCGTCGCGGCGTTTTTCCTTCCACCCAAGGTCTGCCTGACCTGCAGGCCTGATGGCGTGGCAATGAGAAGGTAGGCCCCGACGTCAGGATCGTCAAGTTGGAGAACATGTCTGCTGCGATTGGCGCCTCCGAATGGCTTGGAACGTTGGCGCTGAAGCGACATAACTAAACAACATAGTGGCTGTTTCGGCTCGACATACGGAATGGCATGGCTCTGGCAGCATCCATCAGCGGAACCCTTCGTAGCCGCCAGGATTTGTCGTCCGCTTTCGGTTCAGACGAACAGTCTCGAGGATTCTGTCTCAGTTGTCTGCTAATGGCTATTAGTCATGTTGTGGTGCGTGAAGCAGCCATTACTTAGCACTGGCTGTATTTAAACCCGGCTGCCAGTCTCGCCAGTTTATATAAACGGTGCTCATGCTGATTAACTGGCATTCGCAAGTCGGTTTGACGCCCTCGTCTGCATTTTCTGCGCGTTCCGTATGGCATCATACGGAAAACCAATACAGCAGCCGGGTCCAACGTATCAAGGATATTACGGCCCGCACTCAAACTGTAAGCAGTCGTTGGACCCTTTTTTTTCGCTGCTAAACGGTATCGTAGACGTTCCGCCTCCGGACTACACGCCCACACCTTATCAGCCGCAGCCGCAGCAGCAACCACAAGTAGTCTATGTTCAGCCTCAACAGCCCAGGCCCTCGCCTGAGGATGAAGCCTGGTGCAGCTGTTGCGCTTGGTGTGTTTCGACTAGGCATTGATGTCTTCTGTTGGCTCATTCCTGTTCCGTGCAGCCTAACTGGCATGCTTGCTGGCCTTCTTGTCTGTCCGTTCTTCTGGTGTTGATCGCCTTGTCATATGGGCTCTGCTTTGAATTTGTCATGCCGCCTCGTTGCAGCGCATCGAAACCGAGAGCTTTCGGTCTGTAGCAGTACGTTTGATTCACGTAACTGTATCATAGTGTTCAGTTTGATGTACTCTTTGATAGCTACTTTATGACTAGATTATCATAATCTCTATCTTGCGTTACTCTATCGAACAACCAGAATGATTTATCCCCGGTAGACGCACAGTTCATTTCCTTCAAGTCTATTCCTTCATCCGATAAACAACCAAGGTAGACGATCGCTTCACATTGGAAGGCGGAATCAACAGGCCTACTCTTTGCGGGCTGTCCGGTTGGTCTATCATTCTCTCGCCAGTTGTAAAGTCGTTCGAAATTCTGACAGTCATCATCCAGAATATATATAACTGGCACGAACATATAGTCAGGAGTGTGAGCTTCTGGCGAGCTCAGCGATGTAATGTTAGACGTTGGGGACATCACCGATTGTCTTCATGATCTCGTCATGCAATTTCTATCGATTGCAAACTTTGATATTCCTCTCTTGAAATGCCATCAAAGTCTGCGAATGCGACAGGAGGATAATCGAGGAACATGCGTAGCTGGCTTCGAACAAGGACATGTTGCGAATCAGGGACAAGTTCGACTGCGGCATTGTAATGGGTTTGATTGAACCACACGGTTCCGAACGCGTGATTCTATTTTGACAACCCTTTTACCTCTTCATTGACGTGTTTGAGCTTGCGCGACCCGAAAATGAAGACAAGGTGTCGTAATGTAGGCCTATGCTCTCGATGCTAGGCTTAGGTGTCAGCATCTTCGGTGGCTGGAATAAAAGCCCAGGTGGCTGACCGTATATCTCATGAAAGGTATTAAACCGCCGCGCACTGGTTCCCTTATTTCTTCGTTCGCTGACAATGTTCTTCCCCCAGCGGCTTTCCTGTTCGCCACCTGCATCTGCTTTGCTGCAGCCGACCTCAAGACTGACTTGCGCTACGGCAGTATCGAGGCCGTATTCCCTGGCGACCCGAACTACGCTAGCGCTAGCTCTGCTTGTAAGTCTTCTTCTGACTTGGTCCTCAATCGCATATGCACCGTGTCTCCAGTCAACCGGCGTTTCAATTTCAAGCCCGCAGCGGTGACGTTCCCCAAGTCGACTGAAGAGGTATCGCAAACCGTCAAAATTGGAGTAAAGAATAAATTGAAAATCGTTCCTCGAAGTGGAGGTGTAAGTTGTTTTCTCTTCGGCGCTGCTGACCATTTGATCCTTGTCTTCCTTGCACAAAAACCAGCACAGCTATATCGCCAATGGGCTTGGAGGGAGAGACGGATCCCTCGTCATCGACTTGAAGAACATGCGCAACATTTCGCTAGACGAGAACACTTCCATTGCCACCGTCGGAACGGGAAACAGACTTGGAAACGTAGCACTGGCTTTGACCGCGAAAAATCGCGACGTGGCGCACGGCACATGTCCATACGTCGGGGTCGGCGGTCACGCCAGTGTGTTCCCTGCCAGTGCTGCTCATTAATCATCATTTTTCATTCATCAGTTCCTATCGTCAGGTTATGGCGGGTTCGGGTATGCCTCGAGAATGTGGGGTCTGGCTTTGGACGAAATTGTTGGCATGGACGTCGTTACTGCAAATGGTGTCGTCGTCACGTTTCAAGGACTTCGTACCCGGATCTGTTTTGGGTATGTGCTTCCGCATCGGGCTTGACAATCTCCGTATTGACGCCTTTAATTAGGCCATGCGAGGGGCAGGCGGATCCTTTGGTATCGCCACAGTCATGTATCTCACGACACACGAGATTCCGCCGGCGGCGACCCGTTTCCGATACAACTGGGTTCTGAACGTCCAGGACTCTGCCAAGGCGCTCTCCGTTTTCCAAGAATGGTCCGTGAAGACGCCCCCGTCGAAATGGGCATTCGACACGAGCTGCGGCGCGGGCGATCCCCCCAGACTGTGGCTCATTCGCTCACCGGCACGTATCACGGCTCGGCGGTGGACTTTGAGCGGACCATGGGACCGCTGTTGGCGCGGTACCCGCCTGAGGTTACTTCGGACAGATTCGTCGGCCACGGGTCTTATTTTGACAGCCTCGTTTACAACAGCGATAAAGGGACGCTGGACACGACGGCGCCGGACGTGCCAAACACGTTCTACGCAAAGTCGCTGGCCACTCCCGAGGGTTGTCCGATGACGCGTGACGCCATCGTCAATTTCATGAACGTTCTTGCTGATCAAGGCCAGTCCACGACCACCGTAAGTGATAGTGATGCGCTGTGCTCATCACTGGCGTATGTGTTTGAACATTCCTTTGAGCAGGACTGGTTCATTCAGGTCGAACTATGGGGAGGGAATGGATCTGCCATAAACCTTGTGACCTCCAACGCCACGTCGTTTGCTCTGAGGTCTTCCCTCTTCGTCATACAATTCTACGCCTCGGCCCCCGATCATGCCCCGCCTTATCCTCAAGAAGGCTTCCAATTCCTCGACAGTGAGTCAGAGCTACTCTTGAATTTTGGATACATATATTAAATGAAAATTTTCTAGACGCTGTCGAGAGTATCACCTCGAAAATGCCTCGAAACTGGAATTGGGGGTAGGACATTTGCTTCTCTGAACTTTGTCTTGTTAATTCATACTCAGTGCTTACACCGATTACATCGACGACAACCTCTCGAATGCTCATTGTGCGTCCGCTTATCACACGTACCTCTGCTCAATGTCCTGACGACGCTACGCGTTCTTTGAGGGCGACAACGCTATTATGGAGCAAATTATCCTCGACTCCAGTCATTGAAGAGGCCTGGGACCGCGATTTCGTATTTGGGGATTTCCCGACAGGGATCGACCGGCTACGTCCTGAAAGCAGGTTGCTATACAAGAGTGTGTGATAATGATACGAGTCCCCCGCATCTCAGCCGTACATTAGTTGTGATAACTCCTGGACAGGTGTCATTGAATGGGTGACCGTCTTTTGAGTCGCCTGTTGAGATATCATTTTTCAGGATATTGTCGTTGATATTGTAGCGAAGTTGTATTATCAGTCATGCGCCAACACGAGGGATCTTCAAGGCGGTGAGTAGGCGAGCGTATATGCCCAGATATGAGGCGAGACTAGGCTGGACATGGAGTGAGCAATCACGTGGTTAAGCATGTGAATGGGTTGCCGAAAAGGCAGTCATCGGAAAAGTGTGAGGCCGCGGCCGTCCTACTCGTCCGCACATTTTGATACTTAACGTCGATACTCCGCTACCCCAGTCAATGCCCACACGACCATGTCAGCCGGTTTTCGTATCACCCCCACCCTCTGGGACAAGATCCATCATTTTGCCTCATTTCCACAGACTGGAGGTATATCTTCCTTTTTTCTCTGAGTCGCTCGTCTGACTGACTTCTTCACCGTCCACGAAAAGTCTCGCTGCAACAGATGGTGCTCTTTGGTCAGAACCCAAGCCAGGGAACCCTCTTCAAGGCGAGTCAGTTTCTCGCAGGTAAGCATGTTTTGTGGGTGACCGGAGATCCTTCATCTCATATCTCCGCAGAGGAATTGCCCGTCAGATTGGCGCATCGCGTCAAGGAGCTCGACGAGCTTCCCCACAATCTCAGCGCCATGCCCTCCATAAAGCGGGTACAGAACTGGTACGCTCAATCCTTTGAGGTCCGTCATGTTTCCCGCTGGCGCAAGGTTTGGTTTGTCAATCACGACTCACGCATCGTTTCAGGAACTCATCAATTTTCCTCCAATCCAACTGCCGCGAGACATCCGCCAAGCACTCATGGTGTCCCGCTCCGACCACAACCTCCCAGAGTCGATACCAAACCCCTCCCTCCAGCATTTAACCACGGAGCAGGCCCACTCCCACCCGATCTCCAACGGAAACGGATTCAACAAGCTTAGACTGCGCGTGCCCATGGAGCGGAGGTACGCAGTGTTCGGCATTCGTGAGCACTGGCGCTCTTCTGACCGTGGACCTCACGTTTGATACCCCAGATATTACGCCGCTGATACCCCAGGTGTCAACTGGCCACCGCAGATACAGGACTACAACAAGCGCTTCACCAAGCTGCTTGAGAGCATAAAGTCGCGTCACGATCCGACCGTCACCACCGTCGCGCAGGGAGTCCTCGAGTGGAAACGCTCTCAAAACGCACGCCACATCGGTCTGGATATTCAGCACTGGTTGGACCGGTTTTACATGTCGCGGATCGGCATCCGGTTTTTGATAGGTCAACGTGAGCTTCTCCTTATTGTCCTCTGTTGCACAACTCTGAGCCGTCGCAGACGTGGCCTTGAACACGCAGCAAGCACACGAGGATTACGTCGGAATCATATGCACGAAAGCGGTGCGTTCCGTTTTCACAGTCACTGACGATCACTCACGCATAACCCTTGCAGAACGTTCACGATATCGTACAAGAAGCCATCGAAAACGCGAGATTCGTCTGCGAGGAACACTACGCCATGTTCAAAGGACCTCCCGTTCAGCTCATCTGCCCTCGCGACTTGACGTTCGCCTACGTGCCCGGCCACCTTTCCCACATCTGCTTCGAGCTGCTTAAAAACTCGTTGCGAGCCGTAGTTGAGCGGTTCGGCGTCGACAACGAGGACAAGTTCCCGCCTATCAAGGTCGTCATCGTGGAGGGCAAGGAGGATATCACCATCAAGATCTCGGACGAGGGAGGAGGCATCCCTCGCAGCGCTATCCCCCTTATATGGACATACATGTACACGACGATGGAGAGCCAAGGCATCGATCAGGACTTTACCGCTAGCGATTTCAAGGCACCCATGGCTGGTTTTGGATATGGACTTCCCCTGTCGAGATTGGTGAGCCGTCTCGTCTTTTTCTTCCCTTTCTCTATCGTCTCTCATGCCTTTCTTTTTCTTTTTGCAGTACGCACGGTATTTCGGCGGTGACCTTCGGCTGATATCCATGGATGGGTTCGGCACAGACGTTTATATCCATTTGAATCGTTTGTCGAGCAGTCGGGAGCCATTACCATGACCCTGTATTTTTTTTTCCTGCCGCAGCTAATCCTTGCCTTCCTTTTTTTTTGTTACTTTCTCCCTTCATTGTGCGTGTGCCCATTCTGCATAACCAATCAAACCGTGTATTGTACTGCATATATATATAACACAACCAAATCGATATCTTTATTGAATGCATACAGCATCATTTCTAACACTCGTCAATCACCGTGGCGCCCCTCAACGTTAAAGGGCGCATCGCTTGGAGAATGTCTTCACATTACCGAGGAGAGTTGCATCATTTGTAAATTTGGCTGTCCGCGCAACAGCAATGTTTTTTGTAGATATCTGGAACCTCCTAATCATCAACGACTCTTCCGCAGTTTATAACCTTCACGGGCCCGGCGAAGTTTCCGTTGCCACCTCTAGAGTATTTGGCTTTTCACGCCAGGATGTGCCAGGATAGGCTCATCTCGCAGGAGCGGCCGAGGACGTTGAGAAAATATTGGGAGAAATTGTGTACATGAATAGACCGCATCACATGAGCTGTGACTATTTGTGACAGCACGTGAGGGAGACTTATCAGCGGTAAGCGATGGGTTTTCCTCTCCGCCATCGTTTTCGTTCTGGAGGTCGGTTTTTCAGCACACGACCATTGACGTCCTAATAAATGAGTATATATCATATTTATATAAACAATAAATCATTAAGGATTGAGTAGCTATGGTTATCAGTAAAAAATCTGAGTGGCTTCAAGTTCCTCTAAGATCCCCTGAGGAATGGTGTGATGGTCTCGATACTGTACTATTCGATTCAATTCGGCAGGGGGGTTGATGCGTGACACATCAGACGAAATTTCTAGCGCTGGGTTGAATTGCTTTCGGCCAATGTGAAGAATGTGAGATCACTCGACCCCTCCATGTGAGGCATTCTTCACACTGTTTAAAACTGTGAAAAACTCTATTATGTAATCAAGTATTTCCTCAAAAAATCTGAGTTGGCCTCATTCAAAAACATGCTGCAGAAGCGAGAAACAGCTAATGACAGAGCATATATTCATTTTTAGCAGTATTCATCCATGTTCCAATCATCAGAATGCCCAGATGACATGGTTGTCCCAGAAAAAGATGGAGCAGGGTCACCTGACAAATATCCAATGAGAGAAGTTAGTGCAGGGCTGTCCAACTTTACAAAGTCAGCAATGTTCCATCACCCACCACACCTGACAATATTGACATCATACAGATTCTCTGCATCGATGTGGTCCAACTCTGCCAGGTCATAAGGGTCTGGATGATTGAACCAGTCATCCTCCATGCATTGCAAATTAAGTGCTGGGGGTAAAACATTCACCTTGTTGAGGAGGTCCATCAATCCTGGTGCCAAATAGTATTGTATAGTGTTTTCTGCTGTAGTGTTAGATGGTTTGACCTTGGAAAGATGTACACAGGCATGGTGGTCTGAATTACTATTACCATAGCCATTGGTGTAGTAGTCATACAACTTGGTACATTCAATGACATTTTCAGGACACATTGAACTGTGGTGTGTGGCATTGAACTACCCAAGGTGAGATGCAGTTCACTCATCACAGATTTCAGAAGGAGAGATTGAAAAGATCTTGATTGCAATCCACTATTCACAAAAATTAGACCATGAACAAAGGTAAAGGTGATTGAAGACAAATGGCAAGCTGTTTGGAATTTGATTCACTCTCAAGTGCCTTCCACTAGTCCAAGGATTTCATATCAGCACTCCATGGATGGCTACAAAATGGTTCCAAGTTGTAAGCCCAACCCATTGGAAGGTCGCTCGGACCTCACTGATGGAAGGACCTAGGAAAAGGGGAGAGGGTGACGGAGGAGAATACACAGGATAGAAATCAGGACCGGCGTATATTGGGGAAGGGGGGAAGATGATGGTACAAGTGCCAGAAGAGGAATACTATCTAAGTGCATCGTGAGTACGTAAGGGCCCTGTTGTAGTGTATTGTATTGTATTGTATGATATGTAACTGGGCAGCGTTACATCCCCCCCAGGTTCTAAGAAAAGCAAAGGGGGGAGGGGACCGGAGATGAGTGCACGTGGGTGCATTAAAAAACCCCATGGGGAAAAAGCTACCAGTGGCTGAGGCATTATGACAAGTCTCGACGGTCGGTGTTAGGTGAATCCTCGGGGTGCTCGGCTTCCCATGCATCCAGTGCCTTGCAATCCAACAGTTCGGATCTGGGTAACCACGAGTCGTCCTCCAGGCTGTAACCTTTCCATCGAACCAAAAACCACCAACCATGCCCTCATCGCTGGGAATCGAGTATCTTCTCTACTTCGTATTCTTTGTCTCCATCTTCATTTAGGATCAGTCTGGGCTTCACCAACAATCATCCTGGGAAAAGGGAAGGATCATTTTCATGGAACGGAAGTAATTCAGAGACATGGAAAACCAGGAAAAGGTTTCGATCTTTGGGAATATTGAGTGTGTAGGTAGAAAATTTAGGGTGCTTATCAATGATAGTGTACACCTCATAATGAGGCATGAATTTGGCAACGTGTTTTTCGCCCTTCTTCTTGTATTTGTTATGACAGTGAAAGGTCGACAGTCACATGTGGTTGCCGATATCGAAGTCGGGGTCCTCTCGATGTCCTTTGTTGGCATTAAAGGCTTGGATAGTCTTTGCCATCACGAGGTTGTCCTTGGCCTCTTCGACATTGGCGTTCAGTCATTCCACTGCGGCGAGAGATGGTGTGATATCTTCGGGGCTGTCATTAGGAAGGGGGGGGATGAAAGGGGGAATAACGTGTGGAGTACATCCTGTTTTCAAGAAGAATGGGGAGTAACTAGTAGACACATTTACGAAATTCATGATTTGAAATCGTACCCAGGGTAAGGCATGAACCCAGCCTTTCTGGTTTCGTTGGACGTGGAAATGGAGGCATTGGTTTACGGTCTTATTTGTCCATTCGGATGCACCATCAGTTTGTGGATGGTAAGCCATCGAGAGCTTTAGTTTCACCCTGGTGAGTTTGTGCAACGATTTCCAGAACTTGATGATGAAAAGCTTGTCATGGTCAGAGACAATTTCGAGCAGAAGGCCATTTTTGCAGTACCAATACAGTGTTCCCACGGTCCTTTATACAGCATTTACTCCGCACTGAATATCTTGAGATAGTCAAAAGCTATGAACATAAGGGTGGTATCATTTCGTAGATAAGCTATTTGCCTAGCTTTCCATGCCATGATCTAGGAGAAATATGGAAAAATAAATTTGTGGTCGACAATTTCTGACAGGGTTCCTAAAATGGCAAAAGACAGTCCTTTATACAGAAAAGCAGCGCGTGCCATCTCTTCCCAGTGACATCGCGGACTGAGATGAGGATTAGAATGTCAAGTATAGCACTTAAAAAGTATCTATATTAACTTTTACACTGTCTTGTACATTTTCTCATAGTATGGCAGGTGGACGACCAGGTGTTACTTGTATACATCACGCTACATAGCCATTCTGGCATTCTTCGTGGGATATAAGGAAAGAAAATGACAATCATAAGTCCCAATATGTTCCTCAAGTAGAATACCCTCAATCCTTCCATAAAAATCATGCTGCAGTGATGCTTATTCGTGCGACATTGATGTAAAATTGCAAATATTTACAAAATTTACAAATAAACCTGTTCCACAGGAGAGAAAAAAAGAGATTATTCTCATGAGCAATACGCGAATAATAGAGCTGGTATAGGGCTTTAATTTGTGCATTTAAGGATTCCAAACCGTGGAGAAATGAGGGAGCTAGAGGCCGCTGTATAAAGGAGCATGGGTGTATAAAGGACCGTGGGAACACTGTAGTCAAAAAACAGCTCCGCAAACTCTAATGCTGTGATATCCATTCGACATGGGCGAATCTGTATGTCGCAATTGAGATGGTCAGTGATAGTGACGATACAATTAAAACCCTCGTCCTCCGGCAGCAGGCTGATGAAGTCAATGGCTACTGTATCTCTTCGCTGGTCGGGTACGGGGAGTGGGTGCAGTAGGCCAGCCTTCTTCACGGTGGTCACCTTGAAGCACTGGCAGTCGGGGCAGGATGGGACGTAACCTTCCTCCAAGTCACAGTGCATGTTAGGCCAATAAAAACTGTTGCGGAGGGAAGCGTAGCTTTTCTCTGTGCCAAAATGTCCGAGAGTGTTGTGGGCCAGATGGAACAAGGCCTCCCTAACTTTGGGCACCCGGGGCACTATGAGACGATCGCCAAGGAACCATAAGTCGTTACGTTTTTGGATGAGATTTGATCCTCGTGCTGCCGACTCCAGTTTTTGACACCAAGAATCCTTCTCATAGCTAGAGCAGATCTGTGTGAGGAGTTTATCATCATGAGAAACATCTAGCAAGGCAGTGACAGGCATCAGCTCTTCACGGGCGCTGGTGAGGGCACAAACTGCTTGTACAAGAACGGAGGCGGCTGTGTTTGGTTGGAGCACTACATTTGCAGGTGTTGCATCAGGTTATAGGCAAGAGTCGAGAGGTAATGTGTCACAAACTGCCTCGTCCTCAGAATTAGTAACAGGGATGCGTGATAAGCTGTCTGCTACTGTATTCAATTTGCCTTTGATGTATACAATCGTTGCGTCGAATTGTGAGAGGAATTCCATCCATCGGGCCTGTCGGCGACTCAGGTCCTTTTGGATATGGAAATTCTCCAAGGTATGATGGTTGGTGAGTATGGTGAAAGAAGACCCTAGGAGATCTGCTCGCCATTTTTTGAGCGCATGGACAATTCCCAGGAGTTCCTTTTCATGGACGGGGTAGTTGAGCTCTGCTCCCTTCAACGGCATTGAGTCGAAGGCAATGGGATGCACGGTCTCCCAGGTGGGTCCAAAGGACAGGATGGCACTGGTGCGGAAGTCCGAGGCATCAGTCGTGATAAAGATCTTGTTGTTGCCAGGGTTGATGTGGTCGATTGTGGTCAAGCATTCTCTGTTAACAACAAGTTTCTTGATAGAGTCGAATGCGTATTGATGTGTGGCGTCCCATTCAGGGAATTTATGCTCTGCCTCTTTTGTTGTCAACTCGTTCAGTATATGAGTGTGATCAGCAAGATTTGGGAGGAAGTTGGTGATGTACCAGACAAGCCCTAAGAAGGCGCGGACTTCGGAGGCCATCCTCAGTCTGGGCCAGTTCAAGACTTTATCCACTTTGGAGAAATCTGCTTCGATGCCACATTGTGATATCTTGTGGCCGAGGAAGGTGATCTCATGCTGGAAAAGACACATCTTTTTGGGGTTGCAATATAGGTGGGCGTCTTTCAGAGCTTGTAGAACCTGTTGAACGTTAGCTATGTGTTCCTCGATTGTCTCTGACCATATGACGATGTCATTGAGGTAAACGTGGCAGATCTTGCCAATGAGATGGCAGAGAGCACAGGTTACGCATCACTGATGAATGGCAGGGGCGTTCCTAAGTCCCATCAGCATCACAACCTATTCGTACAGTCTGAAGGGAGTTGACACTGCTGTCAGGGGGATATCATCAGGGTGCATCTTGGTTTGGAAAAAGGAATTTGTCATATCAATTGTAGCCCATATTTTTCCCTTGGTACAGTTGGCAAGTATGTCATCGATCATGGGAAGAGGGTGGCTATCTGTGATCATATTGAGGTTTAATTGTCAAAAGTCATTGACCCATCGGGGGAGCACGAGAGGATCAGCTTTCGGTATGATGAAGGAGGGGCTAGCATGAGGCAAAGAGGATGGGCAGATCTTTCTGCTATCGAGATGTTGTTGTATTAAGGTTTGCCAGGCTGACCTATATTTTCAGGGGCAAGTGTAGGTACAGGAAGTGATCGTTTTGTTGGCATCCTTGAGTTTGATACGGGCATATACGGAGGAGGGTAATTCATCAACATAAGGGATGGGTTCAAAAATGGCAGAGAATTTGGAACAAAGATTCTTTTCAGTCTTTTCTAATGCATCAATAGCGGCCAGCGTGGCGATGCGCTCACGAATTGCAGCAATGGGATTGGCTATGTGAACCGGTTCGCATTCACTCTCAACCTTCGTGCGTCGTTTTTCACATACGGCATGGAGTTGTTTGAGCAAGACAGAACAATGTTTAAGTATAGATTTAAGCTGGTTTATATGGTCTTGTTTTGGTTTTGGGAAGGGTTTCTTTTTCTTTGGAGGTTCAGGTGCACACCAGGGAAGTGAGGATGGAACTCCTGGGTTCAAAATATTCACATTGCAACATTTATTGATAGCAAGACGGGCATGGTGATCTACAACGATTTGATTTGCAGACAGGAAAGGTAATCCAAGAATGATGGCAAAAGACAGGTGCGGCACGATGACGGCCTTAAGTGTACACGACGTCCATGACAAACAAGGGGAAGAGAAATGTAATTTGACATACGAGGATAGGGAGAAGCATTTGCATCTATTATTAATTGTGACTTCAACAACTTCAGGCTTGGATAATGTAAAAGTTCTGAGTTGGAGACATTGATAACTATCGGGAAGCACTAACCTACAAACCAACAAGGTGGAATGAAGGAAGCATCAGTCCCTATCCGAGGCTGTATGAACTACGAGCTGTTCAAGTCACAGAGTAACCTGAGGGACTGTAGAGTGAAGGGGGGGAATGGAACAGAGTGATTATGGATGGTTTCAAGCAGATTTCGGGGTTTTCGAAACAAGGTGGTTAGACTTAGCTGAATTCCCGTGCGATATTGGGGGCTTCGGTGAGGGTTTTGGAAGGGTTTCGATGATAGTGACTTCCACACGAAGCCAGGGATACTGATTTCAAGACTGAGTACTGTGGCTCCACGTGAGCTCAACACTTTGGGATCGGATAATACAAGGACTCCACACGAGTCATAGACTGTGAGACTGCTGAAGGACTGAGATGGTAACTTTTTTTTCTATGTGTTACAAATGCCAAGTACATGGGTTTTTATAGATGAGAAGATTTCGAGTATCGGAATAACTGGCGAAGTCGAAACCGAATGAGAGAATGTATCATATGATTTCAAAAGGGTCATTTAGTGGCTGAAACGTCAGGGAGATGTAAGTCCATTCAAAATCTGAACATAAAAGGTGAAACAGTAGGTAAAAGAACATCCCGAAACTGGTGCTACGCATTGTAGAATGGAACGTGAAAATAATCTAAGGAACGTAGAATGTATCAGTAAAATATGAGTCATGAATTTCAAAATGAGTGGATGAAACAGTAGCATGCTCGAAATCCCTTGTTTCGAATGTACTGCAGCAAGGCAGTGTCAGGAATGCAGGAAGGCGTGAGGCAGTGCAATATCGAAAATGGTAGTAGTCTTGCCATATCAGGATCTGGGAATCGGGGGAGGCATATAGGAATAAGACTGCCTGACTAGATTGGGCGGTATAGGAAGCACAGAATGTCCGGAATGTATGGGTGCAATGCATTTGGCAAAGTGTCCGGGACCTGGAATGGAAGCCTCATGGAGTTGTCAACATCCCGAGTACTCGAACGAGAAGTCAGTGGCTGGACTTGCGGTATCATGCTGAGGGGGCCGAGTAGTGGTATGATTTCAAATGCAGGGGTGGGATTACCAAATTAGGACTTATCGGCAGTCAGCGGCGCAGAGCGCTCATCAACATTCAATAGTGTTGGAGTGGATAAGGACCAGATGAGCTCCGTTGTCGATGAGAGCTTTGGTCAATCCTGCATCCGCGACATTAGAATGGACTTGTATGTTCCAAAAAATGTGGGAAGTTTTGAGGGGGGCACTCATGGAGTGGTCCTCATTGGTAGTATCACCGGCGTCTGCCTTGGGGAGGACAGCGTTGATGCCCAGAGTGGAGATATGGTCATTGACAGATTCGGAATCAGAGGAATCCCCATCCACGGCACCTTGGACAGCGTTGACTGCCTTTCCCTTCTTCAATCCTGACGAAGATGGCTTCTTGCCCTTCTGGGTGACCACCATTTCTAGGGTCAAGGGAGTGTACGTGTCAGGGGAGGGGTAGTTGTTAGGGCAGGTGCTCCATTCATGGTCGACATAAAAGCGGCGACACTTGCGGCAACCGTTGTAGTTTTCAGCAAGTTGCATTCATTGTCAGTTAACTTAGGGAGGTACTTCTTTGTGGGCTTGTTGTTTACGTTTACTGCATTGGCCTTGCACGATGGTCCGGACAAGGGGGCGGTAGCCAAACGCTTGTGGTTTTCCTGACTGATTATGTTGCAGATGGCCTGTCAGTCTCAAACGCGTGTCTCGTAGATCTCAGAACAGGTGTTGAGCCAAACTTTGAAGCTAGTTGTCATGCAAGCCTTGGTTTTGAGGCATAGATCCTCGCCCATGTTAGCTTGGAGTAGATGGATGAGGGAGTCATCAGAATGGTGAGAAGAGGTGCCTTTCAGGAGGGTGTTGTTTGTCTGACACTCAGTGGCCCATTGGAAGAAGGATTGTTCCAATCCAAGTTTCGCTGAGATGAGTTTGTTGTGGAGCTTCTGCTCCCAGTCTTTATCATGGAAGTTTTTGGCGAATTCATCGAAAAAGGTATCGAACGTCTTCTTTGACAGGTCCTCCTCGTTGTTTTCAAACCAATTTTCTTGGTTGGCATCCTCGCAGCAGTCCATCATCTTCAGGATCTTTTCTTTGTCTTCGGTGACTTTCTTCTCCCTGAAATGAGAGCGGAGCATGTATTTGAATGAGTGCAGAATCTTTGCTGAGACGATACCTGTAGAGAGGAGTGGCAGCTTTCTGGGACCCTTGACCTCGAGAGTTGCATATTCGGTAGTTTTGGTAGTCATCTTTTGTCGAATGGAAGTTTTACAGAAATGTGCAAAAAGGATGTCGGAAGATGAAGAAGAGTTGGATAAAGGGGGTTCGGGAGAGGTAGGAACCAGAGAGAGAGATGAACTTCTGTTGACGGTGGTGGAAGTGGCGCGGGACTCATTTTCCTTGCTGGGAGGTCCAGCTTGGGACGTGTGTGTGGCACTACGCATTACTGGTGGTATATCCCGAGGCAGGGTCAGGTTGGTAGGTGGAGGGAAAGGGGAAGGACCTGGATGTCATGCTTGAGGTCTAGCATGGCTATATGCACTCCAAGCAAGACGATGTGCTGTATGCATTGACTATGTGTGCACCAAATGATGGCATGCATCTTGCAGGTGCAGCGGGGAATCTAGGCAGCGAAAGCGAGATGGAAAGGGGAACAGTGAAAGGTGCGGAGTAGGGGTGGGATGGTACAGATGTTTCAGGGTCGTCGGCCCTGGTTGCAATGCGAGCTCAAGCGAGCTAGTTGCTGATTTCAAAAAAGTGGAAGGTCGCTTGGACCTCACTGATGGAAGGACCTAGGAAAAGGGGAGAGGGCGATGGAGAAGAACACACAGGATAGAAATCGGGACCGGCATATATTGGGGAAGAGGGGAAGATGATGGTACAAGTGCCAGAAGAGGAATACTATCTAAGTGCATCACGAGTACATAAGGGCCCTGTTGTAGTGTATTGTATTGTATTGTATGATATGTAACTGGGCAGTGTTACACCCATCATCTCAGAAACAAGCACATCTGATTCTTCTTTGCTACTGCTATATATATGTAGCTGTTTGCCCTTCAATATCTGCAAAGCAGACTTCAGGAGGTGCTTGTAAAGTGTGGGCTGCTCTTTCTTCTTGAGCAGTCTACCTTTGACTTGTGGCATTATAAGCTGAACACTGCCATTCTGACGAAATACTAAAAAAATGAGTCAATGACATGGTGACTGATAGATGGACCATTACTCATACATGGATGCAACCAATACCCTAGAAAGAAAACCTCATATGATGACTCTGCCATCATCTGATCAAACCAATGATTATAAATTTCTTGAATTGAATTGCTCAAGTATGAAAGTCTGCATTTAGGATCAGCAAGTAACCGTTCCAGATGCCAGGCAATGCAGACCCATGCATAGAACACATCTGTGCATGTTGTATTTTGCCCCTCTAGTGTTATGATAGCATTGGCTCCAGACAAGAGAAGTTGAATGAAAGATGACAGATTGCTCATGAAACTGTAGTGCATTGGACATTTTTCAAGATACAGCAACAATTTCTTTGTCTGAATTTTCTGCTATTATGAGTCATTATTAGAAAGATTTTGAATGAGATATACTGCAGGAGTATTGAATATTAGTATGCCTTTTTCAAGGCAGGCTGTTATTGCTGGCATACATGATTCAACTGCCTTGGCCTGAATGTATGAGGTTGAAAACCATGTTTCTGATGCTGACTTCATGCCTTCCAGTATTTCCAACTTTTTGCACTCAACAGAGAGCTGAAAAGTGCCATAGTTTGATTTTCCAAAATAGTTTGAGATGCCCCAGATGATGGAGAGAAGCTATAGAGCAATCATATTATTTCTAATGATAGTTTTTGCAATAAGAGAATAGCCATTTACCTCTTTAAATACTTTTCCAAGATCTTTCATATAAATATTGAGATTATGACATGGGTTATAGATGTTGAGAATCCATGGATACTTTTTATATAACTCTATCTTAGAAACATAGATATTGGCACCACCATCACCAGCTACAGCACCATACTTTGCTATGCCATGCTCAATGAGAACCTGGATTGTGGCCTTAAATTCAACAATACAGAAATATAAGAACAAACCATACCTGCTCCGCAACATCATGCAGTGCTTGTCCAGTTACAGAAACACCTTTGAACACATGACCCTCTGCAAAGATGGACCTCTGCACTGATGTTGTCATGTGAAATATGTAGATTTCATCTCTGGCACATGTGCTCCATTTGTTATATGACAATGTCAAGAATGTGTGCTCAGCTAAGAATTCAGCAAGCTTCCCTCTAACTGTAATGCTTTTCTGAGTGATATGTCTAGCAAAGTGGATAGTGATCATAGAGTACCAATACAATAACAAAGCACACCAGGGAACGAAGAGATACTGTTCTATCTCAACTATGGAATGCACCTCTGGAAGGGAGAACTGCAGACAATAGAAGGAAACAATTCCACAGCAAAGAACTTTGTTGAAAGAATGGACCAAATATGGAAAGAAGCAAATGCTGTGCTGCAGTATGCACAAACACGAGCCAAAGACAATTATAATGCGAGATGAAAACCAGCCTGTGAATATAAGAAAGGGGATGGAGTATGGCTTGAAGCCACTAATATCACAGTCAATTAACCATTAAAGAAGTTATTGGCACTCTGATATGGACCATTCAAGGTGATTAAAAAGAAAGGAGCCTTGGCATATCACCTGGAACTCCTAGCATCATAGCAGCTGATACACCCCATGTTCAATAAAACACTACTCACATCTTATAAAGGACTCTGTTTCAAGATACAAGAGTGACCATTGCTGCCACCCCTGAAATTATAAATGATGAAGAAGAGTATGAGATAGAAGAAATTCTAAAAGAAAGAAACAAGGAAGGGGAATGCTATTCCTAGTCAAATGGAAAGGATATAGACATGAGGAGAACATATAGATCAAAGAGAAGGAACTGGGGAATGTGCAGCAAGCTCTAGACCACTTCTTAAAGAAGACTGCAAACCAGAATAAAAAGACCATAACAAGAGGGAAGAAGACCAAAAATTGCATATCATGACCACCAATGCCCCCATCAGCATCAACAGCAGTGATGAGAGCTGTGCACCTACCCCCAACTGCCCAAACAACTATGAGAATCTAGCAAGGATTCTCAATGGTAGTGACTACATGGACCCTCTCGCTATCATACTTGGCATGTACATGCACTATGTTTAAGGAGTGCAAGCTATTGAAACGGAGCAAAGGCTGGTGGAATCAGCACTGTTCTGAAACTTTGGACACCTTCAGGCAGACCCGGTCTGAAGGTGACCACCGCATCTGGCGATAAGCTATTAAAGATGCCAAATGCACCTTCTTTGATCAGCGAATCAAGGAAGTTGCTGAAAAATCACAACATCCATGGGATCTAGCTGCATGGATGAAGCAAAGACCGCTCCCAGCTTACGAGGCCATCTCCTTTTGGGAACAGCCTTGTAACTCTATCGAGTCACTGTGGAATGCGCTCAACAAATCCTATAATGCTGCGTCTGACAGGCCAGTTAATCTGGATAAGCTCGATGAGCTCGAGCCTCATCCAATTCAGGACTGGGTCCCATTCTCTGCTGCAGAACTCCAAGAGTCCTTGGAGCCTTGTAGCAACACCTCTGCCCAGGACCAGATCATCTGTCCTGGGCCATGTTAAACAGCTTGTGAAATTCCCTCACTTGACTGATTTCATCCTGAACATTGCTAATGCATGTTTGGAACTGGGCCATTGGCCCTCTTACTTTAAGCAGAGCTTGTCAGTGATTATTCTGAAACCTGGCAAACCTGCATATAATACCCCAAAGGCCTTTCACCTGATTGTGCTTTGAATACTCTCGGCAAACTCGTCAAGAAGATGCTAGCATGACGTATGCAATATGAAGCAACTAAATTTGCTGTCTTTGACCCGAAGCAGTTTGGTGGCATCCAACAGAACTCTACAGAGGATGTGGGTGTCTTCTTAACCCATATTATCTGGCAAGGCTGGCTAAAGGCCTCAAAATGAGTGTCATCACTTTCGATGTCGCTCAATATTTTCCATCACTCAACTATTGTATGTTAGTGAGGATACTACAGCATGGAGGCTTTCACATCAAGTGTCAAAGTTCTTCAAATCCTACTTCATTGGGTGTAAGACTTCATATGCCTGGCGCAGTGCCATCTCGCCAGAGTTTGATGCCGATGTTGGTGTCGGCCAAGGCTCTGCTCTATCCCCGGTACTGTCACCTGTATTTGGCACCAGTACTGAAAATATACCAGAAGGTTGGTGACATGCCGACCATCATGTCATTTGTGGATGATGGACTGATCATTGCTCAGTCCAAATCCATTCCGGACAATGTTCCAAAGCTCTAGAAGGCATATGTGTCTGTGCACAACCTCTTCACAGACTTTGGTCTTGTTGTTGAACACAACAAACTGAACTGCAGCATTTCTCGTGCAATAGTAAGGACCCCTGTCCTTCTATTGATTTGGGTTTTGCCCCATTCATGGGCAACACTCCTCTATGGCCTAAAGATGTCTGGAGATACCTTGGGTTTTTCTTGGATGCGCACCTGTCCTTTAAGGAGCATGTCCATTTCTATGCCACGAAGGCACTGACAACTGCCAGGGCTTTTCAGATGCTGGGCAACTCTGTGCAAGGACTATCCTCAACAGAAGCGCATTCTCTACCTGTCATGCACACATCCTATCGCAATGTACAGATGTTTACTCTGGAACTTCAATGGTATGCGCAATGTCGCACTGATGAAGCAGCTTCGTCAGATGCAGTGTAAGGCTTGCATTTGGATTAATGGCCAGTTCTGCACCATCTGGAGGGTGCAGCTAAAACGATGGCCTGTGTCGAGCCAATCGCTGGGTTCATCAAGCATCTGAAAGCCGGATCCTCTGCCCGTCTTGCTAACTCCAACCTGAGGCATGCCCTCAGGTCTCTCACCACCCTGCCTGCAGTGGGGGATCCCTCAAGGTCGAAGAACTTGACCTCCCTCTTGGACAGGCAGTGCAGTGTGCTCAAGTCCCCTCTCAAGGATTTGGTGGACCTTAAACCACCTAACTTTCTATCTATGGACTATTTCGCAGATGCAAATAATCTGGGCAGGTGGCTCGTTGACCAGTTCAGCAGCTGCCTTGAGATCCATAAGCTCCTTGGCAGAGACGAAGACTCTGTCAGGGCTTATCATGCATTGCTCGAACAAGTGCTTGCTGAGTGCCAGCTTGAGCCTAACTGTGTATACACAAGTAGTGATGGTGCCGTGCCCATGAAAGCAGATACACTCAGACAGTCAGTGTACTCGTCCTGGATATACCAAGGCAATACACTCATTTTTGAAACTCATCAGCCTGTCGGCAAAGTGACAAGTGATGATTCCGAGCTGATTGGACTATGTATGTCAATCCAAAAGGCTATCGCACAGGATGGAGCTATATCCATCATGTGCTTCCTTGACTCGATGAATGCAATCAATTGCATCATCGATTGCAACCCCTACTCTGTGCAGTCGCATTCTATTGCACTGTGCACCTCATTGCATGCTTGGTTTACCCAATCCGAGCTGCACAGGATTACATTCTGCATGTCCCTTCCTTCTGGAAGTGGCTATTCAAGTCAAAGTGCATGAGTCAGTGCGTGGCCTCGACATCCCTCAGGGACTTCATCCCTTGTATACCACAGATGCACTCTGAAAGGAGGCGGATGATGAGATGCACACCTCTTGTTCCATGAATCTGGAATCAAGAAATATATTGGTGCTTCCATGTTTCGATTCCACAATGCTGGAAAGCCTGAATCCTATGAGCATTCACTTCGTAAAAGAACAGGTTTCATGAAGTTGGTGACAGGCAACGAGCTATTTGCTCGCTGCTATTGTGTAGCATGTGGACATGCGCCAATCAATGTGTATCGAGCACGGTTCAATTTTGTTGAGAGTGATGAATGCTCTTGTGGATGTAGGCCTGAGGACTCCATCCACGTTATGACTCTGTGCCATAACTGGGACAGACCAACCAAATGCCAGTATGATGCCTTTGTGCATTCCTGGTTCGTTAAGTACCTAACGTCTAATAAGGCAGCGGGTGCTTTTATCCCGGATCCAGAGGTGGGTAACTGCCTCTTCGCAGCGGGGGATACTTAGGGTTATGGCTCCTTGCAGGGCCTTTGCGCAGAAATAACTGCAGCCGGCCTTCGGACTGGGGGACCCAGAGCATCAATTCAACATAGTGTTTGACGAAAGCAAACACTGAGCTTTATTGCATATTGCAGACTCTGCGACACCTGTCATTATGGGCCCTTTTAGACCCTTTACATGGAACTGACCATGTCTGGCTCTTAGGAGCTGGGGACATGAGCCGAGCAAGCAAGTCAGCATGAGCACATGCCTAAGTGGCATGCGCACAGGCAGGAGACAGCAGGGTTAGTGCACCCTCTATGTATATTTCCTCAGTCTGGTTACGGTCAGACTAGTTGTATTTATTGTAGGTACCTTCATGTATTTACAAGCAGACTGCCACTGAGCACCGCTTTATAAATTGTTGATTTAAAAAAAAAAAAAATACATGCACTATGTTATGACCATCTGCATGCACCTCTGGACTGGGTGAACCCCTGATGGGACTGGCCCCACTGCAGCAGAATGTATTGCACTTTGCGAGGCAATGGAAATGTTTTGCACAGAAAACTGGTGATTT
This sequence comes from Macrocybe gigantea, assembly GCA_011319805.1. Lineage (NCBI taxonomy): Eukaryota > Fungi > Basidiomycota > Agaricomycetes > Agaricales > Callistosporiaceae > Macrocybe > Macrocybe gigantea. Next base: position 165,803 of record SJRY01000065.1, on the reverse strand, counting down.
AAACTCCTTGCCACCATACCATCACATCCATCACATCAATGAAGAACTCATTCATACATGGGCCCCATATGCTGCAACTGCCTGGGAGAGCAATATGGGTGGAATAGCTGGACTAAGGTTTTTTTGCAAGGACACAAATCTAAAGAGAGGTGATGTTACAGACATTACCCAAAGGACCATTTAATTTCTTATCTTATCTTTTCCATATCCCTTATCTCTCCTATCATACTGTGCAGTGCACAGTTATCGAGTTATTTCACTTCCCTAGTCATCCTGAGTCATCTCCTTCCAGTCTTACTCATCTGCAGTCCACAGCATTGTGCAGCCCATGGTCCATGCTCAAGTACTATAGCATATAGAAGGACTCCCAGATGTACCAGTAGCACTAGGCTTCATATTCCTTTTGCCATCATCTCAAGACCACTCTCACACTTAGTCTGCCTGAGTCCTTTTGAGATTCGTCTAGCCTAACAAGATAAACATATCAAAAGGTCTCTGATTATCATGTATATGTTAATATTACAGACTATTGGAAGAGTATTGATAGAGTATTGATAGGTTTCCAGAGTCAATTAAGAGTCCATCAAGAGTATTAGTCACTTTCAATACTCTATCAGACATCTATCAGAACTGTATCAAGACTCTTGAGTGCAAACAAGACTCTATCAGAACCCTATCAATACCCTATCAGAAGTGAATCAAAACTGATCAATACTAACAAAGACTCTATCAAGACTCTCAACATTCTATCAAGGTCTATCAAGAGTCTATCAGAGGTTGTGGGCAAGTGTAATGTACACCAAAAAAAAGCCAGAGGTTTTAAAAAAATCCCTCTCTAGTTGTGCTGCATGAATCCTTTGTGTTGATATAGAGATCATTATGAAGAATCAAGAGATGGAAGGAGAAATTTCCTCATTAGCAAAGGGGTATGATGGACTGTATCACATGGTTGTTGCATACACATCTAGGATGAGTGAACCTCCTCCAAAGGAGTTTCACCTTGGCAAGGATATGTCTGGATTGGCATTATGTCTTATTCACTTTCCACCTCAACATTGATCTACATCATCAATTCGAAAGAAAAGGATCAGCAGTTTTTTTTTATGTATTTAACTCCTTGACATCTGAGTAGTGTTCTGTTGATTTAATTGGCATCTATGGGATGCAGCTGTTGGCACCCACAAACATTCGCCAACCAGTCAAGATTCCGAGGCTAGCACTTCCATAACCGGATTGACGTGTTTGTCTGATTGTATGACTACAAGTGCCGGCGGATGAGTGGTGAGTATCATCGATAAGTTTTTCTGATGAATTCGCCAGCCCCGCAGTTTTTTTTGGCTTCTGATTTGGAGACGGCACGTCAATGTTGGACAGTGCTGCTGATCGGCGACGGTAGTCATCGTCCCTGTTCTTTACCGTCTTTACTGTTCCTACGGGCCCGGTGATGGAATGGAATGGAGTTTGGAGGTACACGGTCTCTTGGTGCTTCTTGGGCATTAATGCGGCTGAATCTTTGCTTTGTCACTCAATCGCGCTGGTAGACAGAAATGTTTCCGCTTATCAGATCCGACGGTTCGAGGAATCTGTAGCAGGATGGGAGGCAGGTTTGGGGCCCAGCGAGTCGGGGGTGGTGACGTCTTGTGTTGATCTATAAACGTCATCGGAGGTAGCAAAGGCCGTTCGTGCGAACGAGGTTGACGAGTATATTGTGGCCCGCATGATCACAGGTGCAAGTGTTTTGTGGGCCTGAACCTGCCAAGGAAAAATTCTTGAGCTTGAGAAACAAAGGAGAAAAAGGTTGCAAGTGCTGGGATGACAGCGTTACGCCACGAGCAAAGTGAGACGGGCCAGCGGGGCTGGGAACCAGGGGGGATGAGAACGGGCATGGGTGGCGACGATGTTTTTTGAATGTCCGCGAAGATCGAGGGACGAGCTGCACGTGTTTGCAAGCGAACAAGGAAGAAGGGTCTGGCGTGGGTTATAACTGGCTGTATTCCAAATGCCTGCATGCTGTCCCAATGCCCTTTCAGAGATACCTCGACGATGCTTCAGCTGGTCAGCAACACCAGAACGGCGATGACCCCTTCGGTCATTCTTCTAGTCCTATTCCTTTACAGATACCCCAATTCCTTTATGGCGGTGCACCCACACTCGCACCTGGCGGAGGCGCTGAAGTGCTCTTTCCTGCCATGTTCAACCCACAGGACGTGACGGCCTCGTCATGGCTCGCCCACAGTGGTTTCAATCCATATACATCTAATTACGTCTCCAACTTTCTGTACGTTCATGACTTTTTTTTGTCGTTCAGGATATGCTGATTTGCTGCGATCGATTTTCGCTCTCTTTTGCGCGTAACTTTCTGGATTCATAGGTCCGCTGCCTCGTATTCAGGCCACTTTGATGGCCAGTCTGACGACCAAACAACTCCCACCCATGCTGCCTCGGATCCAACTTCGTTTCATGGCCATCTGTCCCCCTCATCATCTGTCCCTCCACATGACTTGAGCATGTTTTTACGACCGTCAGTCTCCATACAGTCAGCCGCCTCGCCTCACGATGCCTCTGTTTCTCCGCCCGACTTGCATCATACCTTCGCAGACGTCCCGCCGCTCCCGTCTGACCCTACCAACATCACCGCCCCATCCGCGCTCGGTCTTCCTGTATATTCCGCGTCGGGTTTCGATCTCCTTTCTGTCCTCACCCGTGTCGCCACACGCCCCAATCCACGCGTCGTCCTCGGTCCAGTCGACCTTACATGTTCGTTTGTTGTCGTCGATGTTCGACGTCACGATAATCCAATCGTCTATTGCTCCCCGACGTTCTGTCACCTGACTGGATACTCGGAGCATGAAGTTCTCGGTCGCAACTGCCGGTTCCTCCAGGCTCCGGGTGGCAACGTCCGTCGCGGAGAACAGAGGCAGTTCACGTCTCATCAGAGTGTGGCTTTCATGAAGAAGAACCTCGTAGCTGACAAAGAATGCCAGATCAGCATCGTCAACTACAAAAAGGACGGCAAGGCGTTTATCAATCTTGTGACGGTCATCCCTATCTCAGGAGGAGTCTCTGGCCAGGAGCATGAGGAGAACGACGTGGTGTATCATGTCGGATTCCAAGTCGACCTTACTGAGCAGCCAAACGCCATACTTCAGAAGCTTCGTGACGGAAGCTACATTGTCAACTACACCGCCAACTCCGAAGCTTCTTCTCTGTCTCTCATCAGAACGCCGCCACAACTGCCACCAATTCAGTCTTCCAATGCGCTCCGCGACGGCGGTGGCGGCAAAAAGCCGTCCAGCGCACCACCTCTTTACATGTCCAGAGTTCTCAGACGAATGCTGAACGACCCAAAGTTTCTCAAACGCTTTCCTCTCACTACATCCACGACGGTACTACCTCCAAACTCCAGCTCGAGCTCTCAAGCGCTAGCTGGAAGCTCCGCGGATGCCAGCGGGTTCGCTAATCATCCGCTCTCTCTCGTGCTTCTGGAAAACACCTCAGATTTTATTCACGTCGTCTCGCTCAAGGGCAGCTTTTTGTATGTCGCGCCGAGTGTGCGTCGTGTCCTCGGGTACGAACCGGACGAGCTGGTTGGAAAATCGGTGGCGGATATCGCGCATCCCGAGGACGTCGTACCCATTATGCGAGAGCTCAAGGATGGCAGTAGTACCGGCGCTGGTGTCGGATCTTCCCTTCTTCACCCACCCAGTACGTCCGGCGACCTCCTTCAGCAGCATTCGAGCCCCCGGTCCGTCGACATGCTATTCCGAGCTCGAGTCAAGTCGGGGCGGTACGTCTGGGTTGAGTGTCGAGGTCGACTGCACGTCGAGCCGGGAAAGGGACGCAAGGCGATCATTCTCAGCGGCCGGGCGAGGGAGATGAGTTATCTCGAATGGGGCCTCTTGGCGAGGTGCGGCAGTCTGGAACCGATGCAAGCGCATTCAGGTGAAGGTGGAAGCTCTCAACCATCTCCCCGGGGTGCGACTGCTACTTCCACTGGCGGCGAGGCGATTTCTGGGGAATGGTCAGCGGACACGGCAGCCTCCTTGTCGCAGAGGCAGGCATTCGCCACATGCTGGGATGGGAGAGTGACGAGATTATCAGCAAGCGGTTTGAGTCTCTCATGCTCTCCGCACTCGACGCCAGAGCTGTTGAAGGAGGTATTTGTAGTCTGAGGAGCCGCGGTCCGAGGCGCCGGATGCTTGGACGTCGGACTGTGAGATGGCGAAAAAGGATGGGAGTGCGATCAAGGTCCGGATTGTGCTTTACCGTACCATGCCTAGGAATTCGCTAGCGCAGGACGGACTGGTGCCTCTCTTGAGCATAACGCCCCCGCCAATCGTCATACATGTTAGAACGATAGGCACGACACCGACATCCTCTTCGAGCACGGGATCTGGAGCGTCCTCACCTTCCACGCAACCGCCATTGATTCATCCACCCAATGCTAACGTGTTCGAGGAGCTTGAGACAAGCAGAAATTCTAGCTGGCAGTACGAGCTTCAACAGCTCAAGTTTGCTAATCAGCGCTTGGTTGACGAAGCCAGGGCTTTGGAAGCTCAGTTCCAGGCGATGCCGTTGCTGACTCCGCCCGTTCTCGTGCCGTCGCAAGGACGAGGGAAAGTGGAGAACACCGCAGAGGCTCCCTCGTCTTTTACTGACCTGTCGTCTCCGTCCACGTCCCAGCCGCTTTATCCCGCTGAACCGACTTTGATGTCGAGCGATTCGAGCAGTCTGGCTGGTGCTGTATCTCCTCTCCACCCTCCGACGCAAGGAGACCGTCAACGTCAACGTCAACTGTCGTTCCGGCATCCACAGCCATGCCACCCAGCCTTCATGTCATCCGGACCACCCATCGAACCCGACACGCAATTCTGCGAGCAGCAGCAGCACGTCCTTCAGTCATCTGATTCGGGTCTGCCTTTGAGCAGCAGCCACCCCCATCATGCATGCCGACACGCGACAGCTCCGTCAACGATATCTAGTGTTTCATCTTATCACTCACAGTCTCGATGCCTTGCATCGGAGCTTGCGGGCGATGTGCGGGGTGCTACTGGTTTGGAACTGGTGCTGCAAAGGGCGCCACCAGTGTACGGCGCAAGCGTTCCGCAGATGCCGGTTCCTCAGGAAACGACTGATATGCTGGCTGCCTCTTTCTGTCTCGCAGGTGTAGCAGAATGTCAGGAGCAATACAAGCCGTCACAGTCGTGTACACCCATGTTTCGAGGTGTCAAGCGTCCTTGGGATGGTGGAGACACTCTGGCTTACTTGTCATAATGCACAAAATATTTATTGTAAATTTCCGCAGAATCATTTTATTGATGTGAAAAGCACAGAAAGAGGGGTGCTCAATTCTCAGTTCCAAAAGTTCAGGTCACTTTGTTCATTAAGAAATTCCCTCATTCGACATGGGTCAGCCAAACCCACGGAGGAAAGAACAGCAGAAATTTTTATTTACTAATATAGAGTACAAGTTTTGTATTTAAACAGTTCAAAATCGTAGACGTTTGCCCATCTTCCGACTGCCTCTCTTCGCCGCGCCGCCGTTCCCCTTTGAAATCCAACATCACTGTAGTGACAGGCATCACAAATTTAATTTTGAATTTGCGCAGGAGGGAATACTTATGACGGACCGATATATTGAAGCCGAATTCGGAGGTATTGTCGGAGTTGAATCTGCCTCGGCTAACAGTCCATGCAGGTTCGCCTGGTCCTCGGTGCGGCGGACACGAGGCCTCCATTCTGTTTACGACCGTCTATTGATCATTTCTTCATATCTATTGCCCTGTGTGTACCACTATCTGGATGAATGTCTGCCTCCGATACAAGCCCGAAACCGCCTCAGGACCTCGGTGAGCACTTTTCTACAAAATAAAGACTGACCTACAATAACGGACGGGCAGTTGCTATATTTCATGCATCATTCCATCCGACCCGAGGCAACATAGTCGATTGGTGTCTCAAGGCTAGTGAGGGTGCGTCGTTATACCTTTCATGCCTTGCTATCCATTAAATGATTGTTTGCTAGACTTGAATCTCGACCATGTTGAGTTCAGCGCCCTTCCCAGTGGTTTGCATCTCGTAGGAGAGGATGTCATGTGCGTTACTCATATCCTTGATTCTGCTATAGAAATGGGAGGTTCTTTCCAGATATTTCACTAAAGACGGCCTTCATGGCGTCTGTGTCTTTCGAAGAAGGAAAACAGTTGAGCACGGTCATCGTGGATTTCGGCTTTCATCTTTAGGCATACTTTTGGCTAAATCTCGACGGCCGCGGCCTTGGAGACACGTAAAGGACTTGAAAGACCTTACTACGACAATTTATACGCGTTCTCAGACTTCTGGTGCCTTGGATCCGACAGAATTTGATTGGGAGCCTGCGAGCGCCTTCTTTGAAGAGCGGAAAATTAGGGGGGCAGATTTGGGTGGAGCGAGAGAATGGAATGGTTGGTGTCACGAGCTTGGGGAGGTGATTGATGCTGGCTGACTGCCTCTTGGAAAAAAAAAGAAAAAGCTGACCTATTGAAGATCGAAACCGATCCATCAGGCGCGAACCCGGCATTGCACCTTCCTCACCTCCTTCGGATTCTCGGACCCTCCTCCCTGTCCCTCTACAAGCATGTTTTAGCCCGTCGGAGAATACTTATTTATACGCTTCCTCCCGTTGAAGCCGCCTGTGTACTCTGCCAAGTTGCCGCTGATATGTGCTACGACCTTCAGCAAGAGCGCGGGACCGATATCAGCAGTCCTGTACAACCTATCCGGACCCGAAAAGGAAAATGCAGCGACGCTATCAATGTCCTCGGTATCGTTACACTTAACGACCTCGACAGAATGCATGCAGAAGGCCAGACCGGCCGTGGGTGGATTGCTTGTAGGTCGCTCGATACAGTTTATAAGATGTTGATCTCACCCCTCTTCCTTTCCAAGGTACTACCGACGCCATCTTCCTCGATAAACCTTCGTGTTATGACTTGTTAATTGACCTGACCACATCAACGCCTAGCAAGGCTACCCGGCCTACTTTCTACTCTTCAAAGCCTGTTGTCTCCCCAAGTTCACCGAGCGCGAAAGGCCCCAGCCATCGACTTTCAATGATCAGGTTCGCTTGGAGCGACGTCAAACTGGTTCGTCGATATTTTGAGCGTCAGATTCGTCCCTAACTGTCCTATCTTGCGACCAGTGGAATGAACTAGATCGCATACTCCTACTCGACGCTGATAGTCATTCCCAACGCAGCTGTTGTGGTCCATCGACGGCACCAGAATCTCGCTCCAAGTTAACCTCGGCGTGGTCGGACGTCTGGCGTGTCTACGAAGATGTCTGCGTCATGTGTGCTGGGCTGTGGATCGGCTCTTGGCGCAGCAATTCAAAAATGTCGTACTCCACCGCGGGTGGATCTGAGAACTGGGGAAAGATACGGTTAGAAGGCGACGATGACCTCAGCATGACCGGAGACGGCTTTGTGAGGAGCCTCGGACTTGGTATCGAGGGCCGACCGAGTGGCAGCGCGACCAATAAAGCCATGAGGAGTACCAGCGGGATGTCATGGTCGAGTGGAAGGGGCACCATCGTCAACACCAACCCCGATGCTGCTGGAAGTAGCGGCAAGGGAAAGGCGAGACGAACATCAATGTCGACCGCAGCGACCATGGCCATGGAAAGCGAAGAACAATTCGATGTTATCGGCGAAGACGAGCGACGCGATCGCGATGAACGCCAAATGATGACGACTTTATCCCTATTACAGACTTTTCACGCTCATTCCTCCTTCCAGCTCTCAATGCTAGATTCATTTATACCCGACGACGGTTCAACGCCAATAGTATATATATCTCCGAAGGACCTAGTTTTGTTCGAACTCGGTCCATTCAGCGGATCGGATGCTAAGTATCTCGAGTGGTTGTCATCAGAATATGGAGGCGGTTCGAAGATAATTGTGAGACGAGGATGGAGAGATTTATTGGGTGTCTTATTTGGATATTAGAAATTGTTTTTCTAGATACCCCAGATCACCACATCTACATTCCGTTAACCGTGTCTTTCTAGGCCTTTTTTAATCTTATAACGACTTGGAAATGAATATTTACCTAGGATTAGAGTGTATTTGCAGCCCACAGCAAACTCAACTTTTCCAGCAAACTTTGGATGATTTTGGGCAAAGTTAACCGAAGGCACAGACATCTAACCAGATTTGGTTCTGGATCTGTAACAGCCGCTGCCAGCTTGGTTCCACATTTCCACCCATTTTGCATGACAGACAATGCCAATGACCACATTGAGCATGCTTTATGGGATCTTATACCCAGAAAATCCTGTTGGAATACAACCGTGACACTGTTATGGATGCCACCCAATGGACCATTCAATTTCCTCATCTTATCTTCCTTCCCCCTCATTATCTATCACACAGCCTTGCACAGTGCGCAGCTTATCACACAGCCTTGTGCAGCATGCAGCCACTCAAGACATTTCCTTTCCCTACAGTGTTTACCGCTCAAAACTGACAACTCCCACGGTCAAAACTCAAAGACTTTATACCATCTCGTAAACTCTCTCATTCTACATAAAACACATCCATTCGTACTCGTAAATAGTCCAGCTTCAAAGTTATCTCGTCCAATTTTAATAAAAGTCGAGTTCAAAATTTTGTGATGTTCCAAAAGTGAATTTGGAGCAGAGTTTGTCAGAGTTGCCTTATTTGGTATATTATATAATACAGCAGCGCGGCTAGTTTACCATGATGCCGATGCTCATCATCACCAGCGGCCCGCAACGCCTGTGCGATTTGTATTTCTTCACAGTGTGTTCAGCCACGCGGCCAGTCAAGCCTTTCCTGCCATTTTTCTCTTCAGATTTTGCTCCGAATTATTGTAGAACAGTAAAAATCCTTGAGATACTCACCTATATACATCCATGTACCTCCATGTCTTGTGAAAAAATGCTCGGATCATCTTAAACGGGGCAATCATCGAGAATTTCTGAACCATCAAGATCGGGCTCATAATTTGGGTCCATGACAATTTCAAGCAGCTCCTCGATGATTCCCGTGTTGAAGTACTTTGTTCCCGAGGCGCGTTGCCTCTTCGCCTGACTTTCTTTCTTCTTTGGACATGCCATTGCGATTCTGCGGACCACGGCGGACTCTGATAATTTTTTGTTTTTCGATCTCCCAAAAGTGAATGATTATGTAATACAGCCAATTTTTCGAAAATGCAGAATTACGCTAATTAGACCATGTTTCCTTCCTAAATTTCAATTTGCGGTCTTTCGGGCGAAAATTGAGGTCTCCACAGAGATGCTGCGTTTAAGTGGTTGACACTGTAGTCATTCTAAGTCACTCTCTGCTAGTCTTACTCATCTGCAGTCCACAGCATTGTGCAGTCCATGGTCTGTGCTTGCATACTGTAACATATATAAGGACTCCCAGATGTACCAGTAGCACTAGGCTTAATATTCCTTTTGCCATCGTCTCAAGACCACTCTCACACTTAGTCTGCCTGAGTCCTTTTGAGATTCATCTAGCCTAACAGGATGAGTCCAAAGTGTACTCAACCCTTAAGGCATGGATGGACCAATTGCGACAGAAAGACATCTTCCTGGAAAGACTCTGTAAGATCAATCAGATGAATAATCATGATGCACTCTACACATTGCTCAATCTCAGACAAAAACCATGATTTGTCAGAGGAGGAAATGGAAACCAAATAGATGTACCCTTAACAATCATGACTCTGGATACTGGACAGACATATAGCATAAAGGCCTTACTTGATATGGGATGTACTGGATCCTGCATAGATCAGAAATTCATAAAGAAAAAGGAAATCAATACAAAGTGATATTCTATTCCTATTCTAGTCTATAATGCAGACGGAACCCATAACATGGCAGGTGATATATGAGAATATGTTGAACTGAGAGTCTGAGTCTAGGATCATGTTGAGTGAATGGTCTTCTGGGTTACTGAATTCAAAAAGGGCCAGATCTTCATTAGTTACAAGTGGGTCAAATATCATAACCCTCGAATCGATTGGAAAACAGAAAAGATTACATTTGATCAATGCCCTGAAGAGTGTCAGCAGATTGTCAGGATGAATCAGACTGTTGAAGTCGCCCATGGCATCACCTTTCTTCTTTATAAAAAAGAAGAATGGATTTCTACAACCTGTACAGAATTATCAGAAGTTAAACAATATGATGATAAAGAACAAATACCTGCTCCTCTTGATCCAAGAGTTAATCAACAAACTGAAGGAAGTGAGGTTCTTTACAAAACTCAATATCTGATGGAGATACAATAATGTCCACATGAAAGAAGGTGATAAATGGAAAGCTGCCTTTTGGACAAATCAGGGAATGTTCAAACCCCTAGTTATGTTCTTTGGACTGATGAATTCACCAGCTACCTTTCAAATGATGATGAATATGATTTTTAAAGATGAAATTAATCAGAGACATATTGTTATCTATATAGATGATATTCTTATCTTTAACAAAGACTTGAATGAACATAGACAACTCATCCAACATGTATTAGAAAAGCTAAAAGATAATAAGCTTCACCTGAAATCTAAGAAGTGCTCATTTTATCAAACAGAAGTAGAGTACCTCAGAATGATCATCTCTGAAAACAGTATTAAGATGGATCCTGTCAAAGTTGAAGGCATCAAAGGATGGCCAAAACCCATCTGTAAAAGAGACATCCAACAATTCTTAGGCTTTTGCAACTTCTATCAGCACTTTATTGAAGGATTCACAAAGATCGTGAAACCTTTGACAGAGCTAACTGGAAAAGCCAATTGAACATGGGGAAAAGCCCAAGATGATGCATTTGATAGATTAAAAAACCAGATCTGCTCAGCACCAATTATTGCAATGCTATAAGATGACAGAAAATTCTAAATAGAGGTCGATGCTTTGAATTATGCAATAGGAGGCATCCTTTCTCAGGAACAATCTAATGGCTTTCATGTCAAAGGCATTGAACCTGATGGAACAGAATTATGAGACCTATGACAAAGAGATGCTTGCAATCGTGACCAGACTTGAGGAATGGTGCTAGTATCTCTGTGGTGCTAAACAGAAATTTGAGATTTGAACAGATTATAAAAATCTCAAATACTTCTTTCAGATCAGAAACTGAATTGCCAGCAAGCTCACTAGATTTCAGAACTCCAGGACTATGACTTCATTCTGGAGCACAAATCTGGGAAATCAATGACAAAGGCAGACAGTCTGTTGAGATGACCAGACCATGAGAAGGGGAAGAACAATAATAAAAATGTCATACTCCTAAAACCAGAGATTTTTCACTGAATCTGTATGGCAAAAATTGTTAGGCTAGACGAATCTCAAAAGGACTCAAGCAGACTAAGTGTGAGAGTGGTCTTGAGATGATGGCAAAAGGAATATGAAGCCTAGTGCTACTGGTACATCTGGGAGTCCTTCTATATGCTATAGTACTTGAGCATGGACCATGGGCTGCACAATGCTGTGGACTGCAGATGAGTAAGACTGGAAGGAGATGACTCAGGATGACTAGGGAAGTGAAATAACTCGATAACTGTGCACTGCACAGTATGATAGGAGAGATAAGGGATATGGAAAAGATAAGATAAGAAATTAAATGGTCCTTTGGGTAATGTCTGTAACATCACCCTCTCTTTAGATTTGTGTCCTTGCAAAAAAACCTTAGTCCAGCTATTCCCACCCATTATTGCTCTCCCAGGCAGTTGCAGCATATGGGGCCCATGTATGAATGAGTTCTTCATTGTAGGCATGGATGTGATGGAGTATGGTGGCAAGGAGTTTAAATCACCAGTTTTCTGTGCAAAACATTTCCATTGCCTCGCAAAGTGCAATACATTCTGCTGCAGTGGGGCCAGTCCCATCAGGGTTCACCCAGTCCAGAGGTGCATGCAGATGGTCATAACATAGTGCATGTACATGCCAAGTATGATGGCGAGAGGGTCCATGTAGTCACTACCATTGAGAATTCTTGCTAGATTCTCATAGTTGTTTGGGCAGTTGGGGGTAGGTGCACAGCTCTCATCACTGCTGTTGATGCTGATGGGGGCATTGGTGGTCATGATATGCAATTTTTGGTCTTCTTCCCTCTTGTTATGGTCTTTTTATTCTGGTTTGCAGTCTTCTTTAAGAAGTGGTCTAGAGCTTGCTGCACATTCCCCAGTTCCTTCTCTTTGATCTATATGTTCTCCTCATGTCTATATCCTTTCCATTTGACTAGGAATAGCATTCCCCTTCCTTGTTTCTTTCTTTTTAGAATTTCTTCTATCTCATACTCTTCTTCATCATTTATGATTTCAGGGGGTGGCAGCAATGGTTACTCTTGTATCTTGAAACAGAGTCCTTTATAAGATGTGAGTAGTGTTTCATTGAACATGGGGTGTATCAGCTGCTATGATGCTAGGAGTTTCAGGTGATATGCCAAGGCTCCTTTCTTTTTAATCACCTTGAATGGTCCATATCGGAGTGCCAATAACTTCTTTAATGGTTAATTGACTGTGATATTAGTGGCTTCAAGCCATACTCCATCCCCTTTCTTATATTCACAGGCTGGTTTTCATCTCGCATTATAATTGTCTTTGGCTCGTGTTTGTGCATACTGCAGCACAGCATTTGCTTCTTTCCATATTTGGTCCATTCTTTCAACAAAGTTCTTTGCTGTGGAATTGTTTCCTTCTATTGTCTGCAGTTCTCCCTTCCAGGGGTGCATTCTATAATTGAGGTAGAATGGTATCTCTTTCATTCCCTGGTGTGCTTTATCATTGTATTGGTACTCTGCGATTGCTATCCATTCTGCCCAATTGTCCTGTAGGTTGTTTGTGAAATTTCAGAGAAAGGCTTCCATTTCTTGATGGGATCACTCTGCCTGTCCATCTGTCTGTAGGTGGTAGGCCATTGATAGGTTTTGCTTTGTTCTGAGCAGTTTTAGAAGTGCTGTCATGAATCGCACTGTGAATTGGAATCCTTGATCACTGATGATCTTTTGTAGGATTCCGTGAAGTCACCACATGTTGTCTTGGTATAGTCATGCAAGACCTTCTGCTGTGAGTTCAGTGTTTATGGAAATTAGATGGATCATCTTGGTCAGGCAGTCTGTGACTACAGTGATGGCATTAAAGCTGTTCGAGCTAGGTAGTGGTCCTATGAGATCTACTCGATATCTTCCCATAGCTGCTGTGGGACCTCATGCAGGTGTAATGGTGTGTGTTTCTTTTATCAGATGATTTCATTTCACTGACATGTTTCACATCCATTGACATACTTCTTGATGTCTGTTAACATTGATGGCTACTAGTAGGTGTGGTTTATAAGCTCATGCATGCAGTATTGTCCTGGGTGTCCTCTGATGGGTGTATCATAGTGTTCAAACATGATGTCTTCCTTCAGTTTGTTGTCTGGAGGAACATAGATTTTTCCTCCTACGTATATGATGTGGTCTTCTTCTGTGAACCAGTGTGGTTTTTCCTTCAGTCCTGTTGTTACAATTGTCTCCCTTTGTATGCATTGTCAAATTTGTTCTATCCTTGAGGATTTGATCATTGTGATTCCTCTTGTTTGTATTGCCTTGTTATTTTCTGCTTCTTCTTTTCATAGGTGTTCATCCTCGAACATCATAAATTCAAAGTCTCGTTCATTATTCTCTTTCAGATGTTGGATGAATGCTGCTTCTTTGATCATTTGTATGTCATCCTTCTCTGCTAGGTTTTCTTCATATCCTGCCATTTGTGACAGGATGTCTGCTTTTCTGTTGGCCTTTCCTGGTATGTGTTGTAGTTCATAGTTGTATTCTTATAATTTCAGGTACCAGCCAATCTGTCTTGAATTGAGTTGCTGCAGTTTTCGGAAATATGATAGATTTTTATAGTCTGTTAATATCTCAAACTTCTCTCGAGCTTCTAGAAGGTACTGTCTCCATGTCTTCAGTGTAACCATTATCACAAGGAGTTCCTTGTCATAGATTTTGTAGTTCTGTTCTGCTGGTGTCATGCATCTCAAAATGAAGGCAATCAGGTGCCATAGTCCTTTCTGCTGTTGTGATAGTACTGTTAGAAATGCCCCTCCTGTCCGGACTTGTGCATAGGACAGGACCCAGGCCATGCGCCTAGCAATGCACACAGCCTACAGCTGTGCCCGCAGCAATGCGCAGCCTATGGCTGCACACACAGCCTTCTACATGTATATATAGGTAGCACAGAGCGCCTTGAAGTCCCCAGTATTCTCACTCAGAACTTCTAGGCAAGTACTTGTACATAACTCAATTACCAGTGTTCTCACTTAGGACTTCTAGGTTCTAAGGCTCGTCCAGAGTGTTCCCTGTGCCTAGTTTCAACAGGTTATAGGCCCCAGCCTCTAACAGCCTTATCAGACATACACCAAGAGTCCGGATTTCCTTCCATCTTTCCCCTTCCTTGACTGTACTAGCCTGGAGTTCACTGTCCTTATAGTGTGTGTGTCTAAGTTTAGTAGATAGGAGCACCAACTGTTGGGACTGGCCTTCATTTGAAGCAGTCTTTACTCCACCAGTAGAAAACCAGGTAGTCATTCCTGTGACTCTGGGGTTAGGCCTTTGTGCTGACAACTGGGTGCTCAGTAGATAGCCTTTTTACTTTACTTAAGTAGACCAAGGGCACTTTCAGTAGCTAGACCTTTCTTGACACACACTCTCCTGAGGGCAAGGCCAGTAGCACAGTCTCTCTCTCTGTTGTGGAACCCTGCCCAAGCAAGAGGATTGTGGTTGTATTCCCAACCTCCCATCATTCCATTCCATTCCATCTCCTTGCCTCTATCCCTTTGCCATCTCCCTGCCTCTAGCATCTTGCCATCATGTCTTCCTCTACCTCCATGCCTTCATTCACCAAACTCAACTCCACCAACTATCCTACTTGGTCTGGAGAAATGGAGGCTTGGCTCAGAGCCTGTGGCCTTTGGAGGATTGTCTCTGGTTCAAATACAAGACCAGCAGACTCCACTTCTGCTGAAGCATGGGACCTAAAGTCAGACAAAGCAGCTGGCCAGCTCTATCTTATGGTGGAGCAGGAACAGAGAATTCATTTTCATGGGATCAAGGATGATCCTGTAAAGATGTGGGCTGCTTTGGAAAAGGTCCATCTTCAAAAGAAGCCTGGCTCCAGATTCAATGCCTATGATGACCTCTTCTCTATCAGGAAGAAGGAGGATGAAACTCTGCAATCCCTTATGAACAGAGTTGATGACTGTCTGGTCAAAATCCAAAATCTTCGCCCAGCAGACTTCACTCTATCCAGCCTGGATAGTGAACTTGCTTCCATGGCCTTGATCAGAGCTCTTCCTGAGGAGTACAATTCCTTTGTCTCCTCCCTCCTTCTCCATGACAAGCTTGACAAAGACACTATCAAACAAGCCTTTGTTACAGAAGAGATCCAAAGGACTAGGAGATCTGCTGATGCTGCAGAGTCTGCCTTGAAGGCTACCACTTCCTCCCATTCCTCTCATTCTTCTAATCAGAAGAACTCCAATTCCACCACATTGCAAAAAAAGGACAAAACATGCGGATTCTGCAGTCTGGATCACTTCTGGAGGAATTGCCAGCTTTACAAGGAGGCTCAAAAGGTGGCTAAGCAAAAGGCCAAGGGACAGCAGCATGCCAACAAGGCTACAGAGTCCGAAGTAATCGAATTTGCTGGCAATGCAAGTGCCAAACTCTCTCATCCACTCCAACTGGATGCTGACTTTGATTGGATCGCAGACACAGGGGCCACTTCTCATATGACCCCTCATAAACACTGGGTCAGAAACTATACCCCTCTCAAGATTCCAATCAAGTTGGCAGATAGTTCTATCATTTATTCAGCTGGAGTTGGGACTGTGATTTTTAATCCAGTCATTAGAGGCAAGCCAGCCCAATCTGTAGAGTTTACCAGGGTCTTGTATGTGCCAGAACTCCGAAACAATCTATTGTCCTGTCTATATCTCTCCAAACACAAAGCCTTCAGGATTGTCATTGATGATTCCTACATAGACTTTCATTCCAAATTGCTCAACAGGACACTGTTCTCTGCTCATATCACTCCCAACAACACTGCTCAGTTGGATGGAGTAACAGAGGCAATTTCAGAGTTTGCAAACCTTGCTAGCACACTTCCTTTGGACCTTAGCTTATGGCATAGGAGATTGGCTCATTTCAGTTATGACACTGTCAAACTCATGGCCAAGAATAACTTGGTCACTGGATTGGATCTCAAAACCTCAGACAAGCCAGATCCCATTTGTGAATCATGCCTTGCTGGCAAAATGTCTTCAAACCCATTCCCTTCCTCAGACAGTCATGCTTTTCAACCCCTAGAACTCATCCATTCGGATCTTTATGGCCCTCTTCCTGTTAAATCCCACTCTGGATTCAAGTATTGGGTTACTTTCATTGATGATTGTACCAGATTCAGAGTGGTGATACCTCTCAAACAGAAGAGTGATACATTTGATGCCTTTAGACAATACAAGGCCTATGCTGAAAACCAACTTGGCCTAAAGATCAAAGCTTTACAGGATGACAAGGGTGGAGAGTACATGTCTAATGCCTTTATCAAATTTACCAATGATTGTGGCATTATCTGGAGACATACTGTCAGGAATAGGCCTCAACAGAATGGAGTCGCAGAAAGAGCTAATCGGACTATAGCAGAAGAGTTAACTGCTATGCTGTCTGAATCCAAGCTGCCTGCTTCATTCTGGGGAGATGGTCTTGCTTCTATGGTGCACATTTGGAACAGAGTACCTACTTCTGCTCTGTCTGGGACTACACCTTATCAGGCTTGGTTTGGGAAGAAACCAGATGTCAGTCATCTCAGAATCTGGGGATGCACTGCATATGTCTTTGTGCAGAAGGATCAGAGGAAGAAACTGCAACCACACTACCAGAAATGTGTCTTTATTGGCTATCCTGATGGTTACAAGGGTTGGAAGTTTTACAATCCTACCACCAAAAAGACCATTATCATGGAGAGAGCTGAATTTGATGAGAGATACTTCCCTGGTACCTCTCAGAAACATTACAGCACTCCTTCTTCACTTATCCTTCCTCTGGATCTACCTGCCTTGCAACCAGTTTCCCAAGACTCAGCTGTGCTGGAGTTAGGGGGAGGCTTTGATGCACCAAATCCTATTGTGCAAACAGCTCCCTCTGCTCCTGACCCAGAGCCTACCCCTCCACAGAGTCCAAATCTTCGTCCTAGAACGCCTCCTGCTATTCACCAGGATGATAATCTGCCCACACACCTCCTGTTAGATACAGAGTACCAACCCCACCACCTCTACCCAAAACTCCACCCATTGCTGTCAGAAAACCAGTCAGAAATGTCAAGCCACCTAGTAACTGGTGGGTCATTAGAGCTGCTCCTCCACCAGTTCAAGATGATTCTGATTCAGATGACTCAAT
The DNA here is from genome assembly GCA_011319805.1 of Macrocybe gigantea. Classification (NCBI taxonomy): domain Eukaryota; kingdom Fungi; phylum Basidiomycota; class Agaricomycetes; order Agaricales; family Callistosporiaceae; genus Macrocybe; species Macrocybe gigantea. Next base: position 148,366 of record SJRY01000065.1, on the reverse strand, counting down.
CCATGAGAATCCTGATTCTAATTCTGATGAAGAGGCTGGTTTTGTGGATGTCCAATTTGCTGGTCTAGCTGAGGGTGCCAATCCGAGTACATACAAGCAAGCTATGCAATGTCCGGATGCGCACAAGTGGCAGGAAGCATGTAATGAAGAGATTATGTCACTTATGGGACATGGGACATGGGAGATTGTGGACTTGCCTCCAGGAAAGAAGGCTATTGGTTGTGGATGGGTTTTCAAGGTCAAACGCAATGCAGATGGCTCGATTGAGTGCTACAAAGCTCGATGTGTCGCAAAGGGTTTCAGTCAGAGACCTGGCATTGACTACACTGAAGTCTTTGCCCCTACATTTCGCCCTGCTGCCTTGAGACTTATCCTAGCTATGGCTGGTATTGAGGACATGGAACTGCATTCTGTGGATGTCACCTCTGCCTTTCCTAATGGTGATTTGGAGGAGGAGATTTATATGGTTCAACCTGAAGGGTTCCACCAAGGTGGTCCAAACCAAGTCTGCAAACTCTACAAATCGCTCTATGGTCTTAAGCAGTCTGCCAGATAGTGGAACAAGAAGCTACACTCCGTCTTATTGTCTATGGGATTCAAACGACTCGAATCTGACCGCTCTATCTACCTCTATGTCAAGGGGGAGGTAAAGGTCATTGTTCCCATTTACATTGATGACATCACATTGGCTTCAAAGAACACTGCTGCTATTGACAAAGTGGTTGCAGAGCTGTCTAGGCACTTCAAGATCAGGGATTTGGGAGCAAGCACCTTCTTGTTGGGTGTGGAGATTATTAGGGATAGGCAGAAGCAGACCATTGTGCTCTCCCAGAAGCAGTACATCTTAAACACACTGGAGCACTATGGGATGGTGGATTGCAAGCCTGTTAAAACTCCTATGATGACAGGTCTTAACCTTTCCAAAGCAATGGCACCTCAGACTCCAGAGGAAGCGGACTTTATGCAGAACATCCCATACCTTAGTGCTGTTGGATCACTCCAGTATTTGGCCACTATGACCAGACCGGACATAGCAGCTGCTGTGTCATGCCTAGGACGCTTCAACTCAAATTCTGGTCTACAGCATTGGAATGCGGTCAAGCATTTGCTGAGATACTGCAAAGGGACTTTGGACCTCAAGTTGACATACTCTGGAGATCTTGGTCCAGAGATGTTTACCTCATTCTGTGATGCTTCGCATGGTGATTGCCCGGACTCTGGATGCTCTACTGGTGGATATGTGACGATTCTTGGAGGTGGAGCTATTGGATGGTCATCCAAACTGCAGCCTTTTGTCATGCTTTCCACTACTGAAGTGGAGTACATTGCTGCAGTTGAAGCTGGAAAGGAGATCTTATGGATGCGCAATATTATGCAGGAGATGGGATATCCTGTGTTGCAAGCATCACCACTCAAGATTGACAATCAGTCTGCACTGAGTGTCACAAAGAATCAAGAGCATCATGGGCACATGAAACAGCTGGATTTGTGATACTTCTGGCTTAGGGATACAGTGGAGCAGAAGAGGATTCTGCTGGAATTTATTCCAGGGACTGAACAAGTCGCAGACTTGTTAACCAAGCTACTTACTGTACCAAAGGTCAAATTCTATAGACAGAGAATGGGACTCATAGTTACATAGTTTAGACAGTTCAGGTCAGGGGGAGGTGTTAGAAGTGCCCCTCCTGTCCGGACTTGTGCATAGGATAGGACACAGGCTGTGTGCAGCCTGTGGCTGCGTCTGCAGCAATGCACAGCACAAGCTGCGCACGCAGTAATGCACAGTATATGGCTGTGTCCACAGCAGTGCACAGCTTACAGCTGTGCCCACAGCAATGCACAGCCTATGGCTGCGCACACAGCATCCTGCGAGTATATATAGGTAGTATAGAGCACCTTGAAGTCCTCAGTGTTCTCACTCAGGACTTCTAGGCAAGTACTTGTTTATACTCAATTATATTCAGTGTTCTCACTCAGGACTTCTAGGTTCTAAGGCTTGTCCAGACAGCCAAGCTTCTCTTTCCACAACCCCCACTTGTAAACAACTATAAAACAACTCTCACAAATCGCACTCCTCGTTCTATGGCGACAACACTTGGGACGATCTTTGATCAGGTTGTAGATCCGGATACCCACATCCTTGAGCACTCCCCGTTCTTAAAATCGCGAAAATCGGCTGAAAATTCACCGATTTATTAGAGTTTTTCAATGAGCGACGATCCGCTCAACATTGTTGGCGGCAGTGGGCCTCCACCGCTAAATCCGCACCCTGGGCGGACCCCCTCGGGCCCCTCTCGACCCCCCGCTCCTTCCCCCTCGGGGGACAGGAGCCTTCTCTTCCAAGGCGGCGACGGTTTAATGGATACCGACGACGCTGGCCCCTCGAATTGGACTGGGTCCACCGAACCCCCCGTTCCTCCATCTCCGTCGATGCTGTCCACGGAGGCAGCTTATAACGACAATTCTATCGGTATTGCGATCTTTCCTGAAGGGCTCTGGACAATTGTACAGTTATGGTCAGGAATTGGCGTTGCCGATTCAAGGCCGCTCTCTCTTCGCCGGGAGTTCCTCTTTGCGAACGCTGCTGGCGCTGGGGGCACTCTGCGTTGAAGTGCAACCAGCAATCTCTCCGCTGTCCGATCTGTGGGGAATCTCACAGAAAGGAACACCATCGCACCCTGGCGTCTTGCTGCAAGGCTCGACCCAAGGCTAACCCTCCTCGCGAGGCTACTCCGGCAGGCCAGCCCTGCCCTCATCCTCCTAAGTGTCTCAGCTGCAGCCGAGACCACTCCACCGATGACCGGAAGTGTCCCTTCTGGAAAAATCGCTTTGATCCAGATTGGATCAAGGAACACTATAAGCTGGTACGTGATCGCAAACGATCAGGTAGCAATCATCCTAATGCCTCCCCGCAGCGTAATGTGGAGGCCGACGCATCATGAGTGTCTCCTCGGGTAGCACAGCCTCGGCTGTGGTCCCCGGTTCAAGGGGACGCTCATTGATCTCTTCTTTTCATATTTTCTCTCAGAACGTAAATAGAAAATATGTACATATGGACATGCTCCTCTCTACTCTTGGAGAGGATTATGATATTTTGTTTTTCCAAGAGCCCGCTTGGAATCTCATAAGACATGCCCCTTCTGCCCACAATGTTGAGGGCGAGGCAGTAATCGGTGGTCCCACCCATCCGGATTGGACCTGCATCGTTCGCCGATCATCGCTCGAGGACCCTCCTCGAGTCATGGCCTATGTACATAATAGGCTTCATCGCCTACATCCATCCCTTCGTCGCGACCTAGTTGATAGCCGCGATCTTATGATTATCAGCTTCGCCACTCCTGGCGAGCCACTCTTTCTCGCTAACGCCTACTCTGATGTAGATGCTAGCGCGATTCGTCTTTTGCATGATTGTGCTGAGCGCCCCGATTTCCCCAACTTAGTTTATCTCGGAGGGGATTTCAATTGTCATTATGAACTCTGGATAGTTCATAATTCGCAGCGGTCTCGAGGGGAGATGCTGTGTAATGCAGCTCTTGATCTCGGTCTGGAATGGTCGGAACCTAGCAACCCTGGGCCGACATTCATTTCACATAACCCTGAGCTTCGGCCCTCGGTTATTGACTTGATGTTCATCCCCATTGATAGTGGGGATTGCCATCCTCGCATGATTGATGCGCTCAAGCTGACATCGGACCATGTCCCATTGTCACTTGTATTGGATGTTCCTCTGCTGGACCTATCCGTCCAGCGACGAACGTTAAGTAAGGACAGCATGCCGGAGTTTATATCCGATATTGCCGGTGATCTTCTCAGAATGGACATTGTCCCTATCGAGACTAATAACGACCTCGAGAGCATCTTGTCGACACTATCAAAGGCCATTGATCGAGCTTGGAATCTCCATTCTAAGGAATGCAAGCTCTCAAAACGGAGCAAGGGTTGGTGGAACCAACACTGCTCTGAGACTCTTGATACTTTCAGACAAACCTGGTCTGAAAGAGATCATCGCATCTGGCGGAGCTGTCAAAGATGCTAAGCGCGCCTTCTTTGATCAATGGATCAGGGAGGTTGCAGAAAAGTCTCGTCGTCCATGGGATCTAGCTGCATGGACAAAGCAGAGACCCCTACCTGATTACGAAGCTATCTCATTCCAGGGACAGCCTTGTAATTCTATCGAAGCGCTTTGGAATGCGCTTGATAAGTCTTATAATGCTGTGTCTGATCGCACAGTTAATTTGGATCGCCTCAACGATCTTGAAGTGCATCCAGTACGGGACTGGGTCCCGTTCTCTGCTACCAGCTCCAAGAGTCCTTAGAGCCCTGTAGCAATATGTCGGCACCAGGACCAGACCATCTGTCTTAGAACCACATCAAACAGCTGGTGAAATTTCCTCACATAGCTGCATTTATCTTGAACATTGCAAATGCATGTCTAGATTTGGGGCATTGGCCCTCTTACTTCAAGCAGAGTTTGTCGGTTATCATTCCGAAACCTGGCAAACCTGCATATGATACCCCGAAAGCCTTTCGTCCGATTGTGCTTTTGAATACCCTCAGCAAGCTCGTCGAGAAGATGCTGGCGCGACGTATGCAGTACGAAGCGACCAAATTTGCTGTCTTCGATCCGAAGCAGTTCGGCGGCATCCGTCAGAACTCAACTGAGGATGCTGGGGTCTTCCTTACCCATATTATCCGTCAGGGTGGTCTAAGGGATTCAAAATGAGTGTCATCGCTTTCGATGTCGCTCAGTATTTTCCTTCACTCAACCATCGTATGTTGGTGAAGATTCTTCAACACAGAGGCTTTGCACGACAGGTGTCAAAGTTCTTTGAATCATATCTCGTTGGGCGCAAAACTTCCTATGCCTGGTGTAGTGCCATTTCTCCAGAGTTCGATGCCGACGTGGGAGTTGGTCAAGGCTCTGCACTCTCCCCAGTATTGTCAGCGCTTTACTTGGCACCGGTACTGAAACTTTATCAGAAAGCTGGTGATATGCCAGTAATCATGTCATTCGTCGATGACGGACTGATCATCGCTCAGTCCAAATCCACATCGGACAATGTTCCGAAACTGCAGAGGGCTTATGCCTCTGTGCATAACCTCTTCACTGACTTCGGTCTTGTTGTAGAACACAACAAGACTGAATTACAGCACTTTTCGCGCAATAGTATGGACCCTCGTCCGTCTATTGACTTGGGTTTTGTTCCATTCATGGGCAACACCCCGCTTCAACCCAAGGATGTCTGGCGATACCTTGGTTTCTTTTTGGACGCGCGCCTTTCTTTCAAGGAGCATGTTCGATTCTACGCTATGAAGGCCTTGACTACCGCCAGGGCCTTCCAAATGTTGGGCAATTCTGTTCGGGGCTTATCCCCTCAACAGAAACGCATTCTCTACTTGTCGTGCGTGCGTCCCATCGCAACGTACAGCTGTTTATTGTGGAACTTCAATGGCATGCGTAATGTCGCACTGTTGAAACAACTACGCCAAATGCAGCACAAAGCATGCATTTGGGTTAATGGACAGTTTCGCACCACCCCTGAGGGTGCAGCTGAGACAATGGCCTGCATCGAACCTATCGGCGCGTTCATTAAAAGACTGAAAGTTGGCTCGTCTGCCCGCTTAGCTAACTCCAATCTGAGGCATGCCCTCAGATCCATTAGTACGCCCGCCTCAGTTGGGGTGACCCATCTAAAGTGAGAAATCTCACTTCTTTGTCAGACAGACAGCGTGCTGCGCTTAAGTCCCCACTCAAGGATTTGGTGGATCTGAAACCGCCACTCTTTCTAACCACGGATTATTTTGCTGATGCAAATAACCTGGGCAGGCGGCTTGTCGATGAGTTTGGCAGTCGCTTTGAGATCCATAAGTTACTTGGCCGAGACGAGGACTCGGTCAAGGCTTACCGCACATCGCTAGATCAAACACTTTCCCAGTGTTCGATCCAGCATGATTGCTCTTATGTGAGTAGTGATGGCTCCGTGCCTGCGAAAGCAGAAGTGCCACTTAAGCAGTCTGTGTCAGCTTCGCGTGTTTATCGCGAGGGCAGGCTGGTCTCTGAGATTCATCAGCCATTTAGGCAGTATGCACGAGCTCGGGTCTTTTAGCTTGAGCCGGAGCACGAGAGAGCAGGGCATTGCAGCCCTCTATGTATTTTCCTTCAGTCTGGTTTGGATCGGACTCGTCGTATTTATAGTAGGTACCTGTGTGTATTTACAAGCGGACTGCCAGCGTGCACCGCTATATAAATTGTTGATTTAAAAAAAAAAAAAAAAAAAAGAATTCCGATACTGCAACCGTTTGGTTCAATATCGAAGATACGTATTAAAACTAGGCACAGGGAACACTCTGGACAAGCCTTTTTTTTTTTTTTTTTTTTTTTTTTAAATCAACAATTTATATAGCGGTGCACGCTGGCAGTCCGCTTGTAAATACACACAGGTACCTACTATAAATACGACGAGTCCGATCCAAACCAGACTGAAGGAAAATACATAGAGGGCTGCAATGCCCTGCTCTCTCGTGCTCCGGCTCAAGCTAAAAGACCCGAGCTCGTGCATACTGCCTAAAGATTGCCTAGGTTGCCCCGGGCGATCTCCGCTACAGAGCAGCAGTCACCCGCCGCCTGGATCTGGAATAAAAGCTCCTGCTGCCTTGTTGGATGCAAGGTACTTGATAAACCAGTGACGCACAAATGCGTCGAACTGGCGTTCAGTTGGCCTGTGCCAGTTGCGGCACTGAGTCATGACGTGGACGGAGTCTTCCGGCCCTCGTCCGCAAGAGCATAAGTCGCTCTCAACGAAATTAAACCGTGCCCAATACGCATTGATCGGGGCGTGGCCGCATGCAAGTCGTGTGCAGCGAGCAAAAAGCTCGTTCTCTGTCACTAACTTCATGAAGCCCGTTCTCTTTCGAGAGGGCCGTTCATAGGAATTTGGCTTTCCTGCTTCGTGAAAACGAAATGTGGAAGCACCAATGTATTTCTTGTTCCCAGAATTCTGGAACCAAGTGCTATGCATATTATCGTCAGCCTCCTTTCGAAGGCCATCGGTGGTATAGAGGGGACGAAGTCCCAGGGGAACCTCAAGGCTCCGGGCAAACTCGTGAGCCTTGACTTGTATTGCCCACTTCCATTTGGAAGGGACATGCCAGAATTCAATCCGGCGCTGCTCGGACTCAGAGAGCCAAGCTTCCAGTGATGCACAAAGTGCAATAGAATGCGACTGCACAGAGTGGGGGTTGCAATCGATGATGCGATTAATTGCATTCATCGAATCTAAAAAGCACATGACAGAATTAACTCCATCTTGTGCGATAGCCTTTTGGATTGCCATTCGCAACCCAATGAGCTCAGCATCGTCGCTCGTTGATTTACCAACTGGCTGATGAATCTCAGAGACCAGCCTGCCCTCGCGATAAACACGCGAAGCTGACACAGACTGCTTAAGTGGCACTTCTGCTTTCGCAGGCACGGAGCCATCACTACTCACATAAGAGCAATCATGCTGGATCGAACACTGGGAAAGTGTTTGATCTAGCGATGTGCGGTAAGCCTTGACCGAGTCCTCGTCTCGGCCAAGTAACTTATGGATCTCAAAGCGACTGCCAAACTCATCGACAAGCCGCCTGCCCAGGTTATTTGCATCAGCAAAATAATCCGTGGTTAGAAAGAGTGGCGGTTTCAGATCCACCAAATCCTTGAGTGGGGACTTAAGCGCAGCACGCTGTCTGTCTGACAAAGAAGTGAGATTTCTCACTTTAGATGGGTCACCCCCAACTGAGGCGGGCGTACTAATGGATCTGAGGGCATGCCTCAGATTGGAGTTAGCTAAGCGGGCAGACGAGCCAACTTTCAGTCTTTTAATGAACGCGCCGATAGGTTCGATGCAGGCCATTGTCTCAGCTGCACCCTCAGGGGTGGTGCGAAACTGTCCATTAACCCAAATGCATGCTTTGTGCTGCATTTGGCGTAGTTGTTTCAACAGTGCGACATTACGCATGCCATTGAAGTTCCACAATAAACAGCTGTACGTTGCGATGGGACGCACGCACGACAAGTAGAGAATGCGTTTCTGTTGAGGGGATAAGCCCCGAACAGAATTGCCCAACATTTGGAAGGCCCTGGCGGTAGTCAAGGCCTTCATAGCGTAGAATCGAACATGCTCCTTGAAAGAAAGGCGCGCGTCCAAAAAGAAACCAAGGTATCGCCAGACATCCTTGGGTTGAAGCGGGGTGTTGCCCATGAATGGAACAAAACCCAAGTCAATAGACGGACGAGGGTCCATACTATTGCGCGAAAAGTGCTGTAATTCAGTCTTGTTGTGTTCTACAACAAGACCGAAGTCAGTGAAGAGGTTATGCACAGAGGCATAAGCCCTCTGCAGTTTCGGAACATTGTCCGATGTGGATTTGGACTGAGCGATGATCAGTCCGTCATCGACGAATGACATGATTACTGGCATATCACCAGCTTTCTGATAAAGTTTCAGTACCGGTGCCAAGTAAAGCGCTGACAATACTGGGGAGAGTGCAGAGCCTTGACCAACTCCCACGTCGGCATCGAACTCTGGAGAAATGGCACTACACCAGGCATAGGAAGTTTTGCGCCCAACGAGATATGATTCAAAGAACTTTGACACCTGTCGTGCAAAGCCTCTGTGTTGAAGAATCTTCACCAACATACGATGGTTGAGTGAAGGAAAATACTGAGCGACATCGAAAGCGATGACACTCATTTTGAATCCCTTAGACCACCCCTGACGGATAATATGGGTAAGGAAGACCCCAGCATCCTCAGTTGAGTTCTGACGGATGCCGCCGAACTGCTTCGGATCGAAGACAGCAAATTTGGTCGCTTCGTACTGCATACGTCGCGCCAGCATCTTCTCGACGAGCTTGCTGAGGGTATTCAAAAGCACAATCGGACGAAAGGCTTTCGGGGTATCATATGCAGGTTTGCCAGGTTTCGGAATGATAACCGACAAACTCTGCTTGAAGTAAGAGGGCCAATGCCCCAAATCTAGACATGCATTTGCAATGTTCAAGATAAATGCAGCTATGTGAGGAAATTTCACCAGCTGTTTGATGTGGTTCTAAGACAGATGGTCTGGTCCTGGTGCCGACATATTGCTACAGGGCTCTAAGGACTCTTGGAGCTTGGTAGCAGAGAACGGGACCCAGTCCCGTACTGGATGCACTTCAAGATCGTTGAGGCGATCCAAATTAACTGTGCGATCAGACGCAGCATTATAAGACTTATCAAGCGCATTCCAAAGCGCTTCGATAGAATTACAAGGCTGTCCCTGGAATGAGATAGCTTCGTAATCAGGTAGGGGTCTCTGCTTTGTCCATGCAGCTAGATCCCATGCGAAGTTTAGCCCCCCTTTGCGGGGGAGGCTGCTACCTAGGTGGGTCTGCCAGATTAAGGCTATTGTCCAGCACTTTCACCCCAGGGCCATCCACACCCAGGGGAACCCTTAACCTAGGACTCCTTATGTGGGTCCAGTGTGCATCCGTCGGGCTTACGCCCTCCCTATTTGGTCTGCGGACCCCCCTTGCCAACGGCCGAGGCCTCCCCAAATTGGGTGTGGACTTAGGGATGGTACCGTCTTACTCAGCTGCGGTCTGCTGGATTAAGGCTTTTTGTCCGACACTTGCACCCCAGGGCCATCCACGCCAAGGGGAACCGTTTAAGCCTGCCAAGTAGGTCGGCATGGACTTTCACCTACACACTGGGGTCCCCAGAGTCCCACGGAACCCAGGAGTTCGCACTTCGGATTCAACTTAAGCGGCAACCTGGATGTATTATCCCAGGGCCACCGACAGAGGAGTTAGGTCTCTCGAGCCAAGGACTGGAGACTGTCCAGCCTTGCTACAGCCCAGCGGTGTCTGGGGCGCGACCCCCAGTCCTGCCTTCCCGTCCTCTGGCAGATGGTTCGCTGATGCCCCTTAGGGCACGGATCCCCATCTGTCCAAGGTCTCTGTCTTGCCATGTGCCTGCCAGACTGGCCTCCGATATCACAGCAAGGCGCCGGAGTAGCCTCGCGAGGAGGGTTAGCCTTGGGTCGAGCCTTGCAGCAAGACGCCAGGGTGCGATGGTGTTCCTTTCTGTGAGATTCCCCACAGATCGGGCAGCGGAGAGATTGCTGGTTGCACTTCAACGCAGAGTGCCCCCAGCACCAGCAGCATTCGCAAAGAGGAACTCCCGGCGAAGAGAGAGCGGCCTTGAATCGGCAACGCCAATTCCTGACCATAACTGTACAATTGTCCAGAGCCTTTACGTTCTGGCCAGTTGACATGTCTTCGATGTTGAACCAGACAGTTGCAGTATCGGAATTCTTGGAGTTGCGCATGACACGCGGTACCCAACGAGAGTAATGAGATCCGAGAAGGAAGAGTCTCGGAGAATCTCGTACGCCTGCCGGACAGTGATAATGCTACCATCGGCATTGAAATAGGGAATGTTGAGCAGTTTCAAATAAGAAACGCTCGTCGGGATTGCGAGCTCGACAGTAGAACCTGCCGGAGCACAGCGGAGAGCGGCCTCACGCAAAATGCTGAGATCTTTCGGAGAAGCCACCCTCATCATCAAGCAAGAGAACGAGGAGGCGGAATGATCCTGGATAGATTCGCATCGAATCCAGGACTTGCCAGTGGTCAACGCCCTATTAAGGGCATTAAGGAGAGCTCCGGCGGCAACAGAATCGTTGTCAGCCGGAAAAGAGTAACTGACCCGGACGTTACGACGGGACAGTCCGTGAGACGTGGACTTCGCCTTCTTCTTAGGTGGTCCAGACGGCTCCCCGGTTGCTTCCTTTTGCAAGGAGACAATCTTCTCTGCGGGGAGGTGTGGGAATGTCTTTGCCAGGGCTACAATAGCCTCAGCAGGAGTGTTGGCCGGTTGGGCCAGGGCTTGCGCATAGGAGCGCTTACCGGAAGATGGGCGAGTAGCCCTATTGACCGGAGGAGGTGGTCCACGTCCAGGAGTCCGGGAACGAGATCGCGCGCGAGGGGGTGGAGGAGGGCAGTTTGGGTTCTGAGCTGGTCTCGGAGGCGGGGCGCCCTGGTTCGAACATGAGTCCTCTGGTCACACTGTACCAGAGGGGGAGTGATGAGTGGCGGGATCAGCAAAACGAGTTGATTTCCCGCGCGAGGGAAGGTGCGCATTTACAATACTCTGCAAACGTGCTCCGAGTTCATGCTGAGGTCCCTGGAGAGTAGGGACGGAGAACATGTTAACATCGCCAGCAGTAGTGACCAAGGCCGCAATACCCTCAGCGATGGCATACTGGTAGCCCGCCGGGATGGAGACAGATGCTTTGCCGACCTTGAGGATCCAATCCTTAAGGGCGGCGAGGGACTCGGTAGCGGCCTTCGCTTCACCGTGAAGGAACCGATGCCCTTCAGGAAAGATCGCAATACCGATAGAATTGTCGTTATAAGCTGCCTCCGTGGACAGCATCGACGGAGATGGAGGAACGGGGGGTTCGGTGGACCCAGTCCAATTCGAGGGGCCAGCGTCGTCGGTATCCATTAAACCGTCGCCGCCTTGGAAGAGAAGGCTCCTGTCCCCCGAGGGGAAGGAGCGGGGGTCGAGAGGGGCCCGAGGGGGTCCGCCCAGGGTGCGGGTTTAGCGGTGGAGGTCCACTGCCACCAACAATGTTGAGCGGATCATCACTCATTGAAAAACTCTAATAAATCGGTGGATTTTCAGCCGATTTTCGCGATTTTAAGAACGGGGAGTGCTCAAGGATATAGGTATCTGGATCTGCAACCTGATCAAAGATCGTCCCAAGTGTTGTCGCCGTAGAACGAGAAGAGCGATTTGCGAGAGTTATTTACAGTTGTTTACAAGTGGGGGTTGTGAAAAGAGAAGCGTCTTGACAGCATATTTGGTCGCTTCGTATTGCATACGCCACACCAGCATTTTTTCGACGAGTTTGCCGAGAGTGTTCAAAAGCACAATCAGACGAAAGGCTTTTGGGGTGTCGTATGCAGGTTTGCCAGGTTTTGGAATGATCACCGACAGGCTCTGCTTAAAGTAGGAGGGCCAATGGCCCAAATCCAAACATGCATTAGCAATGTTCAAGATGAAATCAGCCAGGTGAGGGAATTTCACCAGCTGCTTAATGTGGCCCCATGACAGATGATCAGGTCCTGGAGCAGAGGTATTGCTGCATGGCTCCAAAGACTCTCGGAGTTCTGCAGCAGAGAATGGGACTCAGTCCTGACTTGGATGAGGCTCGAGCTCATCAAGCTTATCCAGATTAACTGGCCTGTCGGATGCAGCCTTATAGGATTTGTCGAGCGCATTCCAAAGCGACTCAATGGAATTGCAAGGTTGCCCCCCAAAAGGAGATAGCCTCGTAAGGCTGGAAGCAGTCTTTGCTTCGTCCATGCAGCTAGATCCCATGGACGTTGCAACTTTTCTGCAACCTCCTTGATTCGCTGATCAAAGAAGGTGTGCTTGGCATCTTTAATAGCTTGTTGCCAGATGTGATGGTCCTCTTCAGACCGGGTCTGCCTGAAGGTGTCCAAAGTTTTGGAACAATGCTGATTCCACCAGCCTTTGCTCCGCTTCAATAGCTTGCACTCCTTAGAGTGGAGATCCCAAGCATGGTCAACTGATTTGGAGAGAGTCTGGAGAACCACCGCTTCTCTTTCCACAACCCCCACTTGTAAACAACTGTAAACAACTCTCGCAAATCGCTCTTCTCGTTCTACGGCGACAACACTTGGGACGATCTTTGATCAGGTTGCAGATCCAGATACCTATATCCTTGAGCACTCCCCGTTCTTAAAATCGCGAAAATCGGCTGAAAATCCACCGATTTATTAGAGTTTTTCAATGAGTGATGATCCGCTCAACATTGTTGGTGGCAGTGGACCTCCACCGCTAAACCCGCACCCTGGGCGGACCCCCTCAGGCCCCTCTCGACCCCCGCTCCTTCCCCCTCGGGGACAGGAGCCTTCTCTTCCAAGGCGGCGACGGTTTAATGGATACCGACGACGCTGGCCCCTCGAATTGGACTGGGTCACCGAACCCCCCGTTCCTCCATCTCCGTCGATGCTGTCCACGGAGGCAGCTTATAACGACAATTCTATCGGTATTGCGATCTTTCCTGAAGGGCATCGGTTCCTTCACGGTGAAGCGAAGGCCGCTACCGAGTCCCTCGCCGCCCTTAAGGATTGGATCCTCAAGGTCGGCAAAGCATCTGTCTCCATCCCGGCGGGCTACCAGTATGCCATCGCTGAGGGTATTGCGGCCTTGGTCGCTACTGCTGGCGATGTTAACATGTTCTCCGTCCCTACTCTCAGGGACCTCAGCATGAACTCGGAGCACGTTTGCAGAGTATTGTAAATGCGCACCTTCCCTCGCGTGGGAAATCAACTCGCTTTGCTGATCCCGCCACTCATCACTCCCCCTCTGGTACAGTGCGACCAGAGGACTCACGTTCGAACCAGGGCGCCCCGCCTCCGAGACCGGCTCGAACCCAAACTGCCCTCCTCCACCCCCTCGCGCGCGATCTCGTTCCCGGACTCCTGGACGTGGACCTCCTCCGGTCAATAGGGCTACTCGCCCATCTTCCGGTAAGCGCTCCTATGCGCAAGCCCTGGCCCAACCGGCCAACACTCCTGCCGAGGCTATTGTAGCCCTGGCAAAGACATTCCCACACCTCCCCGCAGAGAAGATTGTCTCCTTGCAAAAGGAAGCAACCGGGGAGCCGTCTGGACCACCTAAGAAGAAGGCGAAGTCCACGTCTCACGGACGTCCCGTCGTAACGTCCGGGTCAGTTACTCTTTTCCGGCTGACAACGATTCTGTTGCCGCCGGAGCTCTCCTTAATGCCCTTAATAGGGCGTTGACCACTGGCAAGTCCTGGATTCGATGCGAATCTATCCAGGATCATTCCGCCTCCTCGTTCTCTTGCTTGATGATGAGGGTGGCTTCTCCGAAAGACCTCAGCATTTTGCGTGAGGCCGCTCTCCGCTGTGCTCCGGCAGGATCTACTGTCGAGCTCGCAATCCCGATGAGCGTTTCTTATTTGAAACTGCTCACATTCCCTATTTCAATGCCGATGGTAGCATTATCACTGCCGGCAGGCTTACGAGATTCTCCGAGACTCTTCCTTCTCGGATCTCATTACTCTCGTTGGGGTACCGCGTGTCATGCGCAACTCCAAGAATTCTGATACTGCAACTGTCTGGTTCAACATCGAAGACACGTCAACTGGCCAGAACGTAAAGGCTCTGGACAATTGTACAGTTATGGTCAGGAATTGGCGTTGCCGATTCAAGGCCGCTCTCTCTTCGCCGGGAGTTCCTCTTTGCGAATGCTGCTGGTGCTGGGGGCACTCTGCGTTGAAGTGCAACCAGCAATCTCTCCGCTGTCCGATCTGTGGGGAATCTCACAGAAAGGAACACCATCGCACCCTGGCGTCTTGCTGCAAGGCTCGACCCAAGGCTAACCCTCCTCGCGAGGCTACTCCAGGGGCCAGCCCTGCCCTCATCCTCCTAAGTGTCTCAGCTGCAGCCGAGACCACTCCACCGACGACCGGAAGTGTCCCTTCTGGAAAAATCGCTTTGATCCAGATTGGATCAAGGAACACTATAAGCTGGTACGTGATCGCAAACGATCAGGTAGCAATCATCCTAATGCCTCCCGCAGTGTAATGCGGAGGCCGACGCATCATGAGTGTCTCCTCGGGTAGCACAGCCTCGGCTGTGGTCCCCGGCAAGGGACGCTCATTGATCTCTTCTTTTCGTATTTTCTCTCAGAACGTAAATAGAAAATATGTACATATGGACATGATCCTCTCTACTCTTGGAGAGGATTATGATATTTTGTTTTTCCAAGAGCCCGCTTGGAATCTCATAAGACATGCCCTTCTGCCCACAATGTTGAGGGCGAGGCAGTAATCGGTGTCCCACTCATCCGGATTGGACCTGCATCGTTCGTCGATCATCTCTCGAGGACCCTCCTCGAGTCATGGCCTATGTACATAATAGGCTTCGTCGCCTACATCCATCCCTTCGTCGCGACCTAGTTGATAGCCGCGATCTTATGATTATCAGCTTCGCCACCCCTGGCGAGCCACTCTTTCTTGCTAACGCCTACTCTGATGTAGATGCTAGCGCGATTCATCTTTTGCATGATTGTGCTGAGCGCCCCGACTTCCCCAACTTAGTTTATCTCGGAGGGGATTTCAATTGTCATTATGAACTCTGGGATAGAGTTCATAATTCGCAGCGGTCTTGAGGGGAGATGCTGTGAATGCAGCTCTCGATCTCGGTCTGGAATGGTCGGAACCTAGCAACCCTGGGCCGACATTCATTTCACATAACCCCGAGCTTCGGCCCTCGGTTATTGATTTGATGTTCATCCCATTGATAGTGGGGATTGCCATCCTCGCATTGTTGATGCGCTCAAGTGACATCGGACCATGTCCCATTGTCACTTGTATTGGATGTTCCTCTGCTAGACCTATCCGTCCAGCGATGAACGTTAAGTAAGGACAGCATGCCGGAGTTTATATCCGATATTGCAGGTGATCTTCTCGGAATGGACATTGTCCCTATCGAGACTAACCAACGACCTCGAGAGTGTCTTGTCGACACTATCAAAGGCCATTGATCGAGCTTGGAATCTCCATTCTAAGGAATGCAAGCTCTCAAAACGAGCAAGGGTTGGTGGAACCAACACTGCTCTGAGACTCTTGATACTTTCAGACAAACCCGTCTGAAAGAGATCATCGCATCTGGCGGCAGCTGTCAAAGATGCTAAGTGCGCCTTCTTTGATCAACGGATCAGGGAGGTTGCAGAAAAGTCTCGTCGTCCATGGGATCTAGCTGCATGGACAAAGCAGAGACCCCTACCTGATTACGAAGCTATCTCATTCCAGGGACAGCCTTGTAATTCTATCGAAGCGCTTTGGAATGCGCTTGATAAGTCTTATAATGCTGCGTCTGATCGCACAGTTAATTTGGATCGCCTCAACGATCTTGAAGTGCATCCAGTATGGGACTGGGTCCCGTTCTCTGCTACCGAGCTCCAGAGTCCTTAGAGCCCTGTAGCAATACGTCGGCACCAGGACCAGACCATCTGTCTTGGAACCACATCAACAGCTGGTGAAATTTCCTCACATAGCTGCATTTATCTTGAACATTGCAAATGCATGTCTAGATTTGGGGCATTGGCCCTCTTACTTCAAGCAGAGTTTGTCGGTTATCATTCCGAAACCTGGCAAACCTGCATACGATACCCTGAAAGCCTTTCATCTGATTGTGCTTTTGAATACCCTCGGCAAGCTCGTCGAGAAGATGCTGGTGCGACGTATGCAGTACGAAGCGACCAAATTTGCTGTCTTCGATCCGAAGCAGTTCGGTGGCATCCGTCAGAACTCAACTGAGGATGCTGGGGTCTTCCTTACCCATATCATCCATCAGGGGTGGTCTAAGGGATTCAAAATGAGTGTCATCGCTTTCGATGTCACTCAGTATTTTCCTTCACTCAACCATCATATGTTGGTGAAGATTCTTCAACATGGAGGCTTCACACGACAAGTGTCAAAGTTCTTCGAATCATATCTCATTGGGCGCAAAACTTCTTATGCCTGGCATAGTGCTATCTCTCCAGAGTTTGATGCTGACGTGGGAGTTGGTCAAGGCTCTGCACTTTCCCCAGTATTGTCAGCGCTTTACTTGGCGCCGGTACTGAAGCTTTATCAGAAAGCTGGTGATATGCCAGTAATCATGTCATTCGTCGATGACGGACTGATCATCGCTCAGTCCAAATCCACATCGGACAATGTTCCGAAGCTGCAGAGGGCTTATGCCTCTGTGCATAACCTCTTCACTGACTTCGGTCTTGTTGTAGAACACAACAAGACTGAACTACAGCACTTTTCGTGCAATAGTACGGACCCTCGTCCGTCTATTGACTTGGGTTTTGCTCCATTTACAGGCAATACCCCGCTTCAACCCAAGGATGTCTGGCGATACCTTGGCTTCTTCTTGGACGCACGCCTCTCGTTTAAGGAGCATGTTCGATTCTATGCCACAAAGGCCCTGACTACAGCCAGAGCCTTTCAGATGTTAGGCAATTCTGTCCGAGGCTTATCCCTCAACAGAAACGCATTCTCTACTTGTTGTGCGCGCGTCCATCGCAACGTATGGCTGTTTATTGTGGAACTTCAATGGCATGCGTAATGTCGCACTGTTGAAACAACTACGCCAAATGCAGCGCAAAGCATGCATTTGGATTAATGGACAGTTTCGCACCACTCCTGAGGGTGCAGCTGAGACAATGGCCTGCGTCGAACCTATCGGCGGTTCATTAAAAGGCTGAAAGTCAGCTCGTCTGCCCGCTTAGCTAACTCCAATCTGAGGCATGCCCTCAGATCCATTAGTACGCCCGCCTCAGTTGGGGGTGACCCATCTAAAGTGAGAAATCTTGCTTCTTTGTCAGACAGACAGCGTGCTGCGCTTAAGTCCCCACTCAAGGATTTGGTGGATCTGAAACCACCACTCTTTCTAACCACGGATTATTTTGCTGATGCAAATAACCCGGGCAGGCGGCTTGTCGATGTGTTTGGCAGTCGCTTTGAGATCCGTAAGTTACTTGGCCGAGA
Organism: Macrocybe gigantea; assembly: GCA_011319805.1. Classification (NCBI taxonomy): domain Eukaryota; kingdom Fungi; phylum Basidiomycota; class Agaricomycetes; order Agaricales; family Callistosporiaceae; genus Macrocybe; species Macrocybe gigantea. The sequence goes on along the minus strand of SJRY01000065.1, from coordinate 130,737 downwards.
CGAGGACTTGGTCAAGGCTTACCGCACATCGCTAGATCAAACACTTTCCCAGTGTTCGATCCAGCATGATTGCTCTTATGTGAGTAGTGATGGCTCCGTGCCTGCGAAAGCAGAAGTGCCACTTAAGCAGTCTGTGTCAGCTTCGCGTGTGTATCGCGAGGGCAGGCTGGTCTCCGAGATTCGTCAGCCAGTTGGTAAATCAACGAGCGACGATGCTGAGCTCATTGGGTTGCGAATGGCAATCCAAAAGGCTATCGCACAAGATGGAGTTAATTCTGTCATGTGCTTTTTGGATTCGATGAATGCAATTAATCGCATCATCGATTGCAACCCTCACTCTGTGCAGTCGCATTCTATTGCACTTTGTGCATCACTTAAAGCTTGGCTCTCTGAGTCCGAGCAATGCCGGATTGAATTCTGGCACGTCCCTTCCAAATGGAAGTGGGCAATACAAGTCGAGGCTCACGAGCTTGCCCGGAGCCTGGATGTTCCCCTGGGACGTCGTCCCCTCTATACCACCGATGGCCTTTGAAAGGAGGCTGACGATGATATGCATAGCACTTGGTTCCAGAATTCTGGGAACAAGAAATACATTGGTGCTTCCACATTTCGTTTTCACGAAGCAGGAAAGCCAAATTCCTATGAACGCCCCTCTCAGAAGAGAACGGGCTTCATGAAGTTAGTGACAGAGAACGAGCTTTTTGCTTGCTGCGCACGACTTGCATGCGGCCACGCCCGATCAATGCGTATCGGGCACGGTTTAATTTCATGGAGAGCGACTTATGCTCTTGCGGACGAGGGCTGGAAGACTCCGTCCACGTCATGACTCAGTGCTGCAACTGGCACAGGCCAACCGAACGCCAGTTCGACGCATTTGTGCGTCACTGGTTTATCAAGTACCTCGCATCCAACAAGGCGGCAGGAGCTTTTATCCCGGATCCAGGCGGCGGGTGACTGCCGCTCTGTAGCGGAGATCGCCCGGGGCAACCTAGGCAATCTTAAGGCAGTAGGACCAGTGACCGAAGCGCTGATCGAGCACTATGCGAACCGCAAACTTTGCGACAGCATCCGTTATAGGTCCTTTTGGACCTTTTACGTGGAATTGACCACAGCCGGCCCCTCGGGGCTGGGGGACGGTGCTCAAGCAAGCGAGTATGCACGAGCTCGGGTCTTTTAGCTCGAGCCGGGGCACGAGAGAGCAGGGCATTGTAGCCCTCTATGTATTTTCCTTCAGTCTGGTTTGGATCGGACTCGTCGTATTTATAGTAGGTACCTGTGTGTATTTACAAGCAGACTGCCAGCATGCACCGCTATATAAATTGTTGATTTAAAAAAAAAAAAAAAAAAGAATGGGCCATGGGAAGTGGACTTCACCTTCTTCTTAGGCAGTCCGGAAGGCTCTCCGGTTGCTTCCTTTTGTAAGGAGATGATCTTTTCTGCGGGGAGGTGTGGAAATGTCTTCGCCAAAGCTACGATGGCTTCGGCGGGAGTGTTGGCTGGTTGGGCCAAGGCTTGCGCATACAAGCGCTTGCCAGCAGCAGGGCGGGTAGCCCTATTGACAGGAGGGGGTGGACCACAACCCAGAGTTCAGGAGCGGGACCGCGGCTGTGGCAGAGGGGGGCAGTTCTGGTTCCGAGGCGGTCTCGGGGGGCGAGTGCCCATGTTTGAGCAGGAGTCTTCAGGACGTACAGTGCCAGAAGGAGAGGTATGAGGGTCAGTGAACCGAGTCGCCTTTCCATGAGAGGGAAGGTGGGCGTTGACAATTTCTTGCAGATGCCTATCTAAGGGGTGCTGGGGCCCGTCGAGTGTAGAGACGGAAAACATATTGATGTTGCCTGCACTGCTGACCAAAGTCACAATGCCCTCGGCAATAGCATATTGATATCCCACCAGAATAGAGATGGAGGATGAGCTGACCTTCAAGATCCAAGCCTTGAGGGCAGCGAGAGATTCGGCTGCGGCCTTGGCTTCACCGTGAAGGAACTGATCCCCTTCGGAGAAGATCACAATGCCGATGGCGTTGTCGTTGTATGCTGCCTCAGTGGACAGGATCGATGGAGAAGGGGGGGCAGAGGGTATGGTAGGCCCTCCTGCATTAGAGGGGTTGGTGTCGTCGGTATCCATGAGACCGTCACCACCTTGGAAGAGAAGGCTCGCATTCCCATGGGGGAGGAGGAGCAGGGGAGCGGGATGGGCCAGCAGTGGGCTGTCCTGGGTGTGGGTTGAGCAGTGCATGACCGCCGCCGCTGACGATGTTGAGCGGGTCATCGCTCATAGAAAAACTCTGGTAAGTCGGTTGATTTTCAGCCGATTTTCACAATATGAAAGATGAAGGTGCTCAAGAGTATATGGGACTCGGGTCTGCAACTTGATACGAGATCTGCCCAGTCGATGATGGTGTAGAGTGATAGAGACGATGATGGTGAGTTGTTTACACTTGTTTACAAATGCGAAGTTTAGCCCCCCCCTTGCGGGAGAGGCAGCTCACCCCAGCTTCAGGCCCGACCCTCCATTGTGCTATGGAGGCAGCCCGTTACCCAGGAGTTTCACACTTTGGATTCAATTTAAGCAGTTACCTGGGTGTATTATCCCAGGGACCACCAACAGAGGAGTTAGGTCTCTCGAGCCAAGGACTGGAGACTATCTAGCCTTGCTACGGCCCAGCGGTGTCAGGGGCGTGACCCCCAGTCCTGCCTTCCTGTCTTCTAGCAGATGGTTCACAGATGCATCATGCACGCAGATCCCCATCTGTCTAAGGTCTCTGTCTTGCCACGTGCCTGCCAGACTGGCATCTGATATCACAGCAAGGTTACCCTTACTGAACAGGTCTGGATCTACTTCCGCCAACTTTTTTTTTTTTTTTTTTTTTTAAATCAACAATTTATATAGCGGTGCACGGTGGCAGTCCGCTTGTAAATACACCAAGGTACCTACTATAGATACGACTAGTCCGAGGCAAACCAGACTGAAGGAAAATACATAGAGAGCTGCAATGCCCTGTTCTCTCATGCCCGCGCTCGAACCATATGGCTCGAGCTCACGCATACTCACTCGCTCGAGCACTGTCCCCCAGCCCCAAAGGGCCGGCTGTGGTCAATTCCACGTGAAAGGTCCAAAAGGACCTATAACAATGCTGTTGCAGAGTTTGCGATTTGCATACCACTTGGTCAGTGCTTCGGTCACTGACCCAACTGTTTTAAGATTGTCCAGGTTGCCCCGGATGATCTCCGCTACAGAACGGCAGTCACCCGCTGCCTGGATCCGGAATAAAAGCACCTGCAGCCTTATTAGATGTCAGGTACTTAATGAACCAGTGATGCACAAAGGCGTCAAACTGGCGTTCGGTTGGCCTGTGCCAGTTACGGCACTGAGTCATGACGTGGACGGAGTCCTCAGCCCCTCGTCCGCAAGAGCATAAATCGCTCTCGACAAAATTAAACCGTGCCCGATACGCATTGATCGGGGCGTGGCCGCATGCAAGACATGAGCAGCGAGCGTAAAGCTCATTATCTGTCACTAACTTCATGAAGCCCATTCTCTTACGAGAGGGGCGTTCATAGGAATTTGGCTTTCCTGCTTCGTGAAAACGAAATGTGGAAGCACCAATGTATTTCTTGTTCCCAGAATTCTGGAACCAAGTGCTATGCATATCATCATCAGCCTCCTTTCGAAGGCCATCGGTGGTATAAAGGGGACGACGCCCCAGGGGAACATCCAGGCTCCGGGCAAGCTCGTGAGCCTCGACTTGTATTGCCCACTTCCATTTGGAAGGGACATGCCAGAATTCAATCCGGCGCTGCTCGGACTCAGAGAGCCAAGCTTTAAGTGATGCACAAAGTGCAATAGAATGCAACTGCACAGAGTGAGGGTTGCAATCGATGATGCGATTAATTGCATTCATCGAATCCAAAAAGCACACGACAGAATTAACTCCATCTTGTGCAATAGCCTTTTGGATTGCCATTCGCAACCCAATAAGCTCAGCATCATCGCTCATTGATTTACCAACTGGCTGACGAATCTCGGAGACCAGCCTGCCCTCGCGATAAACACGTGAAGCTGACACAGACTGCTTAAGTAGCACTTCTGCTTTCGCAGGCACGGAGCCATCACTACTCACATAGGAGCAATCATGCTGGATCGAACACTGGGAAAGTGTTTGATCCAGTGATGCACGATAAGCCTTGACCGAGTCCTCTACTTCCGCCAACTTAAGCAAGTGACGTACTGCAGTGACTAACCTCCATGGACCCCTACTTCAGGCAGCTCACACAGTACCGGGTACCCTGTTGGCTCAAACACCATCGGATGGTTATCAGCCCGATTCCCGGTATGGGCCCTTATCCTTTCGGCCTCTACCTTTTAAGATCGGGGATCACATGTGGTCTGCTGGATTAAGGCATTGTCTGGCACTTACATCTCAAGGCCATCCATGCCAAGAGAAACCTAGTCACGTGAGTTAGGGTCATGTGACACTTGACCCACATTGTGGGGTAAGTCACATGTATGATGCATAACCCAGCTTACATCACGTGCCAGTTGCTTAGTCACATGACCAAGTCACCTCCCTCATGGGAACAACTGTCACAGGGTTGTGATACTTCCTGCCTGCATCATGTGGAACCAGCTCCAGACACTTCTGAATGCAAACCTGAAGATGCCACCTCCAGGACTAGAACCCGTGGCTTTGTGGATTGCCACATCCACAGGTCTATCTGACTGCATTTACCGCTATGCCAACCAGCTCTTGAGCTGCACCAGATTGCATTCTGACACATCTCTTCCCCTTGGAAGTGGGCTATCCAAGCCGAAGCCCACGAGTCAGCACGTGGCCTCGACATCCCTCAGGGACTTCATCCCTTCTATACTACTGATGCACTCCGTAAGGAGGCGGACAATGAAATGCATACCTCTTGGTTCTGTGAGTCTGGAATCAAGAAATACATTGGTGCCTCTATGTTCCATTTTCATGATGCAGGGAAACCAGAGTCCTATGAGTGCCAGCTCCATAAAAGAACGAGCTTCATAAAGTTGGTGACAGGCAATGAGCTGTTCACTCGTTGCTATTGCATGGCCTGCAGACATGTGCCAATCAATGCATATCGAGCACAGTTCAACTTTGTCAAGAGCGATGGATGCTCCTGCAGACAGGGATCTGAAGACCCTGTCCATGTCATGACCTTGTGCTGTAATTGGACCAGGCCAGCCGAATGCCAGTATGATGCCTTTGTGCATTCCTGGTTTGTTAAGTACCTTACATCGAAACGCAGGCCTAGCAGGCGAGTCAGCATGAGTGCGCACCTAATTAGTGCACGCATGGGCAGGAGACAACAGGGTGAGTGTGCCCTCTATGTATATCCCCTCAGTCTGGTCATACTCGGACTAGTTGTATCTATTGTAGGTACCCTCATGTATTTACAAGCGGACTGCCATTGAGCACCGCTTTATAAATTGTTGATTTAAAAAAAAAAAAAAAAACCATCCTTCCCTCCCAGATACTCAAGCACAACCAGCAGCCCTTTCTGACCCTCTATGATGCATCCCCATATCATGACACTGTTAACACTAGGCACAGGGAACACTCTGAATGAGCCTTAGAATCTAGAAGTCCTGAGTGAGAACACTGGGGACTTCAAGGCACTCTGTGCTACCTATATATACATGTAGAAGGCTATGTGCATTGCTAGGCACATAGCCTGGGTGCTGTTCTATGCACAAGTCCAGACAGGAGGGGCACTTCTAACAGACACAGACTGGTGATTGCTTGAAGGTCAGAACAATACAGCCCTCCATGAATTTTCATCAGCACGGTATGTGACAAAGACCCGACCATGATTTCTCGCTGACATAAACATATGCCTCATCTGACCACATGACCTTGTTCCATTGGCAGTGCAAAAAGTGATGATAGAGGTGAGCCCAAGACATGTGAAGGGAACGATGGTGTCGGCTGAGGAAGGGCTTCTTGTGGGCAACCCATCGGTGATAGCCTGCTTGAGTGAGAACAGTGCAGATGGTCATTATGCCAACATTTAGACCAAGTTGATTTTTGATCTCAGAAAAAGGTGCCCTGCACTATCTTCAGGCAGTCTGTACAATCTGACATTTGTCACACTCTGTAACCTTGGATGGTCGATCAGAATGGGGGAGATTCTTGGTGGAGTGGGTTTTTTTGTACTTTTCCCAGATGTGTCATGCCATGGGATCATGGATGTGGATGAGGTGGGCAGCTTTGGCAACTGGTTTGCCAGCAAGGATGGCTCTAATAAGCTGATTCTTCTGCTCAGGGGATATCTCACGATGACTAGTTTTGGGTAGTACCATGAATAATGGAGTCGTGCTTGTAAAGCAGAAAACAATATGATCTCAAATTCAATACTGGCCAATCACATTGATATGTTTATTACATAATCATCATCACTTTCTGTTGCTACAAGTATTTACAAGTGGACTGCCATTGAGTTATAAATTCTTGATTTTAAAAAAAAAAAAAAAAAAAAAAAAAGTTACAAGGTTGTCTCCAAAAAGAAATCACCTCATAGGCAGGAAGTGGCCTTTGCTTTGTCCATGCAGCTAAATCTGCTGATCAAAGAAGAGGGGGCCCCAGTAGCTCAGTGGTTTAATTGCCACTAAAGACTGAAGAGGTGGCTGTGCAGTCATTAGAAAGATTGTAGGTTTGATTCCTACTCATCCCCTGTACCTTGAAAGTAGGGATAGGCATGTGACCCATCATTGGTTACAGTCATGTGCTCAGTGACTCAGGTTGGTAATCAACTCTGAGGCAGTACCACAGTTATATGACCTTTTGTAACTAGGGTAGTAACCTGGTCACATGATAGGGATGATTGTGGAAGCCCAAAGTGGCAGGTTAGGCAACCCCTGACAGGCTGTGCCTGAAATGGTTATGTGATTAAGTCATGTGATCAAATAGGGAGTGAAAGCACAGGGCATGGTAAGCAAGAGAGGGACATGAGAACAATCCGACCTATGATGCGCACCCTGTAATAGGGCATTCCAGAGCATGCATGCCTCCAGAAGGTGCCGCACATCCTGTAATAGGGAGTCTCTTCAGACTGCGAGCTTAGGACAGGACACCCCCTACTGGTTAATCTTAGATAGAGTTTAAATCTCGGGCCCAGTCTAACCAATTGGATTAGACAGAGAACCTAGTCATTATTCAGTATTGGTAGTGTGGATCAGTCCTTGGGCATACTTGGGGAGTCCTCAGGCCCAGGGGTAGCCACTACATGACCATAAAGCACTGCTCGGGTAAGAGCCTGAGACCTTCTTGTGGGGCATGCATAACCGGGTTAAGCATGGGTGTAGAACTCTCTGGCCTAGGCCTTAGGTCTAGGATGCACACTGGGGCTAGATGCTGGCAAGGCAGAGACCTGGGATACAATTGGGAATCCATGCCCTCTAGGCATCAGCAAATCATGTGCTCAGAAACAGGAAAAGTAAAGTAGGTGGGGCTTACCAATACCCAGCTTGCTGTCAGCTTGGCCTTTTGATAACTCATTCCTTGGCTGAAATTTGGACTGTGGCAGAACAGGGCAGTCTCCTGACTCTGACCCAAGAAGACTTATTCTCTGCAGGTTCATCTGAATGACTAATCCAGGCTTTGAATCCAAGTTGATTCTGAGGTCTAGACACAGAATTCCACTGGTTAGTCTAGCATCTATCCTGCAAAGGAGATGGTGATAAGAGTCCTCCACTTGAAGGGCTTTTTTTTTTTTTTTTTTTTAAATCAACAATTTATAAAGTGGTGCTCAATGGCAGTCCACTTGTAAATACACAGAGGTACCTACAATAAATACAACTAGTTCAACTAACACCAGACTGAGGAGATATACATAGAAGGTGCACTAACCCTGTTCTCTTGTGCCTGTGCACATGCCATTTAGGCTCGTGCTCATGCTAGCTCGCCTGCTCAGCCTGCATCCCCCAGCTCCTAGAAGCCAGATGTGGTCAGTTCTACATAAAGGGTCCAACAGGGCCTATAATGAATAAGTGTCGCCAAAACTGTGAATCACAATGAAGCTTGGTGTTCACTTTTATCAAACACCCTACTGGTTTGATGCTCTAGGTTCCCCAGCCCAAGGCTGGCTGCAGTTGCTTCCATGCAAAGGCCCCATGAGGAGCCATAACCCGAATATTCCCTGCTGCAGCAGGGCAGTTACCCGCCCACCGGATCTGGAATGAAAGCACCTGCTGCCTTATTCAATGTGAGGTACTTGATGAACCAGAAATGCACGAAGGCATCATACTGGCATTCAGTTGGCTTGTTCCAGTTACGGCACAAAGTCATAACATGGATGGAGTCTTCAGGCCCATGTCTGCAAGAGCATTTGTCACTCTCAACAAAGTTGAACCTTGCTCGATATGCATTGATCGGTGCATGTCCGCAAGTGATGCGACAGCAACAAGTGAACAACTCATTGCCTGTCACCAGTTTCATGAAGCCTGTTCTTTTATGCAGCGGGTGCTCATAGGATTCTGGCTTTCCTGCATTGTAAAATCAAAACATGGAAGTGCCAATGTATTTCTTGATTCCAGAATTGTGGAACCAAGAGGTATGCATGTCATCATCCACCTCCTTGCAGAGTGCGTCTGTAGTATAGAGAGGATGAGGTTCCAAGGAAACGTCAAGCTCACATGCAGAGTTGTGTGCTTCAACCTGAATAGCCCACTTCCATCAGGAAGGGATGTGCCAGAATGTAATCTGGTGCATGTTACAGACGCTGCCCAAAGGACTATTCATTTTCTTATCTTATCCTTCCCACATCCCTTATCCTCCCCATCACGCTGTGCAGTGCGCAGCCATCAAGTCATTCCACTTCCCTAGTCACTCTGAGTCATCTCCTCCTTAGTCTTACTCATCTGCAGTCCACAGCATTTGCACAGTCCATGGTCCATGCTCGAGTACTGTAACATATATAAAGGCTCCTAGATGTACCAGTAGCGCTAGGCTTAATATTCCACTTGCCATCATCTTAAACCACTCTCGCACTTAGTCTGCCCGAGTCCCTTAAGATTCGTCTAGCCTAACAAGATATTAAGCCTTGTCGAGACTCACTCAGACTCACACACACACCATGTCATGCTTTATCAAAGACCTGATCAGCATTCGATGACAAGCGGTCACTGACCCAGTGAACACTAGCATGAGTGATGAGAGCACCTGGCTCAGAGAAGTAGATCACACATTGCAGTCCATGCCATTTGCAGAGACAGTCCACACCAACTGCAGAGACACTAGCAATTCAAACAAACGAAAGAGGGAGTGTATGCCTACACCAAGTAGCGACGAAGAAGAACAGGCATTCCTGAGAGAGTTTGCCTTCACCACTGCAGACGAACCCACTGAGATTTTCAGTGACGGAGCAGCACAACTCATTACAGAACTCTTACTAGAAGGAGAATACGGGATAAGCCTAGAAGAGCTGTGGTCAGACCAGAATCTTCCTGCCGAAGAAGAGGATGAACCGATCCGCAAGAAAACAAGAGAGGAACAAACACAAGCCCGAAACTTCAGACAACAGCAGATTGAAAACTACAATCACCAGGTACAAGAAGAGGACATACTAATACAGAGAGGGTACGATGCACAGAGCATATGACAGAACCAATGAGAACGACACCAAAGTCAAGGACATATAGGAACGAAACCGCCGAACCCCTTCAGAGGACCAATCTGCCGAAGCACTGCATAAGGAAAGAATCGCACCACCGTGGCAAAAGTAAGCAACAGCGACTGGGATGAATACTATCAGTGGAGGGAGTGAAAAGGATTACCAAAGACAAATGGACCGACTGCCGCAGAGTGGGCTGATTTTGAACAAGCTTGTAGAATCACAGGAGTCGACCTAGACTACTGGAAAGAACAGAGAGAAGAGCGAAGACAGAAACAGCTCCAAGAACAGCAAGCCCAAGCACAAGCACAGCAGACCCAAGAACAACAGATCCAGGAACAGGAAAACCAAGACCAAGAGAATGATGAAGAAACCCCCCAAAGGATGACGACAGAATACAAGGGAATCATCGCTGACCCGAAATCCTTTACAGGAGATCGAACGTCCTTCGATATTTGGTGGAGGAAGATGAAACTTTATATAACCGCACATGGAGACCTCATGGATACACAGAAGATTGGAGCGGTCCTGTCTAGAATGACCGATGGACCCAGAGCCCACTGGGCATCAAAGAAGATCGACACCACTACCAACCAAAGCACATGGGCTGACTTCATAACCGAGATAGAGACACGATTCAGCAACGTCATGTCACCATTACAAGCAGGAAGCAAACTATTCAATATCAGACAGGGAAACCGACCCATCGACGAATTCCTGGATGAATTCGTAGACCTCACAGGGAAAGCAGGAATGACAGGAATAGCCCCTTGTTTCCTACTCAAGAAGAGCTTAAACCGAAGAACAGCAGAAGCCGTACACTCGATCTCCACACTTCCAACAGATGGAGATGAATATATCAAGACAGTTTGAGCGATTGGACAAAACATCAATGAATACAGAAATGTGATGAGAGGAGAATTCACAAACAATCAGTGCAAGACCAGAAATAACTGAAACAGACTCGCTTCGATACTGGATGTAGATCATCCCATACTCTGAAATACACCATTCCCACCAAGCGATCTGAAGCACCAAGGAAAACCATCCAAGGGGACAAACCACCAAAGAGGAAAGAACTCGCAGTACTAGCGAGGATACGAATGCGAAAAGGAATCACAATGATAACACCGGAAGTCAATAGTGGAGTGGATAGGATCTGCATCAACACCACGATAGTAGCAAAAACAGGACTGAAGACATGATGAATCAAGAAGATTCCCATCATAAATGCAGACGGATCACCCAACCACCAGAAAACAGCAGACTGAGTAGCAGAGGTCCACATCAACATTAAAGGACACAAGGAGCACATGGAAGCCATCGTACTCGACATCGGAAAAACTGACATGCTACTAGGACATGACTGGCTTGTCTACCACAACCCAACAATCAAATAGAGGACAGGAGAAATTGTCTTTGACAGATGCCCTAAAACGTGCAAAATAAACCACCAGATGATTAAGATACAGAAGGTGGCTGAACTAGTGAAAACCACAGCCAGCAACAAGACAGGAACCCAGATACCCCCATATCTGATCAGATTCAGACACCTCTTCAAGGAGAAGAACTTTGATCACTTACCAGACCACAAAGAATGGGACTATAAAATAAACTTGACGAAGGATGCACCCAAAACGATACCGAGCAAGGTCTATCTGATGACACAGAAAGAACTAGAGGAACTAGATGCTTTCGTCGAAGAAGGATTATGAACAGGAAAAATATGCCCATCGAAATTGCCTTACGCAGCACCCTGCTTCTTTCGCAACAAGAAGGATGGAAGCAAACAACTCATCCAAGACTACCGGGAGATAAACAAATATATGGTCAAGGACAAGTTCCCACTACCATGCATTAGCGAGCTCCTCGACATACTACAAGGAGCAAAGTACTTTAGCAAGATCGATATTATCTGGGGATACAATAACGTGTGCATCCGGAAAGGGAACAAATGGAAGGCAGCCTTCCTAACAGCAAGAGGACTTTTTGAACTGACAGTCATGTACTTTGGGCAGTGCAATGCACCAGGCACTTTTAGCCGAATGATGGCGAGCCTCTTCCAAGACCAAATATGAAGGAGAGTGTGCATAATCTATATGGACGATATCATAATCATCAGACAAACACGAGAGGAACTCCAAAAGAACACCATAGAAGTCATAGAAATACTGAACAAGAACGACCTGTTCATCAAAGGACCGAAATGCATCTGGGAATCATCAAAAGTCCCAGTACTAGGATACATCATAGGAGAAGGGAAGGTAGAAATGGAACCAGAAAAGATCACAGCCATACAATCCTGGCCAACCCCAAAAACGAAGAAAGAACTACAGAAGTTCTTGGGATTCACAAACTTTTACCGATGATTCATTAAAGGATATGCAAAAGTTGCTAAACCTTTAATAGAGCTGACTGGAAACAAGACATTCCAGTGGACAGACAAGCAGCAAGACGCTTTCAAGGAGCTAATTTGACATATAACCTCAGCACCCATCCTAGCACTACCACAAACAGAAGGAAAATTCCGAGTTGAAACGGACGCCTCAGGATATGCCATTGGAGTGGTACTATCACAACAGCAGAAAGGACTATGGCATCCAATCGCCTTCATTTCAAGATGCATGACTGCAGCAGAACAGAACTATGAAATCTATGACAAAGAACTGCTTGCAATAATGGTAGCACTGAAGACATGGAGACAATACCTCCTAGAAGCTCGAGAGAAGTTTGAAATATTGACAGATCACAAGAACCTATCATACTTCTGAAAACTGCAATGACTCAATTCAAGACAGATTGGCTGGTACCTGAAATTACAAGAATATGACTATGAACTATGACACGTACCAGGAAAAGCGAATGGAAAAGCAGATGTCTTATCACGAATGGCAGGATATGAAGAAAACCTAGCAGAAAAGGATGACATACAAATGATCAAAGAAGCCACATTTATCCGACATCTGGAAGAGAATAATGAATGGGACTTCGAATTTATGATGTTCGAGGATGAACACCTACAAAAAGGGGGAGCAGAAAATAACGAAACAATACAGACAAGGGGAATCATGATGATCGAATCCCCAAGGATAGAACAAATTCGACAATGCGCACGAAGAGAAACGATTGTAACAACAGGACTGAAGGAAAAACCGCACTGGTTCACAGAGGAAGACCACATTGTATACGCAGGAGGGAAAATCTACATCCCCCCAGACAACAAACTAAAGGAAGACATCATGTTTGAATACCACGACACTCCCATCGGAGGGCATCCAGAACAATATCGTATGCACGAACTCATAAACTGCACCTACTAGTGGCCATCAATGCTAACGGACATCAAAAAATATGTTAATGGATGCGAAACATGTCGAAGAAACAAAATCATCTGACAAAAGAAACATGTGCCACTACACCCGCATGAGATTCTGCAACAGCCATGGGAAGATATCGGAGTAGATCTCATAGGACAGCTACCCAACTCGAATGGCTTTAATGCCATCGCCGCAGTCACAGACCGCCTGACCAAGATGATCCACCTGATTCCCACAAACACTGAACTCATAGCAGAAGGCCTCACACAACTATACCGAGACAATGTGTGGCGACTTCATGGAATTCCACGAAAGATCATCAGTGACCGAGGACCCCAATTTGCAGCGCGATTCATGACAGCGCTTCTAAAACTGCTTGGAACAAAGCAAAACCTATCAACAGCCTATCATCCACAGACAGATGGACAGGCGGAGCGATCCCATCAGGAGACGGAAGCTTTCCTCAGAAGCTTCACGAACAACCTACAGGACAATTGGGCAGGATGGATAGCAATTGCAGAGTATCAATACAATGATAAAACACACCAGGGAACGAAGGAGACACCATTCTACCTCAACTATGGAATGCACCCCTGGAAGGGAGAACCACAGACAGCAGAAGGGAACAATCCCGCAGCAAAGAACTTTGTCAAAAAAATGGACCAAATGCAGAAAGAAGCAAGTGCTGTGCTGCAGTATGCGCAAACACAGGCCAAAGACAATTATGATACAAGACGAAAACCGGCCTGTGAATACAAGAAAGGAGATGGGGTATGGCTCGAAGCCATCAATATCACAGTCAATCGACCATCAAAGAAGTTATCAGCACTCCGATATGGACTGTTCAAGGTGATCGAAAAGAAAGGAGCCTCAGCATATCACCTAGAACTCCCAGCATTATGGCAGCTGATACACCCCATGTTCAATGAAGCACTACTCACACTCTACAAAGGACCCCGTTTCAAGATACAAGAGTGACCATTACCGCCACCCCCTGAAATCATAAATGATGAAGAAGAGTACGAGATAGAAGAAATTCTAAAAAGAAAGAAACAAGGAAAAGGAACACTATTCCTAGTCAAATGGAAAGGATATAGACATGAGGAGAACATATAGATCAAAGAGAAGGAACTGGGGAATGTGCAGCAAGCTCTAGACCACTTCTTAAAGAAGACTGCAAACCAGAATAAAAAGACCATAACAAGAGGGAAGAAGACCAAAAATCACACATCATGACCACCAACGCCCCCATCAGCATCGACAGCAGTGAGGACAGCCACACACCTACCCCCAACCGCCCAAGCAACCTCGAGAATCTGGCAAGGATTCTCAATGCTAGTGACTACATGGACCCCCTCGCCATCACACTTGGCACATATCTGCGCTATGTTATGACCATCTGCACACACCTTTGGACTTTTTTTTTTTTTTTTTTTTTTTTTAAATCAACAATTTATATAGCGGTGCACGATGGCAGTCCGCTTGTAAATACACACAGGTACCTACTATAGATACGACGAGTCCGATCCAAACCAGACTGAAGGAAAATACATAGAGGGCTGCACTGCCCTGCTCTCTCGTGCCCGTGCTCGAACCATATGACTCGAGCTCGCGCGTACTCACTCGCTCGAGCACTGTCCCCCAGCCCCAAAGGGCCGGATGTGGTCAGTTTCACATAAAAGGTCCAAGAGGATCTATAACGGATACTGTCACGAAGTTTGCGTTTCGCATAGTGCTCGATCAGCGCTTGGGTCGCTGGTCCGACTGTTTCCACTACAGAACAGCAGTCACCCGCCGCCTGGATCCGGAATGAAAGCACCTGCAGCTTTATTAGATGTGAGATACTTAATGAACCAGTGATGCACAAAGGCGTCAAACTGGCGTTCAGTTGGCCTGTGCCAGTTACGGCATTGAGTCATGACGTGGACGGAGTCCTCAGCCCCTCGTCCGCAAGAGCATAAGTCGCTCTCGACAAAATTAAACCGTGCCCGATACGCATTGATCGGAGCATGGCCGCATGCAAGACGTGAGCAGCGAGTGTAAAGCTCGTTCTCTGTCACTAACTTCATGAAGCCCGTTCTCTTCCGAGAGGGGCGTTCATAGGAATTTGGCTTTCCTGCTTCATGAAAACGAAATGTGGAAGTGCCAATATATTTCTTGTTCCCAGAATTCTGGAACCAAGTGCTATGCATATCATCGTCAGCCTCCTTTCGAAGGCCGTCGGTGGTATAGAGGGGACGAAGTCCCAGGGGGACGTCGAGGCTCCGGGCAGACTCGTGGGCCTCGACTTGTATTGTCCACTTCCATTTGGAAGGGACGTGCCAGAATTCAATCCGGCGCTGCTCAGTTTCTGAGAGCCAAGCTTTCAATGATCTGCACAGTGCAATAGAATGCGACTGCACAGAGTGGGGGTTACAATTGATGATGCGATTGATTGCATTCATCGAGTCCAAAAAGCACATGACAGAGTTAACTCCATCTTGTGCGATAGCCTTTTGGATCGCCATTCACAATCCAATGAGCTCAGCGTCATCGCTCGTTGCTTTGCCAACCGGCTGACGAATCTCGGAGACCAGTCTGCCCTCACGATACACACGTGAAGCTGACACAGACTGCTTAAGTGGCACTTCTGCTTTCGCAGGCACGGAGCCATCACTACTCACATAAGAGCAATCATGCTGGATTGAGCACTGAGCAAGTGCCTGATCCAGCGAAGCACGATAAGCCTTGACCGAGTCCTCATCTCGGCCAAGTAACTTATGGATCTCAAAGCGACTGCCAAACTCGTCGACAAGCCGCCTGCCCGGGTTATTTGCATCAGCGAAATAATCCATGGTTAAGAAGAGTGGTGGTTTCAGATCCACCAGATCCTTGAGAGGGGACTTGAGCGCAGCACGCTGTCTGTCTGACAAAGAAGCGAGATTTCTCACTTTAGATGGGTCACCCCCAACTGAGGTGGGCATACTAATGGATCTGAGGGCATGCCTCAGATTGGAATTGGTGAGGCGGGCAGAGGACCCGACCTTCAGCCTTTGAATGAACCCGCCGATGGGTTCGACACACGAAGTTTAGCCCCCCCCTTGCGGAGGAGGCTGCTACCTAGGTGGGTCTGCCGGATTAAGGCTAATGTCCAGCACTTTCACCCCAGGGCCATCCACGCCCAGGGGAACCCTTAACCTAGGACTCCTTATGTGGGTCCAGTGTGCATCCGTCGGGCTTACGCCCTCCCTATTTGGTCTGCGGACCCCCCTTGCCAACGGCCGAGGCCTCCCCAAATTGGGTGTGGACTCAGGGATGGTACCGTCTTACTCAGCTGCGGTCTGCCGGATTAAGGCTTTTTGTCCGACACTTGCACCCCAAGGCCATCCACGCCAAGGGGAACTGTTTAAGCCTGCCAAGTAGGTCGGCATGGACTTTCACCTACACACTGGGGTCCCCAGAGTCCCACGGAACCCAGGAGTTCGCACTTCGGATTCAACTTAAGCGGCAACCTGGGTGTATTATCCCAGGGCCACCGACAGAGGAGTTAGGTCTCTCGAGCCAAGGACTGGAGACTGTCCAGCCTTGCTATAGCCCAGCGGTGTCTGGGGCGCGACCCCCAGTCCTGCCTTCCCGTCCCCTGGCAGATGGTTCGCTGATGCCCCTTAGGGCGCGGATCCCCATCTGTCCAAGGTCTCTGTCTTGCCATGTGCCTGCCAGACTGGCCTCCGATATCACAGCAAGGTCCATAGTCCTCCCATGACAGGTTCCCACAGGGGAAGCCCTTAGCTGAACGGGTCTGGATCTACTTCCGCCAAAGCGTACTGCGCCATGACTAACCTCCGTGGACCCCTACTTCAGGCAGCTCACACGGTACCGGGTGCCCTGTTGGCTCAAACGCCATCGGGTGGTTATCAGCCCAATTCCCGGTATAATCCCTTATCCTTTCGGCCCCTACACTTTTAGATCGGGGATCACGTGCTTGCACGTGAGTTAGGGTCATGTGACACTTGACCCACATAGTGGGGTAAGTCACATGTGTGACGCATAACCCAGCTTACGTCACGTGCCAGCTGCTTAGTCACATGACCAAGTCACCTCCCTCGTGGGAACAACTGTCACAGGGTCGTGATACTTCCTGCCCGCGTCACGTGGAACCAGCTCCGGACACTTCCGAATGCAAACCTGAAGATGCTACCTCCAGGACTAGAACCCGCGGCTTTGTGGCTTGCCACAGCCACAGGACTACCTGACTCGCGTTTACCGCTATGCCAACCAGCCCCACACACCTTTGGACTGGACGAACCCCTGATGGGACCAGTCCTACAGCAGCAGAACGTATCGTGCTTCGCGAAGCAATGGAGATGCTTCGCACAGAAAACTGGCGACTTAAACTCCTTGCCACCACACTCCACCACATCTGCTCCTATAACAAAGAGCTTATTCATATGTGGGCCCCACGTGCCGTGACTGCCTGGGAGACCAATAATGGGTGGGGACAGCTGGACTAGGGTCTTTTCGCGAGGACGTGAATCTAAAGAGAGGGTGATGTTACAGACGCCGCCCAAAGGACTATTCATTTTCTTATCTTATCTTTCCCACATCCCTTATCCTCCCCATCACGCTGCACAGTGCGCAGCCATCAAGTCATTCCACTTCCCTAGTCACTCTGAGTCATCTCCTCCTTAGTCTTACTCATCCGCAGTCCACAGCATTTGCGCAGTCCATGGTCCGTGCTCGAGTACTGTAACATATATAAAGGCTCCTAGATGTACCAGTAGCGCTAGGCTTAATATTCCACTTGCCATCATCTTAAACCACTCTCGCACTTAGTCTGCCCGAGTCCCTTAAGATTTGTCTAGCCTAACAGTGCAGCTCGGATTGAGAGAGCCAAGCCCGCAGTGAGATGCACAGGGCAATAGAATGCAACTGTGCAGAGTGGGGGTTGCAATCAATAATGTGATTAATTGCATTTATTGAGTCGAGAAAGCACATGATGGAAGTAGTGCCGTCTTGTGCGATAGCTTTTTGGATAGACATATGCAATCCAATAAGCTCTGAATCATTACTTGTTGCTTTTCTGACAGGCTGACAAGTTTTGTAAATAAGCGCATTGCCCCAGTAGACCTGGGACAAATATACAGACTGCTTAAGTGTATCTGCTTTCATGGGCATGGTGCTGTCACTACTGGTATATATACAATTAGGCTCAAGCTGGCACTCAGCAAGTGCCTGTTTGAGTGATGTGTGGTAAGCCTTGACAGAGTCTTCATCCCTGCTAAGAAGCTTATGGATCTCAAGGTGACTGCTGAATTCATCAACAAGTTGCCTGCCTGGATTGTTCACATCTGTGAAATAATCTGTGGATAAAAAGTTTGGTGGTTTAAGGTCCACCAAGTCCTTGAGAGGGGACTTGAGCACACTGCACTGCCTGTCTGATAGTGAAGCCAAATTCTTTGACTTTGAAGGATCACCCCCCACCTGTGGTGGAGTAGTTAAAGACCTAAGGGCATGCCTCAGGTTGGAATTGGCAAGACGGACAGAGGACCCAACTTTTAAATGCTTGATGAACCCAGTGATTGGCTCGACACAGACTATTGTTTCAGCCACACCCTCTGGAGTGGTGCGAAACTGTCCATTGATCCAAATGCAAGCTTTGCATTGCATCTGGCATAACTGCTTCAACAGTGCAACATTGCGCATACCGTTGAAGTTCCATAGCAAACAGCTGTATGTTGCGATGTGACACGTGCACAACAGGTAAAGAATGCACTTCTGTTGAGGGGATAAGCCCTGAACAAAATTGCCCAACATCTGAAATGCCCTGGCAGTAGTCAGTGCTTTCATTGCATAGAAACAGACATGCTCCTTGAAGGAAAGGCGTGTGTCCAAGAAAAACCCAAGGTATCTCCAGACATCTTTGGGCCATAAGAGAGTATTGCCTGTGAACAGGGCAAATCCTAGGTCAATAGAAGGATGGGGATTCTTACTATTGCATGAGAAGTGCTGCAGTTCAGTCTTGTTGTGCTTGACAAGAAGACCAAAGTCTGTAAAGAGGTTGTACACTGAGGCGTACACCCTCTGAAGCTTCGGGACATTGTCTAGAATAGACTTGGACTGAGCAATGATCAGTCCATCATCCACAAATGACATGATGGTCAGCATATCACCAGCCTTCTGATATATTTTCAGTACTGGTGCCAGGTACAAGGCTGACAGTACAGGGGATAGAGCTGAACCTTGGCCAACACCCATATCAGCATCAAACTCAGGAGAGATGGCACTGCACCAGGTGTACACAGTTTTACACCTGATGAGGTAAGACTCGAAGAACTTCGACACTTGACATGCAAAGCCTCCATGTTGAAGTATCCTCACCAACATACAATGGTTGAGTGAAGGGAAATATTGAGCAACATTGAAAGTGATGACACTTGTCTTGAGACCCTTTAGCCAGCCTTGCTAAATAATATGGATCAAGAAAACCCCAGCATCCTCTGTGGAGTTCTGCTGGATGCTGCCAAACTGCTTCAGATCAAAGATAGCAAATTTAGTTGCTTTGTATTGCATATGTCGTGCTGGCATTTTCTTGACAAGCTTGCCAAGAGTATTCAAAAACACAATCGGATGAAAGGCCTTTGGGGTATTGTATGCAGGTTTGCCCAGTTTTGGGATAATCACCGACAGACTCTGCTTGAAGTAAGAGGGCCAGTGACCCAGTTCCAAACATGCATTAGCAATATTCAGGACGAAATCAGCTAAGTGAGGAGATTTCACAAGCTGTTTGACATGGCCCCAGAACAGATGGTCAGGTCCTGGAGCGGAGGTATTGCTACAAGGCTCTAAGGACTCTCGGAGTTCTGCAGCAGAAAATAGGACCCAGTTCTGAATTGGATGTGGCTCAAGATCATTGAGCTTATCCAGATTGACTGGTCAGTCAGACGCAGCATTATAGGATTTATCAAGTGCATTCCAAAGTGACTCGATAGAGTTACAAGGTTGTCCCTGAAAGGAGATAGCTTCATAGGCCAGAAGTGGCCTTTGCTTCATCCATGCAGCTAAATCCCATGGACGTTGCAACTTTTCAGCAACTTCCTTGATTTGCTAATCAAAGAAGGTGCATTTAGCATCTTTAATAGCTCACCACCAGATGTGATGGTCTCTTTTGGACTGGGTCTGCCTGAAAATGTCCAAAGTCTTGGAACAATGCTGGTTCCACCAGCCATTGCTCTGCTTCAATAGCTTGCACTCCTTGGAATGGAGGTCCCAAGCATGATCGACAGATTTGAAGAGAGTGTGAAGAATGCTCTCTAAATCATCTGGTGACTCAATTGGCACCAAGTCCATCCCAAGCATATCCCCAGCAATGTCAGAGATAAACTCAGGCATGCTGTCCTTTGGAAGAGTCTGGCATAGATCAGAGAGGTCCAGCAATGGGATATCTAAGGAGAGTGACAATGGATGGTGGTCTGAAGTCAATCTCAGGTCATCGCGAACGACTGGTGCCATCCCAGTTGGGCCATGATTAGATGGCTCTGCCCAATCAAGACCAAGGTCGAGTGCTGCATTATACAACATCTCTCCTCGTATGCGCTGCAATGTATGGACTCCATCCCAGAGTTCATAGTGACAATTGAAAACCCCCCTCAGATAAGTCAGGTTGGGAAAATCAGGTCTTTCTGCACAATCATGCAGCAAATGAATAGCACTTCTGTCTACATCAGAGTAGGTGTTTGCGAGGAACAGAGGCTCTTCTAGAGTGGAGAAGCTGATGACCATCAGATCATGTTAAAACTAGGCACAGGGAACACTCTGGACGAGCCTTAGAATCTAGAAGTCCTGAGTGAGAACACTAGTAATTGAGTTATGTACAAGTTTTTTTTTTATTTTTTAAATCAACAATTTATAAAGCGGTGCTCGGTGGCAGTCCGCTTGTAAATATACAGAGGTACCTACAATAAATACACAAAGTTTAGGGCCCTCCAAGTGGAGGACCCTTATCACCATCTCCTTTGCAGGATAGGTGCTAGACTAACCGGTGGAATTTCATATCTAGACCCCAGAATCAACTTGGATTCAAAGCCTGGATTAGTCATCCAGGTGAACCAGCAGAGGATAAGTCCTCTCAGGCCAGAGTCAGGGGACTGCTCTGTTCCACCATGGTCCGAATTTCGGCCAGGGAGTGAGTTACCAAGAGGCCAAGTGAACAGGGACACTGGATATTGATAAGCCCCACCTACTTTACTTTTCCCGTTCCTGAGCACATGGTTCGCTAATGCCTGAAGGGCACGGATCTCCAATTGTATCTCAGGTCTCTGCCTTGCCAGCATCCAGCCCCAGTGTGCACCCTAGACCTAAGGCCCAGGCCAGGGAGTTCTATACCCATGCTTAACCTGGTTATGCATGCCCCACAAGAAGGTCTCAGGCTCCCACCTGAGCAGTGCTTTACAATCATGTGGTGGCTACCCCTGGGCCTGGGGACTCCCCAAGTGTGCCCAAGGACTGTTCCACACTACCAATGCTGACTAATGACCTAGTTCTCTGCCTAATCCAGTTGGTTAGACTGGGCATGAGATTAACCAGTGGGGGGTGTCCTGTCCTAAGCTCGCAGTCCAAAGAGACTCCCTATTACAGGGTGTGCAGCACCTTCCAGAAGTGTGCATGCTCTGGAACGCCCCATTACAGAGTGCACATCATAGGTTGGGTGGTTCTCAAGCTCTTCCCCCGCTTACCGCGCCCTGTGCTTTCACTTCTTACTTGATCACATGATCAATTATGTGACTATTTCAGGCACGGCCAGTCAGGGGTCACCTGACCTGCCACTTTGGGCTCCCACAATCATTCCTATCACGTGACCAGGTTACCACCCTAGTTATGGAAGGTCACATGACCATGGTACTGCCTCAGAGTTGATTACCAACCTGAGTCACTGAGCACATGACTGTAACCAATGATGGGTCACATGCCTATCCCTACTTTCAAGGTACAGGGGATGAGTGAGAATCAAACCCACAACCTTTCCAGTGACTGCACAGCCACCTCTCCAGTCTTTAGTGGCAATTAAACCACTGGGCTACTGGGGCCCCAGAGTTATATACAAGTACTTGCCTAGAAGTCCTGAGTGAGAACACTAGGGACTTCAAGGTGCTCTGTGCTACCTATATATATGTGTAGAAGGCTGTGTGCATAGCCTATGGCTGCGCATTGCTGTGGGCACAGCTGTAAGCTGTGCACTGCTGCGGACACAGCCATTTACTGCACATTACTGCATGCACAGCTTGTACTGTGCATTGCTGCGGATGCAGCCACAGGCTGCGTATTGCTGTGCACACAGCCATAGGCTGTGTGCATTGCTAGGCACATAGCCTGGGTCCTGTCCTATGCACAAGTCCAGACAGAAGGGGCATTTCTAACAAAGGCTGCAGTTTGGATGACCATCCAATAGCTCCACCACCAAGAATTGTTACATATCCACTAGTAGAGCATCCAGAGCTGGGCAATCACCATGTGAAGCATCACAGAATGATGTAAACATTTTTGGACCAAGATCTCCAGAGTATGTCAGCTTGAGGTCCAAAGTCCCTTTGCAATATCTCAGCAAATGCTTGACTGCATTCCAATGCTGTGGACCAGGATTCGAGTTGAAGCTGATATAATCTCTTCATTACATGCTTCCTGCCACTTGTGAGCATCTGGACATTGCATAGCTTGCTTATAAGTGCTCGGATTTGCACCTTCAGCTAGACAAGCAAATTGGACATCTACAAAACCAGCTTCTTCATCAGGATTAGGATCAGGATCCTTATGGATTGAGTCTTCTGAATCAGAATCATCTCAAACTGGTGGGGGAGCAGGTCTGATGACTTTTTTTTTTTTTTTTTTTTTTTTTTTTTTTTAAAATCAACAATTTATATAGCAGTGCTTGATGGCAGTCCGCTTGTAAATACACATTGGTACCTACAATAAATACAACTAGTCTGAAAGAAACCGGACTGAAGGGATGTACATAGAGGGCATATTCACCCTGTTGTCTCCTGCCCATACGCGTGCCTCTTAGGCATGCGTTCATGCTGGCTCACTTGCTCGCCCTGCGTCCCCTAGCTCCTAGGAGCCAGACGTGGTCAATTCCACATAAAGGGTCCCAAAGGGCCCATAATGACAGGTGTCGCAGAGCATGCATTGCGCAATGAAGCTCGGTGTTTGCTTTCGTCAAGCACCATGATGAATAGATGCTATGGGTCCCCCAGCCCGAGGGCTGGCTGTGGTTGCTTCCGCGCAAAGGCCCCATGAAGAGCCATAACCCTTAGCATCCCCCGCTGTGAGGACGTGGTTACCTGCCCCCCGGATCCGGGATAAAGGCACCCGCTGCCTTATTAGACATTAGGTACTTAACGAACCAGGAATGCACAAAGGTGTCATACTGGCGTTCGGCTGGCCTGTCCCAATTACGGCACAAGGTCATGACATGAACAGAGTCCTCAGGACCCTGCCTGCAGGAGCACTCATCGCTCTCGACAAAGTTAAACCGCGCCCAATACGCATTGATCGGTGCATGTCTGCATGCGACGTGACAGCAGCGAGCAAATAGCTCATTGCCTGTCACCAATTTCATGAACCCCATTCTTTTACAAAGCGGGCGCTCATAGGATTCGGGCTTTCCAGCATCGTGAAACCAAAACATGGATGCGCCAATATATTTCTTGACTCCGGAGTCATGGAACCAAGAGGCATGCATTTCATTGTCCGCCTCCTTATGGAGTGCATCCGTGGTGAACAAGGGACAGAGTCCCTGAGGTATGTCGAGACCATGAGCGGACTCGTGTGCTTCGACTTGAATGGCCCACTTCCAAGAGGAGGGGACGTGCCAGAGTGTAATCTGGTGCAGCTCGGACTGGGCAAACCAAGCCTGCAATAAGGTGCACAGAGTGAGGATTACAATCGACGATGTGATTGATTGCATTCATCGAGTCGAAGAAGCACACAGGTCTGATGACCTACCAGTTACCAGGTGGTTTGACATTTCTGACTGGTTTCCTGACAGCAATGGGCGGAGTTTTGGGAAGAGGTGGTGGGGTTGGTACTCTGTGTCTAACAGGAGGTGTGTGGGGCAGGTTATCATCCTGGTGAATAGCAGGAGGTGTTCTAAGACAAAGATTTGGACTCTGTGGAGGGGTAGGATCTGGATCAGGAGTAGAGGGAGCTGCTTGCATAATAGGGTTTGGTGCATCAAAGCCTCCCCCTAACTCCAGCACAGCTGAGTCTGGAGAAACTGGTTGCAAGACAGGTGGGTCAAGAGGAAGAATAAGAGAAGGTTGAGTGCTGTAATGTTTCTGAGAGGTACCAGGGAAGTATCTCTCATCAAATTCAGCCCTCTCTGAGATAATGGTCTTTTTAGTGGTAGGATTGTAAAACTTCCAACCCTTGTAACCATCAGGATAGCCAATAAAGACACATTTCTGGTAGTGTGATTGGAGTTTCTTCCTCTGATCCTTTTGCACAAAGACATATGCAGTGCATCCCCAGATTCTCAGATGACTGACATCTGATTTCTTCCCAAACCAAGCCTGATAAGGTGTGGTCCCAGACAGAGTCGAAGTAGGTACTCTGTTCCAAATGTGCACCATAGAAGCAAGACCATCTCCCCAGAATGTTAAACAGAAAAGATGTCCTGACTGGGGATTGAACCCAGGACCTCCTGGACATATACCAGTAGCTCTACCACTGAGCTATCAGGCCTGATGGATCAACTTAGAAGTTGTATTTACAACCACCTCATCCTATATACCTTCACTCCAAGACACTATTTGGTCTAGGTTCTTCAGTATCTTTGATATTAGTGGAGACAACAATGTGCCTGAATACACACAATCTAACACTGCCCTTTAATCAGGCACATCAGTCTTTGTCAAGCTTGTCATGAAGAAGAAGGGAGGAGACAAAGGAGTTGTACTCCTCAGGAAGAGCTCTGATCAAGGCCATAGAAGCAAGTTCACTATCCAGGCTAGACAGAGTGAAGTCTGCTGGGCGAAGATTTTGAATTTTGACCAGACAGTCCTCAACTCTGTTCATAAGGGATTGCAGAGTTTCATCCTCCTT
The DNA here is from genome assembly GCA_011319805.1 of Macrocybe gigantea. Taxonomy (NCBI): domain Eukaryota; kingdom Fungi; phylum Basidiomycota; class Agaricomycetes; order Agaricales; family Callistosporiaceae; genus Macrocybe; species Macrocybe gigantea. Next base: position 105,713 of record SJRY01000065.1, on the reverse strand, counting down.
CTTCCTGATAGAGAAGAGATCATCATAGGCATTGAACCTGGAGCCAGGCTTCTTTTGAAGATGGACCTTTTCCAAAGCAGCCCACATCTTTACAGGATTATCCTTGATCCCATGAAAATGAATTCTCTGTTCCTGCTCCACTATAAGGTAGAGCTGGCCAGCTGCTTTGTCTGACTTTAGGTCCCATGCTTCAGCAGAAGTGGAGTCTACTGGTCTTGGATTTGAACCAGAGACAATCCTCCAAAGGCTACAGGCTCTGAGCCAAGCCTCCATTTCTCCAGACCAAGTAGGATAGTTGGTGGAGTTGAGTTTGGTAAATGAAGGCATGGAGGTAGAGGAAGACATGATGGCAAGATGCTAGAGGCAGGGAGATGGCAAAGGGATAGAGGCAAGGAGATGGAATGGAATGGAATGATGGGAGGTTGGGAATACAACCACAATCCTCTTGCTTGGGCAGGGTTCCACAACAGAGAGAGAGACTGTGCTACTGGCCTTGCCCTCAGGAGAGTGTGTGTCAAGAAAGGTCTAGCTACTGAAAGTGCCCTTGGTCTACTTAAGTAAAGTAAAAAAAGGCTATCTACTGAGCACCCAGTTGTCAGCACAAAGGCCTAACCCCAGAGTCACAGGAATGACTACCTGGTTTTCTACTGGTGGAGTAAAGACTGCTTCAAATGAAGACCAGTCCCAACAGTTGGTGCTCCTATCTACTAAACTTAGACACACACCCTATAAGAACAGTGAACTCCAGGCTAGTACAGTCAAGGAAGGGGAAAGATGGAAGGAAATCTGGACTCTTGGTGTATGTCTGATAAGGCTGTTAGAGGCTGGGGCCCATAACCTGTTAAAACTAGGCACAGGAAACACTCTGGACGAGCCTTAGAACCTAGAAGTCCTGAGTGAGAACACTAGTAATTGAGTTATGTACAAGTACTTGCCTAGAAGTCCTGAGTGAGAACACTAGGGACTTCAAGGCGCTCTGTGCTACCTATATATATGTGTAGAAGGCTGTGTGTGCAGCCATAGGCTGCGCATTGCTGTGGGCACAGCTGTAGGCTGTGCACTGCTGTGGACACAGCCATTTACTGTGTATTACTGCATGCACAGCTTGTGCTGTGCATTGCTGTGGATGCAGCCACAGGCTGCACATTGCTGTGCACACAGCCATAGGCTGTGTGCATTGCTAGGTGCATAGCCTGGGTCCTGTCCTATGCACAAGTCTGGACAGGAGGGGCATTTCTAACACATCCTGTGTGATAGCCTTTTGAATTGACATGCACAATCCAATCAGCTCGGAGTCATCGCTTGTTGCTTTGCCGACAGGCTGACAAGTTCCAAAAATAAGCGTATTGCCTCGGTAAACCCTAGACGAATACACTGACTGCTTAAGTGTATCTGCTTTCATGGGCACGGCACCATCACTACTGGTATATACACAATTGGGCTCAAGCTGGCACTCAGCAAGTGCCTGTTCGAGCAATGCATAATAAGCCTTGATAGAGTCTTCATCTTTGCCAAGGAGCTTATAGATCTCAAGGTGGCTGCTGAACTGGTCAATGAGCCACCTGCCCAGATTATTTGCATCTGCGAAATAGTCCGTAGATAAAAAGCTAGGTGGTTTGAGGTCCACCAAGTCCTTGAGAGGGGACTTGAGCGCAATATGCTGCCTGTCTGAGAGGGAGGTCAAGTAACCTCCCCTTCACACAGTCAAGCAATACTTTCATTCCAAATGGTGGAAAGAATCAACAGCATGTTTTCTTTAGTTAATGATTCTCTATTATAATGTGATATAAATAGGAGCACAAGCAATGGAAAAGATTCTATGAAATACTAGAGTGGATAGAAGCTCATTCAACATTGCAAAATGTTTCTCTATGTATTGTTATTAAAGAAATTGAAAAGATGTGAGGTGGAGGCCAAAAGAAGAAAGGAATGGCTGCATTGATCAAGGACATCAAGGCTCTGCAGTTCAAGAAGAAGACTAATACTGAGTATCAAGAAGTCCCTCAACCAGCTAGGTCCTCTACTGCAATGTCTTCTAAAGCCTCACCAACTATGAGCACCTCATCTGTGCCAACCAAGAATCTAGAGCCAGAACAAGAGCAATCATTTGATGAGGCTCCGGACCTTGCTACAAGGCCCATGACTCATGTTACTGTCACTAGCAGCTCTTCAAAGAAAAGACAGGCATAATCTATTGATCCCCGATAGTTCAAGAAAGGGAAAACTTAGGCCAGATGGGTCTCATTTTTTTTTTCTTCTTTTTCATTGCTATTCAAGTCTATGTATTGATCCAGTGTATTGATTCTGTACTATCCACTATAATGTCATTTGTTAATTATCCACCAATTGTGACATGTCTAATAATCTCAAACATTTTCCCTTGAGACATCTCTTCAAGCAACAGAAATGGGTATGAATGGCCTTTGGCCTGTATGTTTTCTGACTATCAGATATCTGCACTGACAAAGTATATCATGGTTAGTTGGTCCTTCCTGTAGAACAGACCAGTTCATTTTGTGAATTTGCAATGCTCGAGGGTTTTGTTCATGATCACAAAAACTCATATGCTCTGCATATTGGTGTTGATGTTAGGTAAATGATCTTTTGACAAAGATGTGGATAACTGAAATGTTCATGAATGTAATAGCTTGTAGTTGGATAGCTGCAATGCAGCATTTCAAAAATTGCCTTTCCATGCCCTGCCTGGTGAAAACCCAGAGTTGCAGGCCATCTTTTCAAAGCTATGCCAGTTTGCCAAGTCCCTTGTAATTATGGTGTTTGTTTTTGATAGTCCAGATTGTCTGCCCATTAAGCATAATAAAAAAGTTATCATCTGAACCATCTGGCTTGTTCAAGCTACAAAAGAACTGATCAAGGAATTCAGCTTTTACTCTCATAATGTACATGAAGTCATTTGACTCAATGATAGCTTTCAATGTTTCCATTCTCTTTCTAGGCTCCCAGTGAAGCAGAAGCAGAGTTGGCATTACTCAACAAGCATGGTATGTTGGATGCCATAATAACAGATGATAGCAATGTGCTCATGTTTGGAGCAACTCATATCATTCACAGGTGAACTTGATTCCTCCTCATGTCACATCTGTCTTTTGAATGTCTGAGCATATGATAGTCCTATCAGCAGCAAGAATCTGGACTGCATTCCTATGTACTCTGATGCCATCAAGTACTCTGACAAGGTTTCATTGGATCATGCTGGACTTCTGTTATGTGCATTGCTTTCAGGTAATGGCTACAATGATGGTGTCCATGGCTGTGGTCCAGCAACATCTTGTGCTCTTGCACAATGTGGCATTGGAAGGCAGCTTCTTTCAATCATTGGAAATTTGGTTGATCAGAAAACATTGGAGTTGTTGATGTCCCACTGGTGTAAAAGCTTATGTGAAGAACTCATATCCAACAATTCTTGCCAGCTAACTTGCACCTGCCCATTGCTTGCCAAATCATTTCCAGAATCCTTTCCTGACTTGAATATTGTAAATTACTTTGCCAAACTGGTCACATCAACATTGCAAGAGGCTCACAAAGTTGCTACAACATGGAAACACCATGAGCCTAGCATTCATGGTATCGCAAAGTTCTGCATAGAGCATTTTGGTTGGAAAACAATATCAGAGCTGCTTGGCAGGCTTCATCAGTCATTCTGGAATGGTGTTTTCTGTAGCATGCTCTGTGAAGTAAGTGGCATGACCCTTACAGTCCATTGATACTCAATCTTTCACACAATGTGCATCTCATCAGGCTACAGTTCTATTCAATCCATCATCAAATGTGATTGCAATGCCGAACACTTGGACTGTGATTTCTGGCATCAGGAGAAAGTGCTGCAGTGCACATGCTACTCATATTCTCCAAGACTCTCAGCTGGAAATTCTCCGAGTTGACATTTCTACTGAAAACTTCAATTCTCTGACTGGCTGTTCACAGACTCCTTCTGGCACCCCAATCTCAGCAACTGTCAATGTACCCTATGCTGTTCTATCAGCAGCCATCACCCAGGATATCATTGATCAGTTCCTTCAGTCAAAAGCAAGACTGAAATCCCAGCACCACAAGATGCAGCAGGGCAGCTCCACATTGAGGCCAAATGTGCCTTCACCTAGTTACACTTCCACACCAGAAATTCTTGATCTTACTGTAGGCAGTAAAAGTGACAATGACATTGAGGTAATCGGCTAGCACACCAATTTTTTCTTATCCTGCAGTTCCATAATCATAGTATATACATACTAGTCTAGGCATAATCAATCTTGTGTACCATAATTGAGCAATGCATGTGTGTTAGCTTCGCAAGCCCCCAGCACCTGATGAATGCTATGATGCTATGAAAGAGCAGATCTATCAGTCACTTGTCCTCTTCCCTCCTCCTCTACAAACCCATATAGTCCATCCAGCATTATCCAACATGAACAAACTCATCCTTATTAGTCAACTCAGCAGCCCAAAGTCCCAGTGAGGCAGCATCTGTTACTGGGAAGCGGGCCTTCAAAAAATCAGAGACGGCATGGAGCAACTCTTGGAGGAGCTGTGAAATGCCCTGCCAGAAAGTTATGCAATGCATTGGAAATTCAGCAGAGCAGAGTGCATTGGAAATTCACCTGTGGAGATCAAGCAATGACTGGAGATGGTTGAATTGTGGGAGAATGATGCTCTTCTGGAGGTGGAAGATGTCTAGGGACTCTATGGTGGTGATGGTGAGCCTGAACATACAGACCATCTGCCTTGAGGGGATGAGGCTTGTCTCTCTGCTTCTCTGCTCCATGCATGGGCAGAGCATCAGTGAGTGGGTGGGTGGCAGTGTAGCATGATATAAACAATCAATGCCAAATGGGATGAGTCACTGATCAGCTGTGAATTTCACCATTTCACAGAAGTGCTCTATAGAACAAGTGTGGAACTGATCGAGGAGACCACAAGCATTCTCTGCCAATGTCAAAGGAATATTTAAAACACTCATAACATTGACCCATATGTATGCTGTCTTCAGAAATTTTGAGCTAGTCAAGCTATGGAAGAAGGACATTGGTGATGTCACATCTGATCCAACAAGGTACAACAGGCTGTACTTCACCTTGCACCTTGAACATCGAAAGGGCTGGTTGAGGCAGCTGGACAAGACATTAAAGGAGCCAGATCTGAGAAGTATGTGTGTCGTCAAACTCATGTCTATGGAATATAATGCTAATGAGAGAAACTCACATTGTCAGGTAACATGTTCAAGATCTTCCCCCAGCCCAGCCTTCCTGCATGCGATGCCCATGTCTGGCTATAGAAATGGATTCACTTTTTGGAAAATGAGATCTATGGATAGTGCCTCTTACCAGAAGACTACATCTTTCACGCCATAGGTGCCAATGGACTGGTGCAGCCAGGTGAACACATCAGTTATAACATGGTGCAAAAGTGGTTGAATGAGTTTACCATAAATGCACAGCTTCTATAGGTGAATGGAGCTAGTTTCTCGACACATTGCTTCCGACGTGGTGGAGCCCAGTACTGGTTTATATTCACACCTGTTAGTCAGCAGTGGAGCTTGTGTGTCGTGAGATGGTGGGGTGGATGGGCTGAAGGGGAATAGGTGAGTGCCAGTATTCATGCCGCTCTCTATCACTAAAATTCTTACCTTCATCCCAGTGTGATACCCTCATCTGCTACCTTCTGGATGAGCTTCAGTGGTATGAGAGTGACCACAGTGATGCACTTGCCTCCATCCAGCACAACACTGACATCTCATTCTTGGGCAAGCATCAGCTCATGGCACCTGCCATGGTTGGAGAGATGCAGACAATGTATTCCACACTATCAGCAGACATTGCACGGATTGAGAGTCATGTTGTGGCACTCCGAGAAGTGGCCATCACAAGTCTTGCTGCTATTGCTTGCACTAGCAGTATGTTCTTCTCCATTTCTTTCTTTGCAGTCTCTCTCTGACTAACAGGCTACCCTATAGCTGTTTCCAAGGTCCTCAGGAGCACTCATCTCCACATGCAACCAGATCGCCATGCCATTCTGATTGCACCACCACCCACTCTGTCCTGTGCCAGTGACTATCTCCTTCCTCACACCATTTCCTCGACTCCTCCATCTTTCTCCATGATACCCACAGCTCCTGTTCCCTCAGGCCTCATGGACCATTCCCAGCCATATCCAGTTAGCATGGCCAGGACAAGCCAACCGAAAGTGAGCTTGAATGTCATCCCACCATTCAAGCTGGTGATTCCAGATGTTCCGGGGAAGGACAGCCATGGAAGATCACTGCCATGTTCAGATTCATGGCGTGAGATCATGCAGCACTGGGAGCATGGTGCGCCATCTCGTGGGCTGCAAACGGCACTGAAGGATTGGCTGGAGGAGTGGCTGAAGGGCAGCAATAGGAAGCTTTTTGGGTCAAAGTATCATATGTGGCGCATCATCACTGAGGAATTCCTCTGCACATAAGTTCTCATTTCGACCTCAATTTCTCGTCATGCTAATTCTAATTGTTTACACTCCCTTGCTCAAGGTATGGATGAGATGAAGCAAAGTTCCTCAGTGCTTATCCCAAGGCCAATGATGGCCATTCAGCTCTCTTCGCAGCTATCAACATTGCATGAGAGAAGTGTGGCGACCTCAAGCCTCACAAGCAGTGACTCACCAGAGTCCCTTTCCTTTCTTTTTTCCTTCATCCTTCCACCTTGATAGCTTACATAGTCTTCGTATTACTCCTCTGGAATGCTTTCATCACTTTCATCACACTCACTCACTCGCTTTCACATAGTTTCCGATTTATCTTACAGACAGGTAACTGCACCATGTAATTCTGCTGATATGATACTCAAGAATTTTAATTGTCTTTTTTTTGTGATGTTCTCTTGGGCAATGAGCAAGAAATGCTGAGGACAATGTGGCATGCATGGTTGGATGTGGCCACATCAAGTCCCGATGAATGCCACTATTCCTCTCCACTCTGCACCCTGGGGCTCGATCTTTCCCTCTTTTTTTTTTATGGTAATTACATGTTTGCAATGGGTGCCATCTCACAGCTCGTAACCTTTGGATTATGGATTGGTTATCCCAGGGCAGGAGGTATAGAGAACAACCACAACTACAAGCTATCTCAATCACAGTGAGTCCTGCATTGTTACTCATGATCCTGGGCTTAAACTTGATCTATTTTCGACGTAGATTATGGGCGTACATCGGCCGCTGCCACGTGATGCATCATTGTGGAGATATGGGAGGTTAGATGGGGGAAGGGGGGGATGAGCACAGCACCACAGCTTGCTTCGGTGACTTGTGCATTGTTCCTCATGATCCTGGTCTCCAACTTGACCTATTTCCGACGTAGATTTCGGGCGTACAACGCCTGTTGCTGCATGACATGTTGTTGTGGAGATGAGGTGGAGGGGGAGGAGGAGGGGGGAGGGAGGGCTGATGAGCACCCTAGCTTGCCTCGGTGAGTCTTGCATTGTTTCTCATGATCCTGGGCTTAAACTTGACCTATTTTTTGACATAGATTACGGGTGTGCAATGCCTGTTGCCACATGATGCGTCATCATGGAGCTATGGGAGGTGAATGGGTTGATGGAGACACAGAGGTGCATCTCGACGCTCGACGAGTCCTGCACATTCCCCCATGATCCTGGGCTCCAACCTGACCTATTTTCGACGAGGAATCCAGGCGTACAACTGGCGCTGCCACGTGGTGCACCATTGCAGAGATATGACATGAGGATGTGGCATCATGGAGAACAACAGCCCCATCTCAGTGAGTCATGCATATTTTTTCATGGTCCTGGCCCCAAAACTAGCCTATCTTTGGCAACAATTGCAGGCATGCAATCGGTGCTGTTGCATGGTGCATCACTGAGGAGATATGGGACACGGGTAGAGTGATGGAGAGCCACAGCCCCATCTCAGTGAGTTCTGCTTATCTCCTCATGATCCCGAACTCAAACTCGACCTATTTTGCATGCAGAACATGGGCGTACAAGGGGCGTTGTGGTGTGGCATGGTGTTGTCAAGATATAGGGAGGTTGACGGGGTCACACCTCACTCATGTACATACCATTTACCAGTATCGTTCTAAAAGATGTATTGGAGTTTCGATGCGCTGATGCTCCCTCGTGCATATCGAGCTGTCCACGTCCCATGTCGGCGCCCGACGAGCGGGCTGCATGGGGCCCCCACGCGCACCTATGGGTCCATATATTCTGCTGTTTGTGACCAAGGCCCCAGCGCGCCGCGAAACGGTGACGAAACGGCAGCATTACATCAGCGGCACCCGCCCATGCCGGGGATGCCGGAACTCCGCCCATCACCTGGCCTCACGTTACCGATCGGCGATCACGCGGTCGTTCCCACCCCGCCAACGGGGCGTAAATTTCTCACAGAAAGCTTTGTCTTTCGGCTCTCTAAGTACCATCTTGTTTTAGAATTCACGACTGTACTTGAAGTACCCAGGGAAGCTGCGCGGCAAGGTATACGTGTCTGCCATCCCATAAGATGAATTGTCATACAACATAAACACGAACAAAAGGGAGAAAGCAGGGCTCCTAATGCACAGAACCGAAGGATGAGCCGTACCAACGGAAACTCGACATGACTGTGAACGAAGCATCATGCCACCTCCGTGATATATATATATATACATATATGCCTAGCTTTTCGAATGGTTGCTGATAGTCCTCTTGAAAAATCCGCGTTTCGTCTTTTCGGAATCAGAGCTTGAGTTTGTCTGTAGGCTTGCGGTTGACTGGTGAGGCGTCATCCCTGGAGGATCCTGGTCATGTCTGTTGCGAGACGAGGCTGGGTTGTTCGATTTGCCAAAGGACGCCGCGTTGACCGCTTTTACGAAACCTCTGGAGAGCGTATCAAAAAGGAATGCCAACAGCCATTATGAGTAAGTAGGAGACTGACCTCTGCGTTGCGTCCATGTAGCTCTCACGATCGAACCTCCTGTCCGTCCTTATAGATATTCCAGAACTGGAAACAGTGTAACCCTTGGACTTTAAGCTGGAACGAGTGAATATTCAGCGAGACTTGTGAAGCATGAAAGGTTGCTCACTTTTCTTTTGTAGTTGTAATGCTAGTCGACACTTTGTTGGACACGTAAAAAACGGCATAAATGACGCCGCCCAGAAGAGAGACTGTCTGTCGACTTGGTCAGAAACCTTCTTACTTGCAGGTCGGACGCTTGCAGCCGAGCTCACCACGATGAGAGACAACCAGTCAGACCTGTCGGGAGGTATATTGAGTCACGTAACATGAAGGAACGAAAGAGAAAAGCATACCAGGACATGGTGTACGTTGAAATTTAAACGTTAAGGAGTGACAGAGAATTAGGCAATAAAAAGGGTGGTATAGTGGCTTTGGGCTGCGGCATCTTTTTAAGTATCACCTTCCACGATCGGTGTTGGCCGACTGCGGTGGCTGTGCTAAGATCTCACGGCTAATCGATACAGATATTTATTGCATTTTCTAATGTTTTTCATGCTCTCAGGTTTGCACAGCCAACGTCTGTTGCATCGCAGCCAGCACACGTGCATGGACATCGCGACCCGCCGCAATAACGCCATAGTTCTCCCCCAACGTCCTTCCCAAACCAAAATCGAGTTTTTCGCCCCGCGAATCGGTCACGATGCCGCCCGCCTCTTCGATCAGCAGAGATCCTGGCGCGTGGTCCTGATCATGATGGAAAAGAAAATCATCGTTTCAGCGCCTGACGAGCGGCAGGATGGATATTAAAAGCACGGCGCGTCCTCACCCAGATTTTTTCTTGATAACCAACGCCCGTCGGCATGCGGAGATAGGCACCGCCCTCTCCGCGCGCTAGACAGCCGTATTTGGCCTGGCTATCCAACCGGATCGGAGCGCGCTTGATGTCGAGCAAAGAAGAGACTTGGTCATTGAATGACAGAGACGAGTGAGCGGCTTCAACGGATTCGAGGAAGCAGAGTTCCGAGGATGCGATATGAGGAATAGTCAGCGGGATGGGGTTGGCACCGCTGAGCGCCATCTGTTACGAGATAGAAATGATGAGTCCCAGTTAGGCGCTATGAGAAATCGGAAGCCCACTTGTTCCGCGCCGTGCCCTCTGACCGCGACGAACATGCAACCCCGTTCGCTTTCCGCGTTTGCCGGGTCAATGGGGAGGTTTGGACACCCGATGACGCCAACTTTGACCTGTGCATCGACGATGAGGGACAAGCAGACGGCGTACTGCTCGCCGCGCAGGAACCCCTTTGTGCCGTCGATGGGGTCGATCGTCCACATGCCTGTTTTCGCGCAAGTTCGACAACACGTGAAGAGAGGGGGAAAACGTCATTGATGGCGTACTCACGTCCCGTTCGACCGCCCGGATGGTTTCCACGATCGATGGCGTCCAAAAGCTGCTCGGCCGACTTTTCTTGGCCAGGTCCGACGCCCCACCCGGCGTCGTCGCCAATGCCGAGCCCCGCGGTCAACGCCTCGTTGGCCAGCGCGACGATCCGGTCTCGCATAGCTCTGCCTGATTCAGCTCGCAGTTCAGACGCATCTTCTTCGCCTACGATCGGGTCTTGCGGAAAAGCGCGATAGAGGATCGAGCTGATGACCGCCTGTGCAGAAAAGTCGCCCACTGCACACTCGTCGAGCGTCGGCGCCGACAGGTAAAAGGAGAACAAAAAAAGGGAAGTCATCTCACCAGTGACGGGCGACTTGTCGCCTTTTGTCAATGTCTCGTTCTTCACGAGGTTATTGAAGACTGCAGATGTCAAGATGCAGGCTCTGCGAACTGCGGCTATCGCGACCTGCTTCTCTGCGAAAAGGGTTACAGACATTGCAAAGGAACGAGGAAAGAGACGGTTGAAAAGCCGGGCATGGCTCATCCCAGCCCGCTTTAGCCGATCGCAGAATACGACTCCGTATCACTGATAAACACGTGACCTCGGAATACATCTACTTATGATAGAAAGAAAAAACACAAGAATAATATTTAGCTGTTCATATCACTGACACACTCCCATACGCCCTTCAGATTCTCCTTCCAGAGTGTGACTTTGCCGTCCCCGCAGCTCACAGCCAACAGATTTCCAGCCAAGCTCCACGACACCCGCCAGACGACGTCGGGGAACTTGCCCGCAGGGGGTGAAGCCGACGTCGCGGCTGTTGTCGTTGCCGTCGGAGACGTCATCGCAGAAGAAGGGTCGAGAGCGGTCTTGACCCACGGCGATGTGGGCGACTCCTTTGTCCAAATCAGCACCGTCCTGTCCTGCGACGCGGTGGCGATGTAGCTCCTGGGCAAACCAATGTTCGGCGCCCAAGCGACGTCGCGCACCCAATCGGTGTGCCCCTCGAGCACCTCCTCTTCGACCCACGACTGCGTGTCCTCCCTGTACCCCCAGATCTTGACGAGGTTGTCACACCCTGCGCTGGCGAAGCGCTTCACCGAGGTCGTGCTGCCCCCGTGCGCGGCTTGCTGACTGGGCAACGATTGGTTTTGTTGGGGCGTGATCAGAGAACCGGGCTGCACGGCTGGCGCCCAGGACACGGCGTTGCAGCCGATGGCGTGTCCGTTGAAAATGTCTGCTCCCCATTGGCCGTCGTCTACAATAGACCGCCGATGTTGAGAGCTGGAGGATTTTGTATCGCAGTTCAAACATACTTTTGAAGGTCAGGACAGAGAGCTTGCCATCCGAGGATGCGCAGGCAAGAATAGCTCCGAGTTCGTGGGGAGCCCATGACACGGCGTTGACTACGTGCGCAGACGTGTCAGAAGGGACAAACAACAAGACAGAGTGATTCAGCGCACCAGATGAAGTGTGCAATGTGTGCTCCTTGATTTTCGTCCACGTAGCTGGGCCCTGCCCTTGTTGTTCCTTCCATATCAACACCTTGCCATCGTAGGAGCATGAAGCGAGGATGTTTCCGTATTTCGGGTGCGCCCAGGCGACCTGCCAGACGGGACTGGTATGCCTGCAATTGAGATTAGGATGGAAGAGCGAGAAACGCAGAGTGGACGGAACATTGTCACCCTTTAAGCGTGTGTCCCGACGAAGGCTGCGCCTGGCCGTCGACCACGTCGAACACCTTCACCGTCCGGTCAGAAGAGCATGTGGCGAGACGCTTTCCGTAGTAGTCCATCTGCGCATCGTGCTTTGGAAAATGGAGCATCGGCGAGCTGCAGACGTTGATGCATCGGACAACTCACGATCATGTCCTCGTGCGCCGTTTCGATCGCCACCGATTCAGAGGCCATTTTAGACGTCTGGAGTCAATAAAGTGTTATATGTCAAATCGCAATGGACCGGCGACGGCGAGCTCACCATTGCGGTTTCGTGGACGGAGGACGAAAGCGTGTTTCGAGGATTTGTTTGTGCAACGTGTCAACGATGGCAACACAAGTCACAGCCACATTAACCGAAAAGTACAGAGCGGCGTCAATGTTGTATTAAAATAATAAAAATGCATGCTCTATCTATCTTCATCGTGGTCATTAGGTTATCCATGAATCTATTTTTTATTGCCGGACGGAAGAGACTTTTTGTAAGCATCTTCCAGCTCCTTCTGCAGATTGGGCAACACGGGCATATGATGCTGCGAGAACGACAATGAGAGGCAGATCGGCATGCGTGACGGGTACGAGGAGGACATACCTTATATTCCATGCTGAACTCTCCTTTTCCTTGCGTGCATCCTCGTAAAGCGTTGGAATAGCCAAACATGTCATTCAACGCGACTTCAGCAACCGCGGTGAACTCGTCGTCGCGGACCTCGCTGTCCACAATCGTTCCCCGACGCGTGTTCAAGCTGCCAATGACTTGGCCTGCAGTGAAAGAAACGGTGAGTGGGCGGGAAGGCGAGGCACAACTCGCACGACGCACTCTGGAACTCCGATGGAGCTACGACTTCGACCGTCATGATGGGCTCCAGGATGACGGGTTTAGCGGATTTGAACGCCTCACGGAACGCTCCTATGGTGGCCAGACGGAAAGCCAACTCCGACGAATCGACGACGTGGTATCCTCCGTCTTTCAGCACGAGACGGCAACCCGTGATAGGATTGCCCGAAAGCGATCCCTTCTCGAGCGCTTCGTAGAAACCCTAACCATCCCGAACGACACATCAAATTGTCAGAGCGGGTTTGATGGTTGAGAGTTTTCTCACCTTTTCAACGGCGGGGATAAAGTTAGTGGGAATGTTGCCTCCCATGACGACGTTCTCAAACTCGACGTCCTTCCCAGATTCTGGGTCACGTTCCATCGGCTCAATGTGTCCAATGACCTTGGCATATTGACCCGCTCCTCCCGTCTGCTTCCGGTGGGTGTAGTTGAACTCGGCTCGTTGAGTGATCGTCTCACGGAACGCGACACGCGGCTTGCCAGTCACGCAGTCGACATTATACTCCCTGCGCATCCTCTCCACGTAGATTTCGAGATGCAGTTCTCCCATTCCGGAGATGATAGTCTGAGGGAAACGCGGGTGAGTTGGTCCATATGTGAAAGAAAAGGCGACGCGTGTACCTCCTTGCTCTCTGGATCAAGGTGCACTCGAATGTGGGATCTTCCTTTTTGAAGCGATTCAAGGCCCGGGAGAAGTTGGGAGTCTCCTGTCCCTTGGGTTTGATGGACAGAGAGATGACAGGGTCCGGTACGAACATGGAGGTCTGGGGTGACAGGAATCAACACGCGATAAAGTCTCAAAGGCCTAATTGTCTTTACCATAGAGTAGCTGGTGGTGCCATCCGTGAAGGTATCGCCTGAGGAACATTCCACGCCGAACATGGCGCAGATCTCACCGGGGCCGATAGACTCAACGTCCTGTGGGTGACATCAACTGAAAGCCTTTGAGATGGAGGAAATGTCGAAAATTCACCTCCATCTCGTTACTGTGCATGCGAACAAGACGAGGCACCTTGACTTTCTTGCCGGTGCGGGCGTTGAAAATGTTGTTTGCTTTCTTTAGCGTGCCTTGATAGACCCTCATGTATGTCAACTGTCCGAATCTGCCTTCTTCCAGCTTGAAGGCCAGGCCAAGCAGCGGTGCCTCTGCGGCCGGAACGAGGTTGATCTGGGGAGCGGATGTCGGGAGGTTCGTGTCGTGCGCAAAGACCTCGGCCTCGGACGGGTTGGGCAGATAAGAGCAGACGCCGTCCAGGAGAGGCTGCACGCCAGTGTTCTTGATCGCTGATCCCATGAAGACGGGCGAGAACTTGAGACCGATCGTCGCGCGTCGGACGGCGGCTGCGAGCTGCTCGTTGCTGGGCGTCTCGTCATTCAGGAAATTTCACCGACTTCGTCGTCGACCTCGGCAATTTGCTCGATGAGCTCTGCCCGTTTCTCCTTTGCCAGCTTCAACACAGACTCGGGGATTTCTCCGGACACGATGACCTCGGACCTTGAGATAGAGGAAGAGTCAGTCTAGCGGTCGTTTGGACATCCCTAGGCGAATAGACGGTTTCACCCCTTGTAGCCTTGATTGTAAATCGCCTGCCAGTGAACCAGATCGACAACGCCTTTGAACTCGTCTTCGACTCCGATAGGGACCTGAACGGCGGCAGCGGGCATGCGCAGTTTTGTCCGAATTTGATTCACGATTCGCCATGGGTTCGCACCGGGTCTTGATGACGAAATTTAGAGAGAAGATATGGGTAAGCAGTTCGGCTTACCTATCCATTTTGTTTACGAACGAAATCCGAGGCACGTTATACCGTCTCATTTGCCGGTCCACCGTTATCGTTTGACTCTGCCGATGTGATTGTCGTCATTGCATAGCCCACTTTGCAGTCTGACGTGAGCGACGGACCTGAACACCAGCCACGGCACAAAGAACCAGGATTGCACCGTCCAAGACACGGAGAGCACGTTCTACTTCTATTGTGAAATCGACATGTCCTAATTCGAGAATCAATGGGTTGCACTAAGACCTAGTATTTCCAAAGGGACATACCAGGAGTATCAATAATGTTAACAGCGTATTTATCCTTCTTCCCGCTGGTCGGATCTGTGGTCTCCCAATCGCAGAATGTAGCCGCACTTTGAATCGTGATACCCTTTTCTCGTTCAAGATCCATGCTATCCATCTTCGCCCCGACATTATCCCTGCCACGGACCTAGAGAAAGCGTCATAGGTCAATTACGCACAATCTCGAGGGACATAAGGAAGAGCAGAGCGAGGCCTTTGCACACCGAACCTCGTGGATTTCCCGAATGCGGCCGGTATAGAACAGAATGCGCTCAGTCAGCGTCGTTTTGCCAGAATCAATATGCGCAGAGACGCCAATGTTTCTCTGAAAATTCAAGCGTTGCATATCCCTCTCCGTCAGCGTGTATTTGGGCTCAGGGGACAACGGAACCTCCACAGCGTCAGGTGCAGGCTTGAGGGCCGCTGCCGCAGAAGCTGCCTTCCTGCCAGATGGCCATGCGAGGAGAGACGGTGATGATGCAAGGACACGTTTTGAAAAGAGCGACTGGGATACTGCCTTGACCAGTATCATTGTGCCCGCTGGCAAATTCTGCCATAGTACTGTAACAAAATTTTTGAAAGTGATCGGCCATATCACGTGCACGCCCGACACGATCTCCGATTAGGACGCGGTTGCAAATAAACCGCGTCTATGTATAATAAAACCAGTATGTACATCTGCTAACAGAAAATTCCGAAAATCATCACAACACCCAAAATCGCAGACGTGACACTCAGAGCGCGAACCGCACTCAGTTTGAGAGCTTCACCCTTGGTCGTCGAATCTTTGGTATCAGTGTTGTTGACAGATACCAAGTTTGCTTTCGTCTCCCTTGTGTCTGAGACGACAATCAGCTTTGATCAATGCGCGAAAAAATAAGGCAAGAGGGACGAACATTGCTCAAACGTGTCTTGCGTGTATTCCGTCTCTACGTATGGATGTGTAATGTTCAAACCGACACCAACTGGAACGATGTGCTGAAAACAAGTGTGAGGCAAGGAAATACCTAAGAGTCGCAAGGTGTCCCACGTCAAAGCTGTCCACTAGCTTGGGATAGAGGTCCATCGCTTCCTTCATGGTAAAATGATTTATTTCATGGCACAACACGATAGTTCCTGCCTGAATTGAACTAAAGACGTCAGATGTATGCTATGCTGGACGCGTGAAGCGCTCGCCTTGTCAAACTCTCCGTTTTGGGCCTTCTTGGCAATGGCTTCGTAGTTGCGATCAATGTCGGCTTTCGTCACGCTTCCCGATCCGAATTGCCAGTCGTTTGTGTCTTGCTTCCAAAGCACCGTTGTGAGATCCAGTGCGCGGGCGATGTGCCTGCAGCGGTCGTCAACATCACCAAAGGGGGGCTGCCCAATTTGGAGATGAGATGCCGTGATATAGCGAATGAGATGGATGAACGAGGATATATGCATACCCTCCAACAAGTAGGCGTCACGCCAACGACCGTTTTGACTGCTTTGACCTTCGACGAATAGATCAGTTCATCAACATTGCGATGAACGCTGGGAGACGAATTTACGGCTAGATGGGGTCATCGCGTCAAATGCTTGGATAGGCCGAGCGAACAACCTCGTACAATAATACAGCTCTGCAAAGACTTGCACATTTGTAAGGGAGGTCACTGCCATTGCGAGCTTTAGTAGGTATATAACGCTGGCATGGAAAATACCATCATACTGTACGGATGGGACCACGTATCTGACAGAGAAAACGCTCAGCCGGAGACCAAAGGGAAGCGGGCGTACTCACGGACACATATTTCATGACCTAAGGCAAAGAAGTGTAGATTGGTGAGTTAGAGAGCGTCTCGAAAGCCGCGTACCGTCAGCGTGGGCCCTTTGTGCCTCCAACGGCCAATTCATAACGTTGCTACCAATGAAGAACATCGCTAAGCAAGAAAAGATGAGCTCCTGCGCATATCTGAGGCTCCTATGACTCACTCGCTTTTTGATTTTGATCACGTAGAAAATCGTAAAAAGCGTTGTGCGAGCAGTTTGGGCCATCATCGTACGTCAATCCTAACGTTCGCGGCTACGGACCTGGTCATGCCCGCTACAAATTGAGACGCAGCCTATAGCGTACCTCGGGAAGTTCGGAGATATCGTCCTTTCGCGTACACTTGCTGTATGTCCACCAGCAGTCTTTATCCTGTGTTGGGTAATCAGTCATGCCAATGGGCTTCGTGTACAATTGTTCGATTAGCGTCTTTTTATTTTTAGCAATTATGGGCAGGCGTGCACCTTGGGCGCGATTTTGGGGATGGTTGGCTCGATGGACTCCCATTTCTCTCGAGCATCCCGGTCGGTCGCTACAAGGGACGCCGTGCCCCACACTTGTGGGAATTCTGAAATGTGTTCCGACACGACGGCATTGTAATACGGACTGCATTCGATGACGGGATCTGAAAATGTACATATTAGCATTGAAGCTAACAACAGAGTGGGTTCCCGTCAAGAACAAACCCGCCGTTTCTCAAACGGCGGGTAGAGGAAATTAGTCGCTGCCCACCTTTAATGGCAGCCTCCCCTGCCTCAGTTTGCCGATCGTACGCGGACGCGCCGAGGAGCAGTAAAAGTGGTATTGGGAATGACGATAGGAAAGAGAAGGGCATCTTTCAGGGTGATTGTTTGTGAGGATATTCGGTTCAATAACGATCGTATGGCGATAGGATAAATTGGCAATACACGGTGGCCCTGATGCAAAACGAGAGACGTGATAGTTGTTTGAGTTGTAGAGGCAGAGCGGGAGTGTTTGTTCTGGCTTTTCTTAGATAATAGGGAACAAGGCCATGTATTTCGACGGCACGTCATGAGAGCATTAGCTTTTTCTATAGTTCAAGCCCGGGGCAATGAGCAAGAATGCAGAGCTCTGTCCGGATGCGCGAAGTGGGCAGCGGTATCAATTGACGCGTCCATCCTGAATCCTGAGAAAATTGGAAAATACGAGTATCGCGCCGGGCGCTAGAAAACGCGAAGTATATTCAAGAAGGAAAAAAAAAGACATAATGAACAGGTTTGGCTTGCAAAGGTGAGATCATTTGTTGTTATGTATTTGCACAAGTTCGGCATGACAAGCCGCGTTCCACTGCCAAAGCGGATGAGGACTTCCGTTTTGTGGCTCAAAGGCAGTGCACGTCCACGCCGGAGTGCTTCGCGCAGTTCACCGATTCCCACTCGTCAAATACATTGTCACGCACATGGATTTTTTTTTCCCAGTGGTAGCGAAATACATCCATGACTAGTTTTCGCATTTGAGGATGCCTTTTTTTCATGGCCGCATTTTGGAAAGGATGTCTAGGGATTGCAGATGGGCGAAGGCAGAGGAGCCATTTGAAGAGGATCTTCGTCTCTATGTCACGGGGATGACCTTCGCGTGGAAAGTGACGCTCCATGGTTCGTTATTTTCATGTACCGTGCCTGAGAAACAAGTATAGCGCGGCTGACCTTCATGATCCAGAAAACAGCATATCCAGGAGCATTTCTTTCTCTCTCCAAGATACTTCTGCACCTTTCGGAGTTCCGTTTTCGTGAGTTTTCCTTCACTTGTCAGGATTCTAATTCAGAAAAACGTAGTTCAACTTCGGCTTGAGGAGTTCCATGGCGGCAGCGATCGCCATTCTGTTCCAGAGGGGGATGTTCGCTTGCCACACTGCTCTTCGCTGATGTATAGGCTTCCCATGCATCTTGTACAGCGTTCCCATGCATGCTTCTTTGTCAGTCCCTGAAGCTCTGTCTCTACAGAGATCTCCGAAACGAAGTCATCATGCGACAGCATGGTCGCACACTACAATGATATTTAAACACCTTTGCTGTTCGTTTTCTTCTTTTCAATCTCGCGCCCCTGAACAATGCGTATCGCACTGCAAAGCCTCCTGCTGTCTGCTTTTTTCCTTGCCACCGAAGCTCAGCGCTTCGTGCGATTTATTTCCACGGATGGTCGCGAATACACTGGCGATGTCATCCTACCGCAAGGCACATCAGACGCCTCCAAGAGTACAAGTGCTCGAGTCATACAGGGCGACATTCTTGGAAATTTCACGGTAACGAATCGAGTGATGGTGCGTTGTCGGTTCGAATTGTATCTGCCTCTGCTGCTGAGATGGTTGACTTGTTCAATGTACCTAGGCTATTCGCAAGCTCCTCTCTCCTCTGCCAAGTGAGCGGGTCAGGACGGTTCGTTGTGTGGGCTTCAATTACGCTTCCCATGACGGAGAGGCATGCATATTTCTTGACCAAAATGGATCCGCTCGCTGATGTAGTTCGCCATAGGCCAACCACCCTATTCCTGATTTCCCGATCCTGTTCTACAAGCCGTTCACCGCTCTTAATACCCCCAGTGACCCCATCCCGGTGGCTGCAGGATACCAGACTCAGGGTAACTTCACCTCGACCATGGACTACGAGACCGAGCTCGTCATCATTATGAAGAAACAAGCGTTCAACATCTCTGAAGACGAAGTCTTTGACCACGTGTTGGGTTACTCCGTCGGACATGATGTCTCGCATCGCGGATGGCAGATCGACCGTGGCGGGCAGCCTCAACCCCAATACTCCATGGGCAAAGGCGCTGATGGCTGGGCACCATGGGGCCCGGCCATCGTCTCGACCAGCCTCATTCCTGATCCGCAGACCTTGAACATCTGGACCAAAGTCAACGGCGTCATGAAGCAAAACGATACGACGGCCAATATGATATTTGGTGTCAAGGCATTGGTCTCGTTCTTTTCTATGGGCATCACGTTGCTGCCTGGTGATATCATCTTTACCGGAACGTGAGTTTGTTTCATCTAGCCCTCTTCCGCTGATGCTGATAGATACCTTGGAGACCGAGTGGTGTACAGTTGGGTGCAGAAAATCCGGTATGGTTGCAGAATGGTGATGTTGTCGAAGTCGGTCTGGAGAATGTTGGTACATGCACAAACCAGATCAAATATGTGTAGTTTGGAGCTTTTCTGTGCTCTGTGAGGGATAAAATGTCCACCATATCACCTGGAAGTTTTTCACGCTGTGGGATTTCAGGCTAGGCTCGACAAGCCAAAATCTGGTATTGGTGTTTGTCTGCCTGCCATTCCGGGTGTGGCTGGAAGGGAGTACACCTGATTGTACTCCAACACTCAGACCAACTGCGTGAACAGGACAAACACGTGTGATTGAGAGAACGAGAGCGAGAATACAGGAAGGCGAGAAGAGGGGGAAAAGATGAGATAAACAGAATGTCCTCGGCCGTCTATAAGATAGAGGAAGCTAGGAACCAGCACCTCTTTATGTAAGCAAAACTGCCAACATTTCGCCGCCCATTCTGCTTTGCCACATCACACTCGCGAGGCAATCCTTGTAATAAGAAATATAGGTACAATGGTGTAGAATACATCTCTGAAAAAAATTACTTGATAAATGTCTTTGTTGGTTAGCAGTAACATAAACAAGGAAAACCGCATTTTATGACGCCTCTCGTCGAAACGGACCGTCCTGCACGCATTCAGGATTTTCTGCCTCGAGATTTTGGCGGCTTACTAAGCGGTCACGTGATGTCGGAACGGAGGCAGAGACGGAGAGATGCGTTGCGAAAAAAAGGCCCGACATGCCCAAGAAAAAGCACGCAGCGCACGCGCGAGCTCAGAATGCTGCAAAGGCAAGGGAAAAGAAGTACACTGTCAGCATTGAAGAAGTTCCGGATGAAGATGACCTCCCTCAGCTCACCAACAGACATCCGAGTCCAACTTTAGACCCTCCCACAGATTCAGTTGACATGGAAATCCACGATGCGGAGCTCCTCGACATCATCGGGGCATTCAGAGGCACTGCCATCATCGAGGACGAACTGGACACAGACTCCGATGGGAATGATGACGATCTGGGAATCTGGATTGAACCTGAAACCGAAGTCATGGAACTGTCAGCCCTGGAACACTTCGCGTCAGTTCTGCAAAAAGCTCACAACACAGCCCTTGCACATGAACGAGCTTGCGAGAAAGGAAGGAAGCAGCCCAAGCGCTATCTTGGGAATTCCGTCTGCACGCAGCAATGACGGAGGCACACATGGCAGAAACTCGAAGCCCAGGGTTATTGTTCCATTATGGAATGGTTGCAGCCAGGGTCAAGAGGGATGAAGACTCCCACGTCAGGACCAGATGAGCTGTCAGACAGTGCTGTCGGCCATCGTTGAATCTGCAGGACTGGATCCAGACTTCCAAAACAAGGCTGGACCGGCTGGTTATGCACTTCATGAAGAGAGCGAGGAGAGTTCAGTGGATTTGGAATTGGAGCAGGCTGCAGGAGTGACAGATGAGCTTGAACAGGAAAATGACGGGTCTGGGGATTCCGCTGGTGATGGCAGTGGCATCGGAGGGGATTCTCGACCTCTAGTCCTTACTGATGGTCAGCAAGATGAATACAGCCTCACTGTGAAGCAGATGTTGGCTGATCTACAAGACAGGCACGCACCTACCGACAGCAGTGAAGAGACCAGCATCGACATCATGCTGGATCAGCTGAATTACAAGAACTTTCCTGCTCTTCGTCGTGCATTAGCAAAGCTCTCTGTTGCTGCAAAAGACAAGTCATTTGATTTATTCTTACATGTACGACTGACTGCGATGGTTGGAACATTGAATCTATATCTGGACCCGGAGCTTTCGTACACCTGGCGAGAGGCATCGTTGATTGTTGCAAGATCACAAGGACATAGCAGTTACCATGCCCGAAATGTCCGGACTTGGATCCACCGATTTCTTGCAAGCGGAAAGCTTCCAGTTCATCGTTATCATGGCACAGGCTCAGATATTCTTGATGATGAAGATATTTCGATGCACATTCAATTGAAGTTGATGGAGCATGCAAGAAGGGGATTCATCAAGGCTGCTGATGTTGTTGACATCATGGCCAGCCCAGACGTGTAGGAGAAACTTGAAGCAGCAGGAATTCCTCGATGCAAGATCTCCGAACGAACGGCTCGCACATGGCTGAAGAGGTTTCGATGGCGCTATGGCCGGAAAAAGAATGGCATGTATGTTGATGGTCACGAGCATGAAGATGTCATTGATTATCGGAAGAAATTCGTCACTCGCTTTCTAACGTTGTATGCACCACGGATGTGTACATGGGATAATGATGGAAACGAGCACATGCCTTCAGGAAAAGCCTTTTCTATAGATCTGCATGGCCGTCCATTTCGACTCATACTTGTGACTGATGATGAATCCACATTCTATGCAAATGATGAGCGCCAGACTTGCTGGATGCATGAAGACCAAAAGGCAGTCCCCCAACCAAAGGGAGAGGGCTCATCAATCATGGTATCTGACTTTATGACATCTGAATGGGGCTGTTTAACAAGTGAGGATGGAAAAGAGTCAGTTTTTGATTATCTCGACTTGCTTTGCTATTGATTTCAATGAATAAAGGAAGGTGTGCATTCTTTTTCGAGCAGGAAAAAATCGTGATGGCTATTTTGATTCTGAGGACCTCCTTAGACAAGTTGACATTGCTGTTGACATTTTCGAGGAATGCACAAAGGGGTTCGCAACTGGTCTATTCCTCTTCGATAATGCTCCCTCCCATCAAAAATGTGCCCCAGATGCACTATCAGCTCATTGCATGCCCAAACACCCTGTTGCAGGATGGACACATCACAAGGACAGTCCTAGGATGAGGTCTACCATGTTGTCTGATAGCCGCATTCAGGATTTCTATTTTCCAGATGACCACCCCCAGTTCCCTGGATATTTCAAAGGGATGCAAGAGATCATATGCGAGCGGGGTCTATTGCCAACAGATCGGACTCTTCGTGCTCAATGTCCAGGATTTAAATGTGAACCTGGCCATACAGATTGTTGTTGCCGCCACCTTCTTTTCACTCAGCCTGATTTCGTTAACCAAAAGTCAAGACTCGAAGAATATATCATATCTCGAGGGCATATTTGTGATTTTTATCCCAAATATCACTGTGAGCTCAATTTTATTGAACAATACTGGGGTGCTGTCAAATATCGTTATCGGAACTCAGTGCGACCTCGGTCAATTGAAGAAATGGAATGTCAAATTATTGAAGCCCTGGATTCCATCCCTTTGATTCAGATACGAAGGTATGCTGCTACATATGGTGAAGGCTAGATTTATAACTGTATTTCTATTAGATATGTGAATCGGGCAGCACGTTTCATCTCGGCATATGATCTGGGAATGACTGGAGAGGAAGCAAGTTGGGCAGGTAAAAAATATCATGGACATCGGATATTGCCCCCATCTGTCATTGCAGAGATCAAAAAAGCTCTTTCAGATGCTTAAATTATTAGGACGGACGTATCTACTATCTCACTGCCACCCACTGAATAGACAGGTATCCTCGATATCGGGGATTTGGCGGCTTATATAAAGGTAAACCCTAACCCTAAGTGAATTACATAAGGTGCTGGTTCCTAGCTTCCTCTATCTTACATATTGTCCAAATGATGACATCATCCTCGGAACACATTCAGCATGACCATGTTGCTGATGTAAGCCCTGCAACGGGCTTATACTCTCCCCCGCTATGAAAAAAAGGAGGTGTGGTTGAGCGAGAAAAAAGGGTGAATGACTTGAGCACAGGTGTATTAAAAAACCCCATTGGAGAAAAAGCTACCGGCATGATGATTTTTGTTTTTGACAAGGTCATTTCAGCTCTGCAGCAGGATGAGGATGTTCTTCAAGCCACCTGTCCAATGCCTCAACATCATCAATCTCTGACCCTGCCATCCAGCAATCTTCCTCTGGCCCATAACCCTTCTATCAAACCAAGTACCAGTAACCCTGCCCAGCATGTCACTTG
This sequence comes from Macrocybe gigantea, assembly GCA_011319805.1. Taxonomy (NCBI): domain Eukaryota; kingdom Fungi; phylum Basidiomycota; class Agaricomycetes; order Agaricales; family Callistosporiaceae; genus Macrocybe; species Macrocybe gigantea. The sequence goes on along the minus strand of SJRY01000065.1, from coordinate 81,955 downwards.
TCCATGATCTTTTCCACAACATATTCTTCAGATCCATCAGGCATGATGACCAGTTGTGGTTCTTTGAGTTGCTGACCTGGGAAAAGATCCTTGTCATTTTCAATGCATGGATGAACTTGCGATGTGTGGAATACAGGGAAGACATTTGGCAAATTTGGTAAGTCAAGAGTGACTGTTGAGTATTGCCTTGATATAGCCATCACTTTGTAAGGGCCATCAAAGCATGGAAGGAATTTGGCAATGCATTTTTCATTTGCATTCAAGAATTGGCAGCGATGGTTGAGCATTGACAGAAGAACTTTGTTAGGCTAGACGAATCTCAGAAGGACTCGGGCAGACTAAGTGCGAGAGTGGTCTTGAGATGATGGCAAAAGGAATATTAAGCCTAGCGTTACTGGTACATCTGGGAGTCCTTATATACACTACAGTACTCGAGCATGGACCATGGGCTGTGCAATGCTGTAGACTGCGGATGAGTAAGACTGGAAGGAGATGACTCAGAATGACTAGGGAAGTGGGATGACTCGATGGCTGCGTGCTGCGCAGTATGACGGGGGAGATAAGGGATGTGGGAAAGATAAGATAGGAAAATGAATGGTCCTTTGAGCGACGTCTGTAACAAACTTGAGATCCTACAGAGAAGGGATAATCATCAGACCAGTGTTTGTTAGCTTGAATACACTGTTCAGTCTTAGTGCTATGCAAAACCCAACTCTGCATGCAAGTCACTCAGTCTTTCAAAGAGTAAGAGGCAGGGAGAAGGATGCTAGTTATTAGCCAGCTCAAAGCTGGGTTCTATCATACAGTTTCTACATATTTATACATTGTTATATTTCATACCACATGTTATCCTCATGCTGTGAAAACTCTCAATCCTAGGTCATATGAGTTAGGATCGACTGTGCTTCTCATGATATCCTCCAGGTGCTGTACCATAATCCTACACTCTGGTGAATGCTGACACATCATTGTTATAGGGTCGTTTTAGAGTCTCACATCATATCTTGCATCATGTGTCTGTCATGTGGTTGGTGTGTCACGTGTCCATCATCAAGATAAGGATTGGCCTTGAAATCATAACATTACCCCCTTCTTAAGGATTGCATCTCTGTGATCATGTTTTTCTTTATTATCATCCTCTTAGTTCTCCTTGCTCTTATTCTTCTCTTCAATTGCCTGTTTCTGTCAGTCTTGCCACACTTGCCAGACCATATCAAGTTGGTCTTCGACTTCTTTTGGATCTGCCATCTAGCCAGTAAGTATCTGCTTCTTCTGTTATGGATATTACCCAAAGGACCCTTCAATTTCCTATCTTATCTTTCCCATATCCCTTATCTCCCCCATCATGCTGCATAGCAGCCATTGAGTCACTTCTCTAGTCATTCTGAGTCATCTCCTTCCAGTCTTACTCATCTGCAGTCCACAGCATTGTGCAGTCTATGGTCTGTGCTTGCATACTGTAACATATATAAGGACTCCCAGACATACCAGTAGCACTAGGCTTAATATTCCTTTTGCCATCATCTCAAGACCACTCTCACACTTAGTCTGCCTGAGTCCTTTTGAGATTCATCTAGCCTAACATCTTCAGTACCATCTTCAACTGCTGACTCTGAGAATAGACCCAGACTTCATTAGCCATGTGGTTGAAGAGGACCTTCAGCATTTGGGATTGATAGAAGTGGGTATGTACAGTCCCCTTGCAAAAGTTTTACAACATGTAAATAAATAAAAACATACTCTTGAAAGAATTCATTTTTACACCACCACAACTCTATGCTATGTAATCTAGTACTTGGTAGATCCACCTTTGGCCTCTATAACATCTTTTACCCTGTCTGGCATGCTTCCAACTAAAGTATTTATCAATTCCAAGTCCAGTTTTGCCCACTCTGCCTAAAGCATACTCCACAATTCATCCACATTCTGAGGAAGAGTTGGCCTGCTATTAATTCTACTTTTGAGCAGAATCCAAACATGTTCAATGGGATTGAGGTCTGGAGACTGTGCTGGGTGAGGGAGAATAACCATGTTCTGATTTTTTTGCCATTCTTGTGAAGCCTTGGTGTGGTGAATAGGGGCCCCATCTTCCATGACTGCTACCTGCCCTCTCTCTTCACTTAGCTCCTCATAGATATCCCAAAGGGGACCAGAAAGGATTAATCTGATATAATCTGACCCCTTTCTGGCATCCTTTGGGATTCTAATAAGGGGACCAAGCCTCCCATGTGCTATATACCCCCAAATCATCAAACTTTGCCTTCCTGACTTGAAAGTTGGAGTGAGACACTTCTTGTCATACTTCTCTCCAGGTCTCCTGCGCACCCAGACCACCCTAGAGTTTTTCCCAATCTCCACAGATGACTCATCTGTCCAAATCATCCAGTTCCAGTCCTCACTCCCCCAACCCTGGTGTTCCTTCGCCCATACAAGCCGTGCCTTCTGATGCTTAGGCTTGAGATAAGGTTTCTTGGCTGCAACATGTCCTTTCATGCCTAAATGATTGCTGATAGCCCTCCTAACAGTGTCTGGATGGACAGGATCATCTCAAGAGGTGTTGACATTTTGGGTGAGCTCAGAGAGAGTTTGGCATCTGTTTCCATCTAGAGAAACTTTGAGATGTTATATGGACTGCTCATCTAGCTTGGGTGGTCTACCCAAGCATGGGGTATCATCAAAATGACCTCAGGTATCATAGTTTTTGAGAATGCAAAAAATGGTGCTGCAGTCCCTTCCAACAAAAGTGGCAATATCTTGAATTGGCATGTTTTCTTTGGATTTGTGATAGATGAGGGATCGCAGCTCTGGTGATGTGTTTTTGGTTCCAGGTGTCTTAGGCATGGTAGGTGGGGTATGGGCAGGTGTAGAGAGTAATTTTTGTTTATTGTTTACATGTGATGTTGCAAAACTTTTGCAAGGGTACTGTACAACCTTCTTTGGTGGCAGTCACAGCAGCAGCTGATGTTGGCCTTTTTCTAAGGATGGTGCCTTGGAGTTCTCATGATGAAATTTCATGACTGCATCTGGCACATCTTCACCAATATTCTCTGCAGATTCCCATATAGCATCTTCTATGGAATATCCTTTTCACTGCACTCTGTATTGTAGTTTTCTCCAATTCCATCAGAAATTTACCTCTGCCTCAATTTTGTATCACTTTTCTCCTTCCATGATGATGGAAGGAGGTTGTTTAAGAATCGTTACTGCTTTCTGTCATGGAAACACTGGTGCTATATAAGAGGTGAGTTCAGACTCATTTCAGATAGGATTTTCCAGTGTTCCAGTAGTTTGAGTTCATATGCTGACTCTCCTATTCGCCACTTGACTTTGAAAGGACTGAATCACTTATCATTAAGCTTATCAGTCAGCCAGTCAGTTATGATATTAGTTCCTTCTAGCCAGACTTGGTCACCCTCACAGTATTCTTGTGCAGGCTTCTGTTTTCAGTCATAAGTCTGTTTTATGGTTTCCATAGCTTTCAAGAGAGAGGTCTCAGCTTTGGTCCAGATCTCCTTCATCATGTCAGTGAACTCCTCTGTAGTCTGTGACTTGGTGTCATGCTTTGGAGGTTTCTTTCCAGTATGTGGGTATTGCCTGTAGTTTAAATAAAATGGAAAATACCCTTTTGTCAAATGGATCCAATTATTGTAGGAGAACTCAGCCATCGGTAGTCAGTCTGCTCAGTCTGTTTGCCAATAATTTATGAAGAGTTTCAGGTATTGCTTGAGTTTCTGATTGACTCTTTCCATTTGTCTATCAGTTTGTGGATGGTACAGCATTGAAGGGGCTCCTTTGATTTCCAAAAGTGTATAGAGGTCTATCATGAAATTTGAAATGAACTAATAACCTTTTTGGGGAGTCCGTAATTCAGGAATATGGTATTGCATAGTTTATGAGTGATCCCTTCTGCCATGATTTCTATATTGACAGGTATAAATTTGGTTCCTTTTGTAAACCAATCTACTGTCACTATAATGCTGTTGAACCCTTGAGATTTGGGTAGGGGTTTGATAAAATCTACCAATATGATCTCCCATGGTTCTTTTGGTACTTCATTTGGGTGTAATGGAGCATGCTTCCGATCTCTGATGATTTTTGTCCATTGGTATTTGTCACATCCTTTGACATATACCTTGATATCATTCATCATCTTTGGCCACCAGAAGTTACATGTGATTAACTTGTGCATTTTTGTCTGTTCTGGGTGTTCTGAGATCTGATTGGAGTGATGAATCTCAATGATCTATTCCCTTATTTTTTTGGCTTTTAGGAATGTAGTACTGTTTCAGCCATGTGATGATCTGATCATTTTTCTCCTAGCCATATTGACCTTTGTCAAGATGCTTTTGAACCTCAGGCTCTCTTTGTTTCCAGGCCTGCTTTATCTGGTCCAAAATGTTCTAGAATTGTGGTGTCGGTATGATTTTTGCCATAAAGATTCAGCAAAAAATCTCCAGTTCTAGGGGTACAACATTTTCATTATTGTTCTCCCCCTTCTCATGATCTGGTCATTTTGACAGACTGTCTGCCTTAGTCATTGATTTTCTGGATTTGTGCTCCAGAATGAAATCATAGTCCTGGAGTTCTGAAATCCAACGAGCTTGCCAGCGATTCAGTTTCTAAGGCTTTCAGAAGTATTCGAGATTTTTGTGATCTGTTCAAATCTCAAATTTCTATTTAGCACCATATAGATATTGGTGCCATTCCTCAAGTCTGGTTATAATCATGAGCATCTCTTTATCATAGATCTCATAATTCTGTTCTATTGGATTCAATGACTTTGACATGAAAGCCACTGGTCTCCAAGTACTATTGGATTGTTTCTGAGAAAGGACACCTCTTATTGCATAATTTGAAGCATTGACTTCCATTCAGAACTTTCCATCATCTCAGGGCATTACTGTAAGCCAGCTGGCTGGCTTACATCACTTGCTGAGGAACCACAAGGACTTGTAGGCCACTATTATACTATATTTGCTACTTCTTTCTTTCTCCTCAATTTCTCCCTCATTTGTACTCACTTGCACTTTCAGAATCCACACCAGTCTAACTGTCTTTCAGCTGAGTGTTTTGCCCTTTTGAAGAAAGGGCTTTTCTACTTTTTTGACAGTTCCAACCATTTTGGCCCTTGTTCTCACTCCCTTTTTCCCATTATAGATAAGGCAGTAGCCACGTAGCATCCCTGAACATCCATGGGACAAACCCTAGTTGAAGCAGTGTGCTGAAAGCCTCGCTATTTCCCATTTCCCACCTCTAGATGAAGTGGCATACTGATAGTATGTCAAAAAGTGCACATATACACTGTCATCATATCTGGATTCTTGTTCTGGGCCCCTAGATCCTTTTGGTGACTCTGATTTAACTTCTCTATCTGACTTCAAACTCTCTTGGGATTTCTCTTTGTTTGTACTCCTTAGTCTCCCATCATTGCCAGTTGAACCTGTAGCTCTCGCACATTCATGATCCTCATCCTTCTCATCTGAAGAACAGATTCCCCCTCCTACTCAGCACTTCTTATACATCATGTCGGCATCCCAGATAGAATACATGACCATAACACAGTCATTGGCTGTGAAATTGCCATTGCTGTCCAGCAGAGTCATATCTACTGAAGTAATGCAGGAATTTCAATGCTGTCTGAATGACTATTTTTTGGAGAAGAATGTTACCAATAATGCAAAGAAGATTCAGAAGATGAAGACATGCTTGTGAGACACACATCATTGCAGTTTCACAGATGCCAATGCTGAAGCGTTACAAAGCAAGACATATGTAGAGTTTTTTGCTGAATTCAAGACATGTTTTATTGAAGTCAATTGGAAGACAAAAGTATACAGACGGCTGATGAGTAAGAAGATGAAGGAGATAGACTGCTTCTTCCAGTGGACAACAATATGCCAGCATTTGAACATGCTTCTGGTCAGGACCACATCACACATAGACAACCCAACACTTATCTGGACACTGGATGTGCAGATGCTTTTGGATTTGCAAGAGGCAGTGCAACATGCTCTCACCCCTATCCCAAAGGACAATTTTTATAAATGGGTGAATGCTATCACCTTGCTAGATGACCACTGTTATAAACAAGAAGAAAAGCTGGATCAAAGATTGAAGAAATGTACCATGCCAAATACCTTGCAGAATTCCTGCCATTTGAACACCTATGCTGGAAGTTCTGGAGGCACTTCTACCTCCAAAAAAGGCATCTGTGCCACTAATTCCTTTGCCAGAGAAGGTTATAAGGCCAATGATGATCATCCTCCCTCTCTCATCAATAATGAAAAGGCATGGCTCAAAGCAAATGACAGATGTTTGAAATGCCACCAACCCTGGGCTGGCCATTGGTCAAAGACTTGTAACAACACTTATCTGAAGTGTGGATCATACCACACCATCAACCAGAATGTGCTGGAAGAAATATGCTGAGCATTGATAGCTAGAGGCAAGAATGTCCCAGAAGTTGTAAACCCCTTCATGTTGAAGGGCTCATCATCTTGCAGTGGCAGTGCCACATCATCATCATCCTTATCAAAAGTATTGAAGAATGTTGCAGCTTTTGTTACAGAAGTCGAAGCTGAACAGGCTGGTATCGCTGGAGTCATCCTCTCCAGGTTGGAAAAAGTTGTAGATGATAAAGATGAAGATGAAGACGTGAGTGCACCTCTCGTTGTACTTCATCTCCATTGGCAATGCCAAGTAATTGGTGGATCCACAGAGGAGCATGTCAATGCCCTTATTGACAATGGAGCACATTTAGTCTTAATCCACCTCATCATCTCCAGAAACCACAATATGTTGATATTGCCATTCACAAAAGAAGAACCACAGTCACTCTGAATGAAACAGTTAAATTGAAATATTATACATTAGATGGCTCTTGGACATCAACTCCTGCCTCTGCATTCATCACACTACATCTTTGCACTTCGTTGTTACTCAGACTACCATGGCTGCACACAAATCACATTGTAATTGATCATTTTACTTGTTACACTGTTGATACATATTGTAATATGAACATTCTGAATCCATCAGAAAAGTTGCCATTACCCTGGGCCAGGTGTCATCCTGCACATGTAAATCTGAAGTCACTGAAAGAACATCAAAAAGAAGAGATTGAAAAACTGTGAAATACTTGTCATAACAAGAAGAAGGTCATCACTGAGTTGAATGACATTTTGGCACATGTATGTAAAGACCTAGATGCAAACTGTGAAGCAACCAAGGGCATTGATGTCATTACTGCAGTACATGATCACATAGAAGTATTAGTCCACCTTGAGTCTCTGGGGCTTCTGGATAAGGACATCCATAGCGAATTTTTGGCTGTTTTCGCTCCCATCCCACATGTGAACCTCCTACTAGACACACCTGTTGCACAGATTCAGTTGAAGGATGCAAATAAATCAATTCAGATGAGAACTTATGCCTATCCTAGGAAATATCAAGATGCCTGGTGCACATTGATATAGCAACACCTGGACAGTGGTAAAATTTGGCCATCCAAATTGCAACATGCTTCCCCATCATTCATCATACCCAAGGCAGACCCAAGAGTTTTGCCTAGATGGGTTAATGATTATCATTAGTTGAATGTGAACACAGTTATAGATTTGCACCCTTTGCCCCATATCGATGATATTCTTGCGGATTGCACAAAAGGAAAAATTTGGGGAACTATTGATATAATGAATAGTTTTTTCCAGATGAAGGTTTATTCTGAGGATATCCCACTCATGGCTGTATTCACACCATTTGGTCTTTATGAATGGGTTGTGATGCCAATGGGCTTGCAAAATGCCCCAGTGATATACCAATGCCAAGTTACATGCACCTTGCAATATCTGATTAGAAAAATTTGCCACATATATCTTGATGACATTGTGATTTGGTCGAACTTGGTCAAAGAGCACATACAGAATGTAAAGACTGTTTTGAGAGCCTTGTGTGATGCACAGCTGTATTGCAATCTGAAGAAGACAAACCTTTTCACATATTCTATTGATTTCTTGGAACATCACATATCTCAATGTGGTGTTGAGGCATCAAATGAGAAGATCAATAAAATCCTGAACTGGCCTGTGCCACATTCCATTGGAGATGTTCATGCCTTCCTTGGTTTGGTGAGGTTTATAGCTTCATTCTTACTAGGGCTGGCAATACACATGCAGGTGTTGAATGCCTTGACAATAAAGCCCTATGAAAAGAATTTCCCTGAGTGGACAGCTGACCATCAATATGCTTTTGATAGCATTAAGAAACTTACCATGTTGAAAGAATGCTGAACAACAATCGATCACCAGAATCCTGGGGATAACAAGATCTTTATGATGACTGATACTTCTGATTTTTGCATGGGTGCTGTGCTATCCTGGAGTCTAATCTGGGAGTCAGCATGCCCTGTCATGTTCGATTCAATGCTGTTGAAGGGTGCTGAACAAAATTATGCTATCTACAAAAAAGAGTTATTGGCAATCATATGGGCTTTGAAGAAGTGGAGGGCTGATCTTGTGGGTGAGGCCTTTATGATATTCACAGACCATTGTACCCTTGAGTCATTTGCTACACAGAAAGACTTGTCACATCAGCAGGCTCATTGGATAGAGTTTATATCATAATTTGATGCCTATATTGTTTACATCAAGGGGTCCAAGAATTCAACTGCTGATGCCCTGTCCCACCTCCCTATGATCAATTGTTCTGACACTATACTACCATCTGACTTGCCATTTCCTATTGCTTTTATCACAGATGCAGACCATGCATGGCCAAAGATATAATACCTTCAGTAGTACTCACAGATTCTAGAGAAGGTTCTGCATGAGAGATGTGCTCAAGCCTTTGTGAATAGTCCGAGGAGCCTACTTATGTTGTGACTATGCTAGAGGTTGGAATGGATGTTGACCTGTTGCAACAAATCAGATACGAGAATGATGAATGGGTGAAGAAATTGCATGCAGTGGTGCCAGGTATGCCACAGGTCAAGATCAGAGACAACCTTTGGTTTATTGGATTCTGTCTTGTCATACCACAAGTAATGGAAGTAAGAGAGCACCTGTTCAGTCTGGCACACGATGCACTTGGGCATTTCAGTTTCAATAAATCATATACTGCCCTTCGTAATAGTTTCTATTGGCCAAACATGTATTGTGATTTGGAAGAAGGTTACATCACTGGTTGTGATGAATGCCAGAGGAACAAATTATCGACTCAGAGGAAGGCAGGGCCATTGCATCCTCTGCCAATACCAGATGGCTGCTGCAATAGCATTGGTATTGATTTTATAGGTCCCCTGCCTGTAAACAAGGGATATGACTGCATCATAATGATGACTGACTGGCTGAATAGTGACATTCAAATCATGCCATGCCAGACAAATATGACAGCTGAGGATTTCGCAGTCCTATTTTTTGATCACTGGTTCTGCAAAAATGGCTTATCATTGGAAATTATTAGTGATCACAACAAGCTGTTCATTTCTAGGTTCTGGCAAGCATTGCATAAGCTAATGGGCATTAAGGTGAAGTTGAGCATGTCTTACTATCCACAGACAGATGGTGCCTCCAAACATTCAAACAAGACAGTGAACCAATGTCTATATTTTCATATCCAATGAAACCAGAAGGGGTAGGTTTGCACCCTCCATTGTATCCATTTCAACATTATGAATACAGTAAATGTGAGCATGAAATTCTCACCATTTTATTTGAAGATGGGGCAACATCCTCAGCTGTTGCTCCCTTTCATACCACTTATGGATAGGAAGAACAAAGATGAAAGAATTGCCAAGGATGTGTTCAACACTCTGGAACAAGATATCCTCGAAGCTCAAGACAATGTCTTGTTGGCAAAGGTTATGCAAGCTGAACAAGCCAACAAATGTCATGGGCCAGAGCCCAGGTTCGAAATCAGAGACAAAGTTCACCTAACAACATATCACCGATGGCAGGAATATAAGAAGGTGGGTGAAAAGTGCATTGCCAAATTCATGCCATGTTATGCTGTATATAGGATCACTGATAAGAACCCTCTATTCTCTTCATATATGCTCAATCTGCCACATCATACTAATTTATACCCAATATTCCATGCTTCTGAATTAGAGCCATACATGGTAAATAACAATGTCTTGTTTCTGGAACATGCAAACTCCGAGCCCCTTCCTATCATTGGCTGTGACAGTGAAGAAGAGTATTTCATTGAATATATTCTTGACTTGAAATCAAATCATTGTGGTCAATAGTTCCTAGTGAGGTGGCAAGGTTACAGGGCTGAATACAACAGCTGGCTCCCTCACACAGAACTTGATGACTGCCAAGCACTCAATGATTGGTTGTGATATCACTTGGAGGACATTTGATGTTTTCATACTATACTGTTCTCATCACTCCCAGGACTGATGGTAGCTTTTTCCCTACAGGGTTTTTTAATGCATCCATCATCCCCTTCACCTACTTTTTATTTACATTGGTTTTTCTTGAAGGCTGGGAGGGTGTAAGCCAGCTGGCTGGCTTACATTGCCAAGGAACTGCAAGGACTTGTAGGCCACTATTGTACTGTATTTGCTACTTCTTTCTTTCTCCTTGATTTCTCTCTCATTTGTACAGTCCCCTTGCAAAAGTTTTGCAATATGTAAATAAATAAGAACATACTCTTGAAAGCATTCATTTTTACACCACCACAATTCTATGCTATATAATCTAGTACTTGGTAGATCCACCTTTGGCCTCTATAACATCTTTTACCCTGTCTGGCATGCTTCCAACTAAAGTATTTATCAATTCCAAGTCCAGTTTTGCCCACTCTGCCTGAAGCATACTCCACAATTCATCCACATTCTGAGAAAGAGTTGGCCTGCTATTAATCCTACTTTTGAGCAGAATCCAAACATGTTCAATGGGATTGAGGTCTGGAGACTGTGCTGGGTGAGGGAGAATAACCATGTTCTGATTTTTTCGCCATTCTTGTGAAGCCTTGGTGCGGTGAATAGGGGCCCCATCTTCCATGACTGCTACCTGCCCTCTCTCTTTACTTAGCTCCTCATAGATATCCCAAAGGGGACCAGAAAGGATTAATCTGATATAATCTGACCCCTTTCTAGCATCCTTTGGGATTCTAATAAGGGGACCAAGCCTCCCATGTGCCATATACCCCCAAATCATCAAACTTTGCCTTCCTGACTTGAAAGTTGGAGTGAGACACTTCTTGTCATACTTCTCTCCAGGTCTCCTGCGCACCCAGACCACCCTAGAGTTTTTCCCAATCTCCACAGATGACTCATCTGTCCAAATCATCCAGTTCCAGTCCTCACTCCCCCAACCCTGGTGTTCCTTCGCCCATACAAGCCGTGCCTTCTGATGCTTAGGCTTGAGATAAGGTTTCTTGGCTGCAACATGTCCTTTCATGCCTAAATGATTGCTGATAGCCCTCCTAACAGTGTCTGGATGGACAGGATCATCTCAAGAGGTGTTGACATTTTGGGTAAGCTCAGAGAGAGTTTGGCATCTGTTTCCATCTAGAGAAACTTTGAGATGTTATATGGACTGCTCATCTAGCTTGGGTGGTCTACCCAAGCGTGGGGTATCATCAAAATGACCTCAGGTATCATAGTTTTTGAGAATGCAAAAAATGGTGCTGCAGTCCCTTCCAACAAAAGTGGCAATATCTTGAATTGGCATGTTTTCTTTGGATTTGTGATAGATGAGGGATCGCAGCTCTGGTGATGTGTTTTTGGTTCCAGGTGTCTTATGCATGGTAGGTGGGGTATGGGCAGGTGTAGAGAGTAATTTTTATTTATTATTTATATGTAATATTGCAAAACTTTTGCAAGGGTACTGTACTCACTTGCACTTTCAGAATCCATGCCGGTCTAACTGTCTTTCCACTAAGTGTTTTGCCCTTTTGAAGAAAGGGCTTTTCCAATCATGATAATCAGTGCTGTGCAGATCTGATTTTTCAATCCCTTGAATGCATCATCTTGGGCTTTTCCCCACATCCAGTTGGCTTTTGTGGTTAGCTCTGTCAAAGGTTTTGCAATCTTTGCGAATCCTTTGATAAAGCATTGATAGAAGTTGCAAAAGCCTAAAAACTGCTGGATGTCCCTTTTACAGGTGGGTTTTGGCCGTCCTTTAATGCCTTCGACTTTAATGGGATCCATCTTAATACCGTTTTCTGAAATGATCATTCTGAGGTACTCTACTTCCATCTGATGAAACAAGCACTTCTCAGGTTTCAGGTAAAGCTTATTGTTCTTTAGCTTTTCCAGTACATATTGAATGAGTTGTCTGTGTTCATTTAAAGCTTTATTGAAGATAAGAATGTCATCCATATAGATAACAACATGTCTCTGATCAATTTTGTCTTTAAAAATCATATTCATCATTGTCTGGAAGGTTGCCAGTGAATTTGTAAGTCTGAAAAACATAACCAAGGATTCAAACATTTTCTGGTTGGTCTGAAATGCAGCTTTCTATTTGTCACCTTCTTTTATGTGGACATTATTGTATCTCCATCAGATATTGAGTTTCATGAAGAACTTCACTTCCTTCAGTTTGTTAATTAATTCTTGGATCAGAGGGAGCAGGTATTTGTTTTTTATCATCATGTTGTTTAACTTCTGATAATTCTGTACAGGTTGTAGGGATCTGTTCTTCTTTTTTATAAAGAAGAAAGGTGATGCCATAGGCAACTTTGATAGTCTGATTCATCCAGTGTTCAGATTTTCATCTAAAAAGGTATTTAACTATTTCTATTCATCCAGCATTAGGGGGTAGACCTTGCAATCCTGGAGTTTGGCTTTTAGAATGAGTTCAATTGCATGGTCCCAGAATCATTTTAGTGGTAGTTCATCGAACAACTCTTTTCTGAACACTGAATCCTTGAAACAGTGGTATTCTTTTGGTATGATTTCTTCAAAGGTTTTTGCCTTTGTCACCTTTGTTATCACTTCTGCCAGTTTGGAAGCCATCGTTTGGAAAGCCCTTAGATAAAACTCTTGGTTTATGTTGATCATCGAGAGTTTTTCTCCATTGTTGAAATCAACCTCATTTGTCCAGATAGAGGTGTCATCATCTTCAGAGTTTTCTGTTCAAACAATCTGCTGACACTCTTCGGGGCATCAATCAAATGTGATCTTTTCCATTTTCCAATTGATTTGAGGGTTATGATGTTTGACCCACTTGTAACTAATGAAGATCTGGCCCTTTCCGAGTTCAGTGACCAAGAAGATCATTTGCTCAATGTGATCCTGGACTCAGACTCTCAGTTTGATGTATTCATATATGTTGCCTGCCATGTTGCAGGTTCCATCTGTGTTATAGACTGGAATAGGAATAGGATATTGCTTTGTATTGATTTCCTTTTCCTTTATGAATTTCTAATCTATGCAAGATCCAGTACATCCTGTGCCAAGCAGGGCTTTCACACTGTATGTCCATCTAGTGTCTAAGGTCATAATTATCAAGGGTACATCTATCTGGTTTCCATTTCTAGCTCTGACAAATCATGGCTTTTGTCTAAGGTTAAGTAATGTGTGGAGTGCATCATGATCATTCATCTGATTGATCTCACAGAGTCTTTCCAGAGAGATGTCCTTCTGTTGCGATTGATCTGTCCATGCCTTAAGGATTGAGTATGCTTTGGACTCATTCTGCTGATAAATCTGTTAAGCTACCCAGGGTAGGGTGTATTCTTTTACAAGACTGAACTCTCATGCAACTCTCATGCACCTTTTTCTTCAAAGTATTCTTTGAGATCAGGAATATTTCTCATATTAATACTCAATGATACATATTCAGCCAGTGAAGCAGTGCTTCTTCCCAGCTCTAGCAAAAATCCTGTTTAAGCTCTTCAACATGGGCAGTAATAGGCTCATCCTGCATCTCTACATTCTGTGTAACATATTTCGGCCAGGAGTTCATCAGGCAGTTATGTCTGATGTGTCCTTTCTGTCCACACTAGAAGCAGCAGCCTTCGTGCCTTATTTGGTTGACATCCATGGTGTTGGGGTCAGGCTGTCCTTGAGCATTACTAGTTGCTAGTGCTGGAGTTTGCTCCTTAGGTGCTATCACTCTCTGAGCTGGTTTCTGGTTTGGCTTCAGGGCAGATCACTCTCTAATGCTGAATTTCTTCTGGGCCTGGTGACACTGTTGGTCCAGTTCCATCATGCACTTGTACCACCAGTCAATGTCCTCTTTGTAGACACCTCCTAGTTTGATGATATGTCATCCAAGCACCTGGCCAAGTCTATATTTGAAAATATCAATAAGGGCAATATCTGTTATGGATGTTGCCTAAAGGACCATTCAATTTCTTATCTTATCTTTCCCATATCCCTTATCTTCCCCATCACGCTGTGCAGCATGCAGCCATTGAGTCATCTCACTTCCCTAGTCATCCTGAGTCATCTCCTTCCAGTCTTACTCATTCGCAGTCTACAGCATTGCACAGCCCATGGTCTGTGCTCGAGTATTGTAACATGTATAAAGACTCCCAGATGTACCAGTAGTGCTAGGCTTAATATTCCTTTTGCTATCATCTCAAGACCACTCTTGCACTTAGTCTGCCCGAGTCCTTCTGAGATTCATCTAGCCTAACAAGATATTAAGCCTCGTTGAGACTTGCTCAGACTCACACACATACCACGTCATGCTTTATCAGAGACTTGATCAACATTCGATGACAAGTAGTCACTGACCCAGTGAGTACTAGCACAAGCGATGAAAGCACTTGGCTCAGAGAAGTAGACCAGACATTGCAGTCCATGCTATTCACAGAGACAGTCCACGCCACCTGCAGAGACACTAGCAATCGAAACAAATGAAAGAGAGAGCACACACCTACACCAAGTAGCGACGATGAAGAACAGGCATTTCTGAGAGAGTTTGCCTTCACTACCACAGATGAGCCCACTGAGATCCTCAGCGAAGGAGCAGCACAACTCATTGCAGAACTTTTCCTAGAAGGAGAATATGGGATAAGCCCAGAAGAGCTGTGGTCAGACCAGAATCTTCTTGCCAAAGAAGAGGATGAACCCATCTGCAAGAAAATGAGAGAAGAATGAACACAAGCCTGAGACTTTACGCTTCTCTTTCCACAACCCCCACTTGTAAACAACTGTAAACAACTCTCACAAATCGCACTCCTCATTCTATGGTGACGACACTTGGGACGATCTTTGATCAGGTTGCAGATCCGGATACCTATATCCTTGAGCACTCCCCGTTTTTAAAATCGCGAAAATCGGCTGAAAATTCACCGATTTATTAGAGTTTTTCGATGAGCAATGATCTGCTCAATATTGTCGGCGGCGGTGGACCTCCACCGCTAAATCCCCACCCGGGTCGGACCTCCTCTGGTCCTTCTCGATCCCCTGCTCCACCCCCAGCTCGCTCTGGAGACAGGAGCCTCCTCTTTCAAGGCGGCGACGGCCTTATGGACACCGACGACGCTGGCCCTTCTAACACTGGCGGGTCTGCCGAACCCACTGTGCCCCCCTCTCCGTCGATGCTGTCCACTGAGGCAGCTTACAATGACAATTCTATCGGGATAGCGATCTTTCCAGAAGGGCATCGGTTCCTTCATGGTGAAGCAAAGGCCGCTACCGAGTCCCTCGCTGCCCTCAAGGATTGGATCCTTAAGGTCGGCAAAGCCTCTGTCTCCATTCCGGCAGGCTACCAGTTTGCCATCGCTGAGGGTATTGCGGCCCTGGTCACCACTGCTGGCGATGTCAACATGTTTTCCGTCCCTACATTGGAGGGACCTCAGCATCAACTCGGTGCGCGCTTGCAGAGTATTGTGAACGTTTGTCAGTAATCATTCCGAAACCTGGCAAACCTGCATATGATACCCTGAAAGCCTTTCGTCCGATTGTGCTTCTGAATACCCTCGGCAAGCTCGTCGAGAAGATGCTAGCGCGACGTATGCAGTACGAAGCGACGAAATTTGCTGTCTTCGATCCGAAGCAGTTCGGCGGCATCCGTCAGAACTCAACTGAGGATGCTGGGGTCTTCCTTACCCATATTATCCGTCAGGGGTGGTCTAAGGGATTTAAAACGAGTGTCATCGCTTTCGATGTCACTCAGTATTTTCCTTCACTCAACCATCGTATGTTGGTGAAGATTCTTCAACACGGAGGCTTTGCACCACAGGTGTCAAAGTTCTTTGAATCATACCTCGTTGGGCGCAAAACTTCTTATGCCTGGCGTAGTGCCATCTCTCCAGAGTTCGAGGCCGACGTGGGAGTTGGTCAAGGCTCTGCACTCTCCCCAGTATTGTCAGCGCTTTACTTGGTGCCGGTACTGAAACTTTACCAGAAAGCTGGTGATATGCCAGTAATCATGTCATTCGTCGATGACGGACTGATCATCACTCAGTCCAGATCCACATCGGACAATGTTCCGAAACTGCAGAGGGCCTATGCCTCTGTGCATAACCTCTTCACTGACTTCGGCCTTGTTGTAGAACACAACAAGACTGAACTACAGCACTTTTCGCGCAATAGTATGGACCCTCGTCCGTCTATTGACTTGGGATTTGCTCCGTTTACAGGCAATACCCCTCTTCGACCCAAGGATGTCTGGCGATACCTTGGTTTCTTTTTGGACGCGCGCCTCTCTTTTAAGGAGCATGTTCGATTCTATGCTACGAAGGCCTTGACTACTGCCAGAGCCTTTCAGATGTTGGGCAATTCTGTTCGGGGCTTATCCCCTCAGCAGAAACGCATTCTCTACTTGTCGTGCGCGCGTCCCATCGCAACGTATGGCTGTTTATTATGGAACTTCAATGGCATGCGTAATGTCGCACTGTTGAAACAACTACGCCAGATGCAGCGTAAAGCTTGCATCTGGATCAATGGACAGTTTCGCACTACTCCCGAGGGTGCGACTGAGACAATGGCCTGCGTCGAACCCATCGGCGGGTTCATCCAAAGGCTGAAGGTCGGGTCCTCTGCCCGCCTCGCCAATTCCAATCTGAGGCATGCTCTCAGGTCAATTAGTATGCCCGCCTTGTCTGGGGGCAACCCATCTAAAGTGAGAAATCTCGCTTCTTTGTCAGACAGACAGCGTTCTGCGCTTAAGTCCCCACTCAAGGATTTGGTGGATCTGAAACCACCACTCTTTCTAACCACAGATTATTTTGCGGATGCAAATAACCCGGGCAGGCGGCTCGTCGATGAGTTTGACAGTCGCTTTGAGATTCATAAGTTACTTGGCCGAGACGAGGACTCGATCAAGGCTTATCGCGCATCGCTGGATCAAACACTTACCCAGTGTTCGACCCAGCATGATTGCTCTTATATGAGTAGTGATGGCTCCGTGCCTGCGAAAGCAGAAGTGCCATTTAAGCAGTCTGTGTCAGCTTCGCGTGTTTATCGCGAGGGCAGGCTGGTTTTCGAAATTCGTCAGCCTGTTGGCAAATCAACGAGCGATGATGCCGAGCTTATTGGATTGCGAATGGCAATCCAAAAGGCTATCACACAAGATGGAGTTGACTCCATCGTGTGCTTTCTGGATTCGATGAATGCGATTAATCGCATCATCGATTGCAATCCCCACTCTGTGCAGTCGCATTCTATTGCACTTTGTAGATCATTGAAAGCTTGGCTCTCAGAGTCCGAGCAGCGCCGGATTGAATTCTGGCACGTCCCTTCCAAATGGAAGTGGGCAATACAAGTCGAGGCTCACGAGTTCGCTCGAAGCCTGAACGTTCCTCTGGGGCTTCATCCCCTTTATACCACCGATGGCCTTCGAAGGGAGGCAGACGATGATATGCATAGCACTTGGTTCCAGAATTCTGGGAACAAGAAATATATTGGTGCTTCCACTTTTCGTTTTCACGAAGCAGGAAAGCCAAATTCCTATGAACGCCCCTCTCGGAAGAGAATGGGCTTCATGAAGTTAGTGACAGATAATGAGCTTTACACTCGCTGCTCACGTCTTGCATGCGGCCACGCTCCGATCAATGCGTATCGGGCACGGTTTAATTTTGTCGAGAGCGACTTATGCTCTTGCGGACGAGGGGCTGAGGACTCCGTCCACGTCATGACTCAGTGCCGTAACTGGCACAGACCAACCGAACGCCAGTTTGACGCCTTTGTGCGTCACTGGTTCATTAAGTACCTGACATCTAATAAGGCTGCAGGTGCTTTCATTCCGGATCCAGGCAGCGGGTGACTGCCGTTCTGTAGCGGAGATCGTCCGGGGCAACCTGGACAATCTTAAAACAGTTGGGTCAGTGACCGAAGCACTGACCAAGCGGTATGCGAATCGCAAACTCTGCAACAGCATTGTTATAGGTCCTTTTGGACCTTTTACGTGGAATTGACCACAGCCGGCCCTCTGGGGTTGGGGGACAGTGCTCGAGCGAGTGAGTATGCGTGAGCTCGAGTCCCATCGCTCGAGCGCGGGCACGAGAGAACAGGGCAGTGCAGCCCTCTATGTATCTCCCTTCAGTCTGGTTTGCCTCGGACTAGTCGTATTTATAGTAGGTACCTTGGTGTATTTACAAGCGGACTGCCACCGTGCACCGCTATATAAATTGTTGAATTAAAAAAAAAAAAAAAAAGGCGCTCTGTGCTACCTATATATATGTGTAGAAGGCTGTGTGCACAGCCATAGGCTGCGCATTGCTGCGGGCACAGCTGTAGGCTGTGCACTGCTGCGGACACAGCCATTTACTGCGCATTACTGCGCACATAGCTTGTGCTGTGCATTGCTGCAGATGCAGCCACAGGCTGCGCATTGCTGCACACACAGCTATAGGCTGTGTGCATTGCTAGGCGCATAGCCTGGGTCCTGTCCTATGCACAAGTCCGGACAGGAGGGGCATTTCTAACATAATGTGGGTAAGGAAGACTCCGGCATCCTCAGTTGAATTCTGACGGATGCCGCCGAACTGTTTCGGATCAAATACAGCAAATTTGGTCGCTTCGTACTGCATACATCGCGCCAGCATCTTCTCGACAAGCTTGCCAAGGGTATTCAAAAGCACAATCGGACGAAAGGCTTTTGGGGTATCATATGCAGGTTTGCCAGGTTTCGGAATGATAACCGACAAGCTCTGCTTGAAGTACGAGGGCCAATGCCCCAGATCTAAACATGCATTTGCAATGTTCAAGATAAATGCAGCTACGTGAGGGAACTTCACCAGCTATTTAACATGGCTCCAAGACAGATGATCTGGTCCTGGTGCCGATGTATTGCTACAAGGCTCCAAGGACTCTCGGAGTTCTGTAGCAGAGAAAGGGACCCAGTCCCTCACCGGATGCGCTTCGAGGTCATTAAGGCAATCCAAATTAACTGCGCGATCAGACGCAGCGTTATAAGACTTATCAAGTGCACTCCAAAGTGCTTCAATAGAGTTGCACGGCTGTCCCTGATAAGAGATAGCTTCGTAGTCTGGTAGAGGTCTCTGTTTCGTCCACGCAGCTAGGTCCCATGGATGACGAGATTTCTCGGCAACCTCTTTGATCCGCTGATCAAAGAAGGCACGTTTAGCATCTTTCACAGCTCGCCGCCAGATGCGATGATCCCTTTCAGTATGGGTTTGCCTGAAAGTATTAAGGGTATCAGAGCAATGCTGGTTCTACCAACCTTTGCTCCATTTCGAAAGCTTGCATTCCTTAGAATGAAGGTTCCAAGCTCGGTCAATGGCCTTCGAGAGTGTCACCAAGACACGTTCGAGGTCGTTGTTAGTATCGATAGGAACTATGTCCATCCCGAGAAGATCAGCAGCAATGTCAGAGATAAATTCCGGCACACTGTCTTTGTTTAGCGTTTGATGCCGGACAGATAAGTCAAGCAGGGGAACATCCAACACAAGTGACAGCAGAACATGGTCCGATGTCAACTTGAGCGCATCGACAATGCAAGGATGACAATCCACACTATCAATGGGAATGAACATCAAATCAATAACCGAGGGCCGGAGCTCGGGATTATGTGAAATGAATGTCGGCCCAGGGTTGCTGGATTCTGACCATTCTAGACTGAGATCAAGAGCTGCATTACACAGCATCTCTCCTCGAGAACGCTGCGAATTATAGACTCCATCCCAGAGTTCATAAAGACAATTGAAGTCCCCTCCGAGGTAACTCAAGTTGGGAAAATCAGGATGCTCCGCACAATCATGCAGGAGACGGATGGTGCTAGCGTCCACATCAGAGTAGGCATTAGCAAGAAAGAGAGGCTCACCAGGGGTGGCAAAGCTAACAATCATAAGATCGCGACTATCAACTAGGTCCCGACAGAGGGATGAATGCAGGCGACGAAGCCTGTTATGTACATAGGCCATAACCCGAGGAGGATCCTCGAGAGATGATCGGCGGACAATGCAGGTCCAGTCTGGATGAGTGGGACCACCAATTACTGCCTCACCCTCTATTAGAAATGCCCCTCCTGTCCAGACTTGTGCATAGGACAGGACCCAGGCTATGTGCCTAGCAATGCACACAGCCTATAGCTGTGTGCGCAGCAATGCGCAGCCTGTGGCTGCGTCTGCAGCAATGCACAGCACAAGCTGTGCGTGTAGTAATGCGCAGTAAATAGCTGTGTCCGCAGCAGTGCACAGCCTACAGCTGTGCCCGCAGCAATGCGCAGCCTTCTACACATATATATAGGTAGCACAGAGTGCCTTGAAGTCCCCAGTGTTCTCACTCAGGACTTCTAGGCAAGTACTTGTATATAACTCAATTACAAGTGTTCTCACTCAGGACTTCTAGGTTCTAAGGCTCATCCAGAGTGTTTCCTGTGCCTAGTTTCAACACCCTCAACATTGTGGGCAGATGGAGCGTGTCTTATGAGATTCCAAGCAGGTTCTTGGAAAAACAGAATATCATAGTCCTCTCCAAGAGTGGAGAGGAGAACATCCATATGTACATATTTCCTATTTACGTTTTGAGAGAAAATACGAAACGAAGAAATCAAAGAGCATCCGCCTGGCCCAGGGACAATAGCTGGGGCTGATCCACTGGAGGTGTCGCTCATGATGCATCGGCCTCCACATTATGCTGTGGGGAGGCATTAGAACATTTGGGACTTGATCGTGTTCGATCACGTACCAGCTGATAGTGTTGTTTGATCCACTCAGGATCAAAGCGATTCTTCCAGAAGGCACACTTCCGGTCATCGGTGGAGTGGTCTTTGCCGCAGCTAAGACACTTTGGAGCATGCGGGCAGGGTTGACCTGCCGGGGTTGCCTCACGAGGAGGGTTGGCCTTGGGTCATGCCTTACAGCAGGATGCCAGGGTGCGGTGATGTTCTTTTCTGTGGGATTCCCCACAGAGCGGACAGCAAAGGGACTGCTGGTTGCACTTAAGAGCTGAGTGCCCCCAGCGCCAACAGCGTTCGCAGAGAGGAACTCCCGGCGAAGAGAGAGCGGCCTTGAATCGGCAGCGCCAGTTCCTGACCATGACGGTGCAATTGTCCAGAGCTTTAACATTCTGGCCAGTTGACGTGTCTTCGATATTGAACCAGACGGTTGCAGTATCAGAATTTTTAGAGTTGTGCATAACACGCGGAACTCCAATGAGAGTAATGAGATCCGAGAACGAAGAATCTCGGAGAATCTCATAAGCTTGCCAAGCAGTGATAATACTGCCATCAGTGTTGAAGTAGGGCATGTCAAGCAGTTTCAAATAGGAAACGCTCATTGGAATAGCTAGCTCGACAGTAGAACCTGCCGGAGCACAGCGGAGAGCAGCCTCGCGCAAAATGCCGAGGTCTTTCGGAGAAGCCACCCTCGTCATCAAACAGGAGGACGGGGAGGCGGAGTGATCCTGGATGGATTCGCAGCGAATCCAGGACTTGCCAGTAGTCAATGCCCTATTAAGGGCATTCAGGAGAGCTCCAGCAGCAATGGAGTCGTTGTTGCCTGGGAAAGAATAACTGACCCAGACATTACGCTGGGACGGTCCATGAGAGGTGGACTTTGCCTTCTTCTTGGGCGGTCCCGATGGCTCCCCGGTTGCTTCCTTTTGCAAGGAGACAATCTTCTCAGCAGGGAGGTGTGGAAATGTTTTTGCCAGGGCTACAATAGCCTCGGCGGGAGTATTGGCTGGTTGGGCCAAGGCTTGCACATAAGAGCGCTTGCCGGAAGATGGGCGAGTAGCCCTATTGACCGGGGGGGGCAGTCCACGTCCAGGGGTCTGGGAACGAGATCGTGTGCGAGGGGGTGGAGGAGGGCGGTTCGGGTTCCGAGCCGGTCTCGGGGGAGGAGCGCCCTGATTCGAACGAGAGTCCTCCGGTTGCATGGTACCAGAAGGAGAGTGGTGAGTGGCAGGGTCAGCAAAATGGGTCGACTTCCCACGAGAGGGAAGGTGCGCATTCACAATACTCTTTTTTTTTTTTTTTTTTTTAATTCAACAATTTATATAGCGGTGCACGGTGGCAGTCCGCTTGTAAATACACCAAGGTACCTACTATAAATACGACTAGTCCGAGGCAAACCAGACTGAAGGGAGATACATAGAGGGCTGCACTGCCCTGTTCTCTCGTGCCCGCGCTCGAGCGATGGGACTCGAGCTCACGCATACTCACTCGCTCGAGCACTGTCCCCCAACCCCAGAGGGCCGGCTGTGGTCAATTCCACGTAAAAGGTCCAAAAGGACCTATAACAATGCTGTTGCAGAGTTTGCGATTCGCATACCGCTTGGTCAGTGCTTCGGTCACTGACCCAACTGTTTTAAGATTGTCCAGGTTGCCCCGGACGATCTCCGCTACAGAACGGCAGTCACCCGCTGCCTGGATCCGGAATGAAAGCACCTGCAGCCTTATTAGATGTCAGGTACTTAATGAACCAGTGACGCACAAAGGCGTCAAACTGGCGTTCGGTTGGTCTGTGCCAGTTACGGCACTGAGTCATGACGTGGACGGAGTCCTCAGCCCCTCGTCCGCAAGAGCATAAGTCGCTCTCGACAAAATTAAACCGTGCCCGATACGCATTGATCGGAGCGTGGCCGCATGCAAGACGTGAGCAGCGAGTGTAAAGCTCATTATCTGTCACTAACTTCATGAAGCCCATTCTCTTCCGAGAGGGGCGTTCATAGGAATTTGGCTTTCCTGCTTCGTGAAAACGAAAAGTGGAAGCACCAATATATTTCTTGTTCCCAGAATTCTGGAACCAAGTGCTATGCATATCATCGTCTGCCTCCCTTCGAAGGCCATCGGTGGTATAAAGGGGATGAAGCCCCAGAGGAACGTTCAGGCTTCGAGCGAACTCGTGAGCCTCGACTTGTATTGCCCACTTCCATTTGGAAGGGACGTGCCAGAATTCAATCCGGCGCTGCTCGGACTCTGAGAGCCAAGCTTTCAATGATCTACAAAGTGCAATAGAATGCGACTGCACAGAGTGGGGATTGCAATCGATGATGCGATTAATCGCATTCATCGAATCCAGAAAGCACACGATGGAGTCAACTCCATCTTGTGTGATAGCCTTTTGGATTGCCATTCGCAATCCAATAAGCTCGGCATCATCGCTCGTTGATTTGCCAACAGGCTGACGAATTTCGAAAACCAGCCTGCCCTCGCGATAAACACGCGAAGCTGACACAGACTGCTTAAATGGCACTTCTGCTTTCGCAGGCACGGAGCCATCACTACTCATATAAGAGCAATCATGCTGGGTCGAACACTGGGTAAGTGTTTGATCCAGCGATGCGCGATAAGCCTTGATCGAGTCCTCGTCTCGGCCAAGTAACTTATGAATCTCAAAGCGACTGTCAAACTCATCGACGAGCCGCCTGCCCGGGTTATTTGCATCCGCAAAATAATCTGTGGTTAGAAAGAGTGGTGGTTTCAGATCCACCAAATCCTTGAGTGGGGACTTAAGCGCAGAACGCTGTCTGTCTGACAAAGAAGCGAGATTTCTCACTTTAGATGGGTTGCCCCCAGACAAGGCGGGCATACTAATTGACCTGAGAGCATGCCTCAGATTGGAATTGGCGAGGCGGGCAGAGGACCCGACCTTCAGCCTTTGGATGAACCCGCCGATGGGTTCGACGCAGGCCATTGTCTCAGCCGCACCAGCACAGAGCGCCTTGAAGTCCCCAGTGTTCTCACTCAGGACTTCTAGGCAAGTACTTGTACATAACTCAATTACAAGTGTTCTCACTCAGGACTTCTAGGTTCTAAGGCTCGTCCAGAGTGTTCCCTGTGCCTAGTTTCAACAGGTTATGGGCCCCGGCCTCTAACAGCCTTATCAGACATACACCAAGAGTCCGGATTTTCCTCCATCTTTCCCCTTCCTTGACTGTACTAGCCTGGAGTTTCACTGTCCTTATATGTGTGTCTAAGTTTAGTAGATAGGAGCACCAACTGTTGGGACTGGTCTTCATTTGAAGCAGTCTTTACTCCACTAATAGAAAACCAGATAGTCATTCCTGTGACTCTGGGGTTAGGCCTTTGTGCTGACAACTGGGTGCTCAGTAGATAGCCTTTTTACTTTACTTAAGTAGACCAAGGGCACTTTCAGTAGCTAGACCTTTCTTGACACACACTCTCCTGAGGGCAAGGCCAGTAGCACAGTCTCTCTCTCTGTTGTGGAACCCTGCCCAAGCAAGAGGATTGTGGTTGTATTCCCAATCTCCCATCATTCCATTCCATTCCATCTCCTTGCCTCTATCCCTTTGCCATCTCCCTGCTCCTAGCCTCCTGCCATCATGTCTCCTCTACCTCCATGCCTTCATTCACCAAACTCAACTCTACCAACTATCCTACTTGGTCTGGAGAAATGGAGGCTTGGCTCAGAGCCTGTGGCCTTTGGAGGATTGTCTCTGGTTCAAATCCAAGACCAGTAGACTCCACTTCTGCTGAAGCATGGGACCTAAAGTCAGACAAAGCAGCTGGCCAGCTCTACCTTATGGTGGAGCAGGAACAAAGAATTCATTTCCATGGGATTAAACATGATCCTGTGAAGATGTGGGCTGCTTTGGAAAAGGTCCATCTTCAAAAGAAGCCTGGCTCCAGGTTCAATGCCTATGATGATCTCTTCTCTATCAGGAAGAAGGAGGATGAAACTCTGCAATCCCTTATGAACAGAGTTGAGGACTGTCTGGTCAAAATTCAAAATCTTCGCCCAGCAGACTTCACTCTATCTAGCCTGGATAGTGAACTTGCTTCCATGGCCTTGATCAGAGCTCTTCCTGAGGAGTACAACTCCTTTGTCTCCTCCCTCTTCTTCATGACAAGCTTGACAAAGACACTATCAAACAAGCCTTTGTTACTGAAGAGATTCAAAGGACTAGAAGATCTGCTGATGCTGCAGAATCTGCCTTAAAGGCTACCACTTCCTCCCATTCCTCCAATTCATCTAAACAGAAGAACTCAAACTCCAATACATCACAGAAAAAGGACAAAACATGCGGATTCTGTGGTCTGATCACTTCTGGAGGAATTGCCAACTTTACAAGGAGGCTCAAAAGGTGGCTAGGCAAAAGACTAAAGGGCAGGAACAAGCTAACAAGGCTACAGAGTCCGAAGTAACCGAATTTGCAGGCAATGCAAGTGCCAAACTCTCTCATCCACTCCAACTGGATGCTGACTTTGATTGGATCACAGACACAGGGGCCACTTCTCATATGACCCCTCATAAACACTGGGTCAGAAACTATACCCCTCTCAAGATTCCAATCAAGTTGGCAGATAGTTCTATTATTTATTCAGCTGGAGTTGGGACTGTGATTTTCAATCCAGTCATTAGAGGCAAACCAGCCCAATCTGTAGAGTTTACCAGGGTTTTGCATGTGCCAGAACTCCGAAACAATCTATTGTCCTGTCTATATCTCTCCAAACACAAAGCTTTCAGGATTGTCATTGATGATTCCTGCATAGACTTTCATTCCAAATCACTTAACAGGACACTCTTCTCTGCTCACATCACTCCCAACAACACTGCTCAGTTGGATGGTGTAACAGAGGCAATTTCGGAGTTTGCAAACCTTGCTAGTACACTTCCTTTGGACCTTAGCTTATGGCATAGGAGATTGGCTCATTTCAGTTATGACACTGTCAAACTCATGGCCAAGGATAACTTGGTAACTGGATTGGATCTCAAAACCTCGGACAAGCCAGACCCCATCTGTGAACCATGTCTTGCAGGCAAAATGTCTTCAAACCCATTCCCTTCCTCAGACAGTCATGCTTCTCAACCCCTAGAACTCGTCCATTCTGATCTTTATAGCCCTCTTCCTGTTAAATCCCACTCTGGATTCAAGTATTGGGTTACTTTCATTGATGATTGTACCAGATTCAGAGTGGTGATACCTCTTAAACAGAAGAGTGATGCATTTGATGCCTTTAGACAGTTTAAGGCCTATGCTGAAAACCAACTTGGCTTAAAGATCAAAGCTTTACAGGATGACAAGGGTGGAGAGTACATGTCCAATGCCTTTATCAAATTCACCAATGATTGTGGCATTATCCGGAGACATACTGTCAGGAATAGGCCTCAACAGAATGGAGTTGCAGAAAGAGCTAATCGGACTATAGCAGAAGAGTTAACTGCTATGCTGTCTGAATCCAAGCTGCCTGCTTCATTCTGGGGAGATGGTCTTGCTTCTATGGTGCATATTTGGAACAGAGTACCTACTTCTGCTCTGTCTGGGACTACACCTTATCAGGCTTGGTTTGGGAAGAAACCAGATGTCAGTCACCTCAGACTCTGGGGATGCACTGCATATGTCTTTGTGCAAAAGGATCAGAGGAAGAAACTCCAATCACACTACCAGAAATGCGTCTTTATTGGCTATCCTGATGGTTATAAGGGTTGGAAGTTTTACAATCCTACCACCAAAAAGACCATTATCTCAGAGAGGGCTGAATTTGATGAGAGATACTTCCCTGGTACCTCTCAGAAACATTACAGCACTCAACCTTCTCTTATCCTTCCTCTTGACCCACCTGCCTTGCAACCAGTTTTTCCAGACTCAGCTATGTTGGAGTTAGGGGGAGGCTTTGATGCATCAAATCCTATTGTGCAAGCAGCTCCCTCTACTCCTGATCCAGATCCTACCCCTCCACAAAGTCCAAATCTTCGTCCTAGAACGCCTCCTGCTATTCACCAGGATGATAACCTGCCCCACACACCTCTTGTTAGACATAGAGTCCCAACTCCACCACCTCTTCCCAAAACTCCGCCCATTGCTGTCAGGAAACCAGTCAGAAATGTCAAACCACCTGGTAATTGGTGGGTCATCAGACCTGCTCCCCACCAGTTCGAGATAATTCTGATTCAGAAGACTCAATTCATGAGGATCCTGATCCTAATCCTGATGAAGAGGCTGGTCTTGTGGATGTCCAATTTGCTAGTCTAGCTGAAGGTGCAAATCCGAGCACTTACAAGCAAGCTATGCAATGTCCGGATGCTCACAAGTGGCAGGAAGTATGTAATGAAGAGATTATGTCTCTTATGGGACATGGGACATGGGAGATTGTGGACTTGCCTCCATCAAAGAAGGCTATTGGTTGTGGATGGGTTTTCAAGGTTAAACGCAATGCAGATGGCTCGATTGAGCGCTACAAAGCTCGATGTGTTGCTAAAGGTTTCAGTCAAAGACCTGGCATTGACTATACTGAAGTCTTTGCCCCCACATTTTGCCCTGGTGCCTTGAGACTTATCCTAGCCATGGCTGGTATTGAGGACATGGAACTTCGTTCTGTAGATGTTACCTCTGCCTTTCCTAATGGTGATTTGGAGGAGGAGATTTATATGGTTCAACCAGAGGGGTTTCACCAAGGTGGTCCAAACCAAGTCTGCAAACTCTACAAATCGCTTTATGGGCTTAAACAGTCCGCCAGACAGTGGAACAAGAAGCTACACTCCGTCTTATTGTCTATGGGATTCAAACGACTCGAATCTGACCACTCTATCTACCTCTATGTCAAGGGGGAGGTAAAGGTCATTGTTCCCATTTACATTGATGATATAACACTGGCTTCAAAGAACACTGCTGCTATTGACAAAGTGGTTGCAGAGCTGTCTAGGCACTTCAAAATCAGAGACTTGGGACCAAGCACTTTTTTATTGGGTGTGGAGATTATTAGAGACAGGCAGAAGCGGACCATTGCACTTTCGCAGAAGCAGTACATCTTAAACACACTGGAGCGCTATGGGATGGCGGATTGCAAGCCTGTCAAGACACCTATGATGACAGGTCTTAACCTTTCCAAGGCAATGGCACCTCAGACTTCAGAGGAAGCGGACTTTATGAAGAACATCCCCTACCTCAGTGCTGTTGGATCACTCCAGTACTTAGCCACCATGACTAGACCAGATATAGCAGCTGCTGTGTCATGCCTAGGACGCTTCAACTCGAATCCTGGTCCACAGCATTGGAATGCAGTCAAGCATTTGCTGAGATACTGCAAAGGGACTTTGGATCTCAAGCTGACATACTCTGGAGATCTTGGTCTAGAGATGTTTACATCATTCTGTGATGCTTCCCATGGTGATTGCCCGGACTCTGGATGCTCAACTGGTGGATATGTAACAATCCTTGGTGGTGGAGCTATTGGATGGTCATCCAAACTGCAGCCTTTTGTCACGCTTTCTACAACTGAAGCGGAGTATATTGCTGCAGTAGAAGCTGGAAAGGAGATCTTATGGATGCGCAACATTATGCAGGAGATGGGATACCCTGTGTTGCAAGCATCACCACTCAAGATTGACAATCAGTCTGCACTGAGTGTCACAAAGAATCCAGAGCATCATGGGCATATGAAACAGCTGGATTTGCGATACTTCTGGCTTAGAGATACAGTGGAGCAGAAGAGGATATGGCCTGAGTTTATCCAGGAACTGAACAAGTTGCAGACTTGTTAACCAAACCACTTACTGTACCAAAGGTGGAATTCTGTAGACAGAAAATGGGACTTGTAGGTACATAGTTTAGACAGTTCAGGTCAGGGGGAGGTGTTAGAAATGCCCCTCCTGTCCGGACTTGTGCATAGGACAGGACCCAGGCTATGTGCCTAGCAATGCACACAGCCTATAGCTGTGTGCGCAGCAATGCGCAGCCTGTGGCTGCGTCTGCAGCAATGCACAGCACAAGCTGTGTGCGCAGTAATGTGCAGTAAATGGTTGTGTCCGCAGCAGTGCACAGCCTACAGCTGTGCCCGCAGCAATGCGCAGCCTTCTACACGTATATATAGGTAGCACAGAGCGCCTTGAAGTCCCCAGTGTTCTCACTCAGGACTTCTAGGCAAGTACTTGTACATAACTCAATTACAAGTGTTCTCACTCAGGACTTCTAGGCAAGTACTTGTACATAACTCAATTACAAGTGTTCTCACTCAGGACTTCTAGGTTCTAAGGCTCGTCCAGAGTGTTCCCTGTGCCTAGTTTCAACATTGACCTAGACTACTGGAAAGAATAGAGAGAGGAGCGAAGACAGAAACAGCTCCAAGAACAATAAGCCCAAGTACAAGTACAACAGACCCAAAAACAACAGATCCAGGAACAGGAGAACCAAGACCAAGATAACAATGAAGAAACTCTCCAAAGGATGATGACAGAATACAAGGGAATCATCGCTGATCTGAAATCCTTTACAGGAGATTGAACATCTTTTGACATTTGATGGAGGAAGATGAAACTTTACATAACTGCACATGGAGACCTCACAGATACACAGAAGATCGGAGCGGTCCTGTCTAGAATGACCAATGGACCAGGAGCCCACTGGGCATCAAAGAAGATTGACACCACTACCAACCAAAGCACATGGGCCAACTTCATAACTGAGATAGAGACACGATTCAGTAACGTCATGTCACCATCACAAGCAGGAAGCAAACTATTCAATATCAGACAGGGAAACTGACCCATCGATGAATTTCTGGATGAATTTATAGACCTTGCAGGGAAAGCAGGAATGACAGGAACAGCTCCTCATTTCCTACTCAAGAAGAGCTTAAACTGAAGGACAGCAGAAGCCATACACTCGATCTCCACACTTCCAACAGATGGAGATGAATATATCAAGACAGTTCAAGCGATTGGACAAAAGATCAATGAACACAGAAATGTGATGAGAGGAGAATTCACAAGCAATCAGCGCAAATCTGGAAACCCAAGCCGAGGAGCAGGACAGGCTATGGAAGTCGACAAAGTATGAAGCAATAACTGCTTCAACTGCAATAAACCAGGACACCTCTCACAAAACTGCCCAGAACTATGAAAAGGAGCAGCAAATGTCACATGTTTCAACTATGGCTTAAAGGGACACTATGCACGGAACTGCAAGAAGAAGAAGAAAGGAAAATCCCAAGTCAGAGAAGTGAAAGAAGAAGAAGGAGAGGACGAAGAAGATAGGGATGAAGAAAGCTCTGACAAAGAGGGTTTTGTCAAAGGGTCTGACTAGGAGGGGCTAAATCGCAACCCATACAACTGAAACAGACTTGCTTCAATATCAGATATACATCATCTCATACTCTGAAATACACCATTCCCGCCAAGCGATCTGAAGCACCAAGGAAAACCATCCGAGGGGACAAACTATCAAAGAAGAAAGAACTCGCAGTACCAGCTAGGATACAAACACAAAAAGGAATCACAGCGATAACACCAGAAGTTGATAGTGGAGCAGATAGGACCTGCATCAACACTACGATAGTAGCAAAAATAGGGCTGAAGATATGACAAATCAAGAAGATTCCAATCATAAATGCAGATGGATCACCCAACTGCCAGAAAACAGCAGACCGAGTAGCAGAGGTCTACATCGACATCAAAGGACACAAGGAGCACATGGAAGCCATCGTACTCGATATCAGAAAAACTGACATGCTACTAGGACATGACTGGCTTGTCTACCACAACCCAATGATCAAATGGAGGACAGGAGAAGTTGTTTTTGACAGATGCCCTAAAACATGCAAAATAAACTACCAGACAATCAAGATACAGAAGGTGGCTGAACCAGTAAAAACTACAGCCAGCGACAAGACAGGAACCCAGATACCCCCATATCTGATCAGATTCAAACACCTTTTCAAGGAGAAGAACTTCGATCGTTTACCAGACTACAAAGAATGGGACCACAAAATAAACTTAACGAAAGATGCACCCAAAACAATACCAAGCAAGGTCTATCCAATGACACAGAAGGAACTAGAGGAACTAGATGCCTTTGTCAAAGAAGGATTAAGAACAGGAAAAATACACCCATTGAAAGCACCTTATGCAGTGCCCTGCTTCTTTTGCAACAAGAAGGACAGAAGCAAATGACTCATCCAAGACTACCAGAAAATAAACAAATATATGGTTAAGGACAAGTTCCCACTACCATGCATTAGCGAGCTCCTCAATGTACTACAAGGAGTAAAGTACTTTAGCAAGATTGACATTATCAGGGAATACAATAACGTGCGCATCCAGAAAGGAGATGAATGGAAGGCAGCCTTCCTAACAGCAAGAGGGCTCTTTGAACTGACAGTCATGTACATTGGGCAGTGCAATGCACCAGGCACTTTTAGCCAAATGATGGCAAGCCTCTTCCAAGACCAAATACAAAGAAGAGTATGCATAATCTATATGGATGACATCATAATCATTGGATGAACATGAGAGGAATTCCAAAAGAACACCATAGAAGTCATGGAAATACTGAACAAGAATGGCTTGTTTATCAAAGGACTGAAATGCATCTGGGAATCATTAAAAGTCCCAGTACTAGGATACATCATAGGAGAAGGGAAAGTGGAAATGGAACCAGAGAAGATCACAGCCGTACAATCCTGGCCAACCCCAAAAACAAAGAAAGAACTACAAAAGTTCTTGGGATTCACAAATTTCTACTAATGATTCATCAAGGGGTATGCAAAGGTTGCCAAACCCCTGATGGAATTGACTGGAAACAAAACATTCCAGTGGACAAACAAGCAACAGGATGCTTTCAAAGAGCTGATTCGACATATAACCTCAGCACCCATTCTAGCACTACCACAAACAGAAGGAAAATTCTGAGTCAAAACAGATGCCTCAGGATATGCCATTGGAGCAGTACTATCACAACAGCAGAAAGGACTATGGTACCCAATTGCATTCATTTCGAGATGCATGACCCCAGCAGAGCAAAACTATGAAATCTATGACAAGGAACTTCTTGTGATAATGGTCGCACTAAAGACATGGAGACAATACCTCCTTGAAGCTCGAGAGAAGTTCAAAATATTGACGGATCACAAAAACCTATCATATTTCCAGAAACCACAGTGACTCAATTCGAGACAGATCGGCTGGTACCTGAAATTACAGGAATATGACTACGAACTATGACATGTACCAGGAAAGGCCAATGAAAAAGCGGACGTCCTGTCATGGATGGCAGGATATGAAGAAAACCTAGCAGAAAAGGACAACATATAAATGATCAAAGAAGCAGCATTCATTTGACATCTGGAAGAGAATAATGAATGAGACTTCGAATTTATTATGTTTGAGGACAAATACCCATGAAAAAAAGAAGCAGAAAATAATGAGGCAATACAAATAAGAGGAATCATGATGATCGAATCCTCAAGGATAGAACAAATTCGACAATGCACATGAAAGGAGATGATTGTAATAATGGGACTAAAGGAAAAAACTACACTGGTTCACAGAAGAAGGCCACATCATATATTCAGAAGGGAAAATCTATGTCCCTGCAGACAACAAACTGAAGGAAGACATCATGTTCAAATACCATGACATACCCATCGGAGGACACCTAGGACAATACCATATGCACAAGCTCATAAACTGCACCTATTGGTGGCCATCAATGCTAACAGACATCAAGAAGTATGTCAACGGATGCGAAATATGTCAGTGAAACAAAATCATCCAACAAAAGAAACATGCACTATTACACCCATATGAGGTTCCACAGCAACTATGGAAAGATATCTGAGTAGATCTCATAGGGCTGCTACCCAGCTCGAACAGCTTTAATGCCATCGCCACAGTCACAGACTGCCTAACCAAGATGATCCACCTAGTTCCTACAAAGACTGAACTCATAGCAGAAGATCTTGCATGACTATATCGAGACAATGTGTGGCAGCTTCACGGAATCCTATGAAAGATCATCAGTGATCGAGGACCCCAATTCGCAGCGCGATTCATGACAGCACTTCTAAAATTACTTAGAACAAAGCAAAATTTATCAACGGCCTATCACCCACAGACAGATAGACAGGCGGAATGATCCCACTAAGAAACAGAAGCCTTCCTCAGAAGCTTCACAAACAACTTACAGGACGATTGGGCAGAATGGATAGCAATTGCAGAATACTAGTACAATGACAAAGCGCACCAGGGAATGAAGGAAACACCGTTCTACCTCAGCTATAGAATGCACCCCTGGAAGGGAGAATCGCTTGCTCGCTGCTGTCGCATTGCATGCGGACAGGTGCCAATCAATACATATTGAGCATGGTTCAACTTTGTCGAGAGTGATAAATGCTCTTGCGGACAGGGGCCTGAGGACTCCATTCACGTTATGACCCTGTGCCATAACTGGGACAGGCCAGCCGAATGCCAGTATGATGCCTTTGTGCATTCCTGGTTCGTTAAGTACCTAATGTCTAATCAGGCAGTGGGTGCTTTTATCCCGGATCTGGGGGGCGGGTAACTGTCTCTTCGTAGCAGGGGTACTTAGGGTTATGGCTCCTTGTGGGACCTTTGTGCGGAAGTAACCACAGCCAGCCTTTGGGCTGGGGGACCCAGAGCATCTATTCAGCAGGGTGTTTGATGAAAGTGAATACTGAGCTTCATTGCATATTGCAGACTCTGCGACACCTGTCATTATGGGCCCTTTTGGACCCTTTACATGGAACTGACCATGTCTGGCTCCTAGGAGCTAGGGGACACGGGTTGAGCAAGCGAGTCAGCATCAGCATGCGCTTGCATAGTGCATGCATGGGCAGGAGACAACAGGATTAGTGCGCCCTCTATGTAGATCCCCTCAGTCTGGTCATATTCAGACTAGTTGCATTTATTGTACATACTCTCGTGTATTTACAAGTGGACTGCCACTGAGCACCACTTTATAAATTATTGATTTAAAAAAAAAAAAAAGGAAGGGAGAATCGCAGACAACAGAAGGGAACAATCCCGCAGCAAAGAACTTTGTCAAAAGAATGGATCAAATATGGAAAGAAGCAAATGCTGTGCTGTAGTATGTACAAACACGGGCCAAAGACAATTATGATGCAAGGCAAAAACCAGCCTATGAATACAAGAAAGGGGATGGAGTATGGTTCGAAGCCACTAATATCACAGTCAATCAACCATCAAAGAAGTTATCAGCATTCTGATATGAACTGTTCAAAGTAATCGAAAAGAAAGGAACCTTGGCATATCATCTGGAACTCCTAGCATCATAGCAGCTGATACACTCTGTATTCAACAAAATACTACTCATGCCCTACAAAGGACCCTGTTTCAAGATACAAGAGTGACTATTGCCACTACCCCTGAAATCATAAATGATGAAGAAGAGTATGAGATAGAAGAAATTCTAAAAAGGAAGAAATAAGGAAGGGAATGCTATTCCTGGACAAATAGAAAGGATACAGACATGAAGAGAACACATGGATTAAAGAGAAGGAACTGGGGAATGTGCAGCAAGCTCTAGACTACTTCCTAAAGAAGACTGTGAACCAGAATAAAAGGACCATGACTAGAGGGAAGAAGACCAAAAATCACACATCATGTCCACCAACACCCCATCAGCATTGATAGCAGTGACGACAGCTGCACACCTATCCCCAACCACTCAAATGACTATGAGAATCTGGGGAGGAGCAGAAGGTAGGGTGGGGCCTCCTGCATTAGAGGGGTTGGTGTCGTCGGTATCCATGAGACCGTCTCTACCTTGGAAGAGGAGGCTCGCATTCCCCGATGGGGGAGGAGGAGCAGGGGAGCAGGATGGGCCAGCAGTAGGCCATCCTGGGTGCAGGTTGAGCAGTGCATGGCTGCCGCCGCTGACGATATTGAGCGGGTCATCGCTCATAGAAAACTCTGATAGGTCGGTTGATTTTCAGCTGATTTTTGTGATATGAAACATGAAAGTGCTCAAGAGTATATGGAACTCGGGTCTGCAACTTGATATGAGATCCGTCCAGTCAATGATGGTGTAGAGCGATAGAAACGATGATGGTGAGTTGTTTATACTTGTTTACAAATGGGCGTTGCAGAAAGAGGTAGGATTGTTGGGATCTAGCTGCTTGGATAAAGCAAAGGCTGCTTTCGGCCTATGAGGCTATCTCCTTTTGGGGACAGCCTTGTAACTCTATCGAGTCGCTGTGGAATGCGCTTGACAAATCTTATAATGCTGCCTCCAACAGGCCAGTCAACGTGGATAAGCTCGACAAGCTCGAGCCTCATCCAATTCGGGACTGAGTCCCGTTCTCTGCTGCAGAACTCCAAGAGTCCTTGGAGCCTTGTAGCAACACCTCCACCCCAGGACCAGATCATCTGTCTTGGGGCTATGTTAAGCAGCTCATGAAATTCCCTCACCTGGCTGATTTCATCCTGAACATTGCTAACACATGTTTGGAACTGGGC
The DNA here is from genome assembly GCA_011319805.1 of Macrocybe gigantea. NCBI lineage: Eukaryota > Fungi > Basidiomycota > Agaricomycetes > Agaricales > Callistosporiaceae > Macrocybe > Macrocybe gigantea. Next base: position 46,402 of record SJRY01000065.1, on the reverse strand, counting down.
CATTGGGCATCTTACTTTAAGCAGAGCTTGTCGGTGATCATTCTGAAACCTGGCAAACCTGCATATGATACCCCAAATGCCTTTCGTCCGATTGTGCTTTTGAATACTCTCGGTAAACTCGTCGAGAAAATGCTAGCATGGCATATGCAATACAAAGTGACTAAGTTTGCTGTCTTCAACCTGAAGCAGTTTGGTGGCATCTGCAGAACTCCACGGAGGATGCTGGTGTCTTCTTAACCCATATTATCTGGCAAGGCTGGTTAAAGGGCTTCAAAAAAGAGTGTCATTGCTTTCGATGTTGCTCAATATTTTCCTTCACTTAACCATCATATGTTAGTGAGGATACTACAGCACAGAGGCTTTGCACGTCAAGTGTCAAAGTTCTTCGAATCCTACCTCGTTGGGCATAAGACATCATATGCCTGCACAGTGCCTCTCGCCAGAGTTTGATGCTGACATTGGTGTTGGCCAAGGCTCTGCTTTATCTCCGGTACTGTCAGCCTTGTACTTGGCACCAGTACTCAAATATACCAGAAAGTTGACAATATGCCAACCATCATGTCGTTCATAGATGACAGACTGATTATTGCTCAGTCCAAATCCATCCCAGACAATGTTCTGAAGCTTCAGAGAGCATACACATCAGTGCACAACCTCTTTACGGACTTCAGTCTTGTTGTTGAACACAACAAAACTGAACTGCAGCATTTCTCGTGCAATAGCAAGGATTTCCGTCCTTCTATTGACTTGGGCTTTTTTCCGTTCACAGGCAACACTCCTTTACAACCCAAGGATGTTTGGAGATACCTTGGGTTCTTCCTGGATGCACGCCTATCCTTCAAGGAGCACGTCCGTTTCTATGCAATGAAAGCGCTGACCACTGCCAGGGCTTTCCAGATATTGGGCAACTCTGTATGAGGTCTTTCCCCTCAACAGAAGCGCATTCTCTACCTGTTATGTGCACGTCCTATCACAATGTATGGCTGTTTGCTATAGAACTTCAATGGTATGTACAATGTCGCACTGTTGAAGCAGCTTCACCAGATGCAGTGTAAGGCATGCATTTGGATTAATGGTCAGTTCTGCACCACTCCAGAGGTGCGGCTGAAACAATGGCCTGTGTCGAACCTATCACTGGGTTCATCAAGTGTCTGAAAGTTGGGTCCTCCACCCGATTAGTCAAGTCCAACCTGAGGCATGCTCTCAGATCTTTAACTACCTTGCCTTCAGCAGGGGGTGATCCCTCAAGGTCAAAGAACTTGACCTCGCTCTCAGACAGGCAGCGTAGTGCACTCAAGTCCCCTCTCAAGGACTTGGTGGACCTTAAGCCACCTAACCTTCTATCCACGGACTATTTCACAGATGCGAATAATCCAGGCAGGCGGCTCATTGACCAGTTCAGCAGCCGCCTTGAGATCCATAAGCTTCTTGGCAGAGATGAAGACTCTGTCAAGGCATATCATGCATCGCTCGAACAGGCGCTCGCTGAGTGCCAGCTTGAGCCCAACTGTGTATACACGAGTAGTGATGGTGCCATGCCCACGAAAGCTGATACATGTAGACAGTCAGTATATTCGTCCTGGGTTTACCAAGGCAATACACTTGTTTTCGAAACTCGTCAGCCTGTCAGTAAAGCAACAAGCGATGACTCCGAGCTAATTGGATTGCGTATGTCAATCCAAAAGGCTATTGCACAGGATGGAGTTACATCCATCATGTGCTTCCTCGACTCGATGAATGCAATTAATCACATCATTGATTGCAACCCCCACTCTGTGCAGTCACATTCTATTGCACTGTGCACCTTACTGCATGCTTGGTTTGCCCAGTCTGAGCTACACCAGGTTTCATTCTGGCACGTCCCTTCCTCTTGGAAGTGAGCTATTCAAATTGAAGTGCACAAGTCAGCACGTGGCCTTGACATACCTCAGGGACTTCGTCCCTTCTACACCATGGATGCACCTGTTCAATTTTGTTGAGAGCGATGAATGCTCTTGCAGACATGGGCCTGAGGACTCCGTCCACATTATGACCCTGTGCCATAATTGGGACAGGCCAGCCGAACACCAGTATGACACCTTTGTGCGTTTCTGGTTCGTTAAGTATCTAATGTCTAATAAGGCAGCAGGTGCTTTTATCCCGGATCTGGGGGGGTGGGTAACTGCCTCTTCTTAGCGGGGGTACTTAGGGTTATGGCTCCTTGCGAGACCTTTGCACAAAAGTAACCGCAGCCAGCCTTTGGGCTGGGGACCCAGAGCATCTATTCAGCAGGGTGTTTTACGAAAGCGAACATCGAGCTTCATTGCAAGTCACAAACTTTGCAATGCTTGTTGTTATAGGCCCTTTTGGACCCCTTATGTGGAATTGACCACATTTGGCTCCTAGGAGCTGGGGGACGTGGGCCGAACGAGCAAGCCAGCATGGACTCTTTTGGACTAGTCATATTTATTGTAGGTACCGTTGTGTATTTACAAGCGGTCTGCTATTGAGCACCGCTTTATAAATTGTTGATTTAAAAAAAAAAAAAAAAAAACTAAGCACAGGGAACACTCTGGATGAGCCTTAGAACCTAGAAGTCCTGAGTGAGAACACTAGTAATTGAGTTATGTACAAGTACTTGCCTAGAAGTCCTGAGTGAGAACACTGGGGACTTCAAGGCGCTCTGTGCTACCTATATATATGTGTAGAAGGCTGCGCATTGCTGCGGGCACAGCTGTAGGCTGTGCACTGCTGCAGACACAGCTATTTACTGCGCATTACTACGTGCACAGCTTGTGCTGTGCATTGCTGCAGACGCAGCCACAGGCTGCGCATTGCTGCGCACACAGCTATAGGCTGTGTGCATTGCTAGGCGCATAGCCTGGGTCCTGTCCTATGCACAAGTCCGGACAGGAGGGGCATTTCTAACAGTGCCAAATACAGGGCTGACAGTACTGGGGATAGAGCAGAGCCTTGGCCGACACCAACATCAGCATCAAATTCCGGCAATGAAGTTTAGCCCCCCCTTGCGGAGAGGCGGCTTACCTGAGCTTCAGGCCCGACCCTCCATTGTGCTATGGAGGCAGCCCATTACCTAGGAGTTTCACACTTCAGATTCAACTTAAGCAGTTACCTGGGTGTATTATCCCAGGGACCACTGACAGAGGAGTTAGGTCTCTCGAGCCAAGGACTGGAGACTGTCCAGCCCTGCTATGGCCCAGCAGTGTCAGGGCATGACCCCCAGTCCTGCCTTCCCGTCCCCCAGCAGATGGTTCACAGATGCATCATGCGCACGGATCCCCATCTGTCTAAGGTCTCTGTCTTGCCACGTGCCTGCCAGACTGGCATCCAATATCACAGCAAGGTTACCCTTACTGAACGGGTCTGGATCTACTTCCACCAACTTAAGCAGGTGATGTACTGTGGTGACTAACCTCCATGGACTCCTACTTCAGGCAGCTCACATGGTACCAGGTACCCTGTTGGCTCAATGCCATCGGGTGGTTATCAGCCCAATTCCTGGTATGGTCCTTATCCTTTCGGCCTCTATCTTTTAAGATTGGGGATCACGTGTAGTCTGCCAGATTAAGGCATTGTCTGGCACTTACATCCCAAGGCCATCCACGCCAAGGGAAACCCAGTCACATGAGTTAGGGTCATGTGACACTTGACCTATATAGTAGGGTAAGTCATATATATGACACATAACCCAGCTTATGTCACATGCCAGTTGCTTAGTCACATGACCAAGTCACCTCTCTCGTGGGAACAACTGTCACAGGGTCGTGATACTTCCTGTCACATCACATGGAACCAGCTCCGGACACTTCTGAATACAAACCTGAAGATGCCACCTCCAGGACTAGAACCCGCAGCTTCATGGATTGCCACATCCACAGGTCTATCTGACTGCATTTACTGCTATGCCAACCAGCCCCTCTTCAAGCCATAGTTGAAACATGTGATGTTTGCTGCTCTCTTTTGCAATTCTGGGCAGTTTCATGAGAGGTGCCCTGGCTTATTGCAATTGAAGCAATTGTTGCTTTGTACTTTGTTGACTTTCATTGCCTGTCCTGCTCCTCAGCTTGGATTTCCAGGCTTGCACTGATTGCTTGTGAATTCTCTCTATTACATTTCTGTATTCATCAATGTTTCGTCCAATTGCTCAAACTGTTTTGATGTATTCATCTCTATCTGTGTTGGAGTGTGGAGATTGAGTGTACTACTTCTGCTATCCTCCAGTTTAAGCTCTCTTGAGTGGGAAACGAGGGGCTGTTCCTGTTATTCCTGCTTTCCTGCAATGTCTATGAATTCATTCAGAAATTCATCAATAGATCAGTTTCCCTGTCTGATATTGAATAGTTTGCTTTCTGCTTACGACAGTGACATGATATTGCTGAATCATGTCTCTATCTCAATTATAAAGTTGGCCCATATACTTTAGTTGGTAGTAGTGTCAATCTTCTTTGACACCTAGTGAGCCCTAGTCTATCAGTCATTCTGGACAGGACCGCTCCAATCTTCTGTATGTCTATCAGGTCTCCATGTGCAGTTATGTAGAGTTTCATCTTCCTCACCAAATGTCAAAGAATGTTAATGATTCCCTTGTATTCTGTCATCATCCTTTGGGGAGTTTCTTTGTCATTCTCTTAGTCTTGGTTCTCCTGTTCCTGGGTCTGTTGGTCTATTTGTCTTTGGTAATCCTTTTTGCTTCCTCTGATAGTATTCATCCTAGTCACTGCTGCTTACTTTCACCATGGTGGTGTGATTCTCTCCTTATACAGTGCTTCAGCAGATTGGTCCTCTGAAGGAGTTTGATGTTTCATTCCTGTGTATCCTTGACTTTGGTGTCATTCTCATTGGTTCTGTCATATGCTCTATGCATTGTGCCCTCTCTGTATTAGTATGTCTTCTTCCTGTATTCAGTGATTATAGTTCTTGATCTGCTATTACCTGAAGTCTTGGGCTTGCATTTTTTCTTCTTTCATTTTCTTGTAGATAGGTTCATCCTCTTCTTTGGCAAGAAGATTCTGGTCTTACCACAGCTCTTCTGGGCTTATTCTATATTCTCCTTCTAGAAAAAGTTCTGCAATGAGTTGTGCTGCTTTTTTGCTGAGGATCTCAGCAGGTTCATCTGTGGTAGTGAAGGCAAACTCTCTCAGAAATGCCTGTTCTTTATCATTTTTTTTTTTTTTTTTTTTTTTTTTTAAATCAACAATTTATAAAGCGGTGCTTGGAGGCAGTCTGCTTGTAAATACACAGAAAGTACCTATAATAAATACAACTAGTCTGAATAAAACCAGACTGAGGGGATATATATGGAGGGCACACTAACCCTGTTCTCTCGTGCCTATGCCTGTACCATTTAGGCTCACGCTCATGCTGACTCACCTGTTCGGCCTGCATTCCCCAGCTCCTAGGAGCCAGATGTGGTCAATTCCACATAAGGGGTCCAAAAGGGCCCATAACAAACAAGCATTGCAAAGTTGTGACTTGCAATGAAGCTTGATATTCACTTTCGTAAAACACCATGTTGAATTGATGCTCTGGGTCTCCCAGCCCGAAGGCCAGCTGCGGTTACTTCCATGCAAAGGCCCTGCAAGGAGCCATAACCCTAAGTATCCCCCGCTGTAAAGAGGCAGTTACCTGCCCCCGGATCCAGGATAAAAGCACCGCTGCCTTATTAGATGTTAGGTACTTAATGAACCAGGAACGCATAAAGGTGTCATACTGGCATTCGGTTGGTCTGTCCCAGTTATGGCACAGAGTCATAATGTGGATGGAGTCCTCAGGCCCACATCTGCAAGAGCATTCATCGCTCTCGACAAAATTGAACTGCACTCGATACGCATTGATCGGCACGTGTCCGCATGCGACATGACAGCAGTGAGCAAATAGCTCATTGCCTGTCACCAACTTCATGAAACCCGTTCTTTTATGAAGCGGGCGCTTATAGGATTCAGGTTCCCAGTGTCATAGATCGAAACGTAGAAGCGCCAATATATTTCTTGATTCCAGATTCATGGAACCAAGAGGTGTGCATCTCATCATCTGCCTCCTTCCAGAGTGCGTCTGTGGTATACAAGGGACGAAGTCCCTGAGGGATGTCGAGGCCACATGCTGACTCGTGCGCTTCGACTTAAATAGCCCACTTCCAAGAGGAAGGGACATGCCAGAATGTAATCCTGTGCAGCTCGGATTGGGTAAACCAAGCATGCAATGAGGTGCACAGTGCAATAGAATGCAGTGGTGGGTGGTCAAAACCTGAGGGCATGCCTCAGGTGGAGTTGGCGAGGCGGGCAGAGGACCCGACCTTCAAATGCTTGATGAACCCGGCGATTGGCTCAACACAGGCCATCATTTCAGCCGCCCCCTCCGGAGTGGTGCGGAACTGACCATTAATCCAAATGCAAGCCTTGCACTGCATCTGGCGTAACTGCTTCAACAGTGTGACATTGCACATGCCATTGAAGTTCCATAGCAAATAGCCATATGTTGCGATAGGATGCATGCATGACAGGTAGAGAATGTGCTTCTGTTGAGGGGATAAACCTTACACAGAGTTGCCCAACATCTGGAAAGCCCTGGCAGTAGTCAGTGCTTTTGTTGCATAGAAACAGATGTGCTCCTTAAAGGATAGGCGCGTATCCAGGAAGAACCCAAGGTATCTCCAAACGTCCTTGGGCTGTAAGGGAGTGTTGCCTGTGAACAGGGCAAAACCCAAGTCAATAGAAGGACGGGATCCTTGCTATTGCATGAGAAATGCTGCAGTTCAGTTTTGTTGTGTTTGATAACAAGACCAAAGTCCGTAAAGAGGTTGTGCACTGACGCATATGCCCTCTGAAGTTTCGGAACATTGTCCGGGATGGATTTGGACTGAGCAATAATTAGCCCATTGTCCACTAATGACATGATGGTCGGCATATTGTCAACCTTCTGGTATATTTTGAGTACTGGTGCCAAATACAAGGCCGACAGTACTGGAGATAGAGCAGAGCCTTGGCCGATACCAACGTCAGCATCAAACTCTGGCGAGACGGCACTACACCAGGTGTAGAAGTCTTGTGCCCAATGAGGTAGGATTCAAAGAACTTTGACACTTGACATGCAAAGCCTCTATGCTGTAGTATCCTCACTAACATACGATGGTTGAGTGAAGGAAAGTATTGAGCCACATTGAAAGCAATGACACTCGTTTTGAGGCCCTTTAGCCAGCCTTGCCAGATAATATGGGTTAGGAAGACACCCGCATCCTCCATGGAGTTTTGTTGGATGCCACCGAACTGCTTCAGGTTGAAGACAGCAAACTTAGTCACTTTGTATTGCATACGCCATGCTAGCATTTTCTCGACGAGTTTACTGAGAGTATTCAAAAAGCACAATCGGGCGAAAGGCCTTTGGAGTATCGTATGCAGGTTTGCCAGGTTTCGGAATGATCACCAACAGGCTCTGCTTAAAGTAAGAGGGCCAATGGCCCAGTTCCAAACATGCATTAGCAATGTTCAGGATGAAATCAGCCAGATGAGGGAATTTCACGAGCTGCTTAACATGGCCCCAAGACAGATGATCCGGTCCTGGGGCAGAGGTTTGCTACAGGGCTCCAAGGACTCTCGGAGTTCTGCAGCAGAGAACGGGACCCAGTTCTGAATTGGATGAGGCTCGAGCTCATCGAGCTTATCCAGATTAACTGGCCTGTCAGACACAGCATTATAGGATTTGTCGAGCGCATTCCACAACGACTTGATAGAGTTACAAGGCTGTCCCCAAAAGGAGATGGCCTTGTAGGCCAGGAGTGGTCTTTGCTTCGTCCATGCAGCTAGATCCCATGGATGTCGTGATTTTTCAGCAACTTCCTTGATTCGCTGATCAAAGAAGATGCGTTTGGCATCTTTAATAGCTCATTACCAGATGCAGTGGTCACCTTCAGACCAGGTCTGCCTGAAGGTGTCCAAAGTTTAGAACAGTGCTGATTCCACCAGCCTTTGCTCCATTTCGATAGCTTGCACTCCTTAGAATAGAGGTCCCACGCATGGTCAACTAATCTGGAGAGAGTCTGGAGGACACTTTCCAAATTATCTGGTGACTCGATTGGCACCAAGTTCATACCGAGCAAATCACCAGCAATGTCAGAGATAAACTCAGGCACACTGTCCTTTGGAAGAGTCCGGCGTGGATTGGAAAGGTCCAGCAATGGGATATCTAGGGAAGAGACAACGGACAGTGGTCTGAAGTCAATCTCAGGTCATCACGAATGACCAGTGCCACCCCCACTCCATCAACAGGAGTGAACATCAAATCGATAACTGAGGGCCGCAGCTCCACATTATGTGAAATAAAGGTCGGGCCATGGTTGGATGGCTCTGTCCATTGAGACCAAGGTCGAGTGCTGCATTACACAACATCTCTCCTCATGTATGCTGTGAGACTTGGCCGAGATGAGGATCGGTAAAAGCTTATCGTGCTTTGCTGGATCAGACACTTGTTCAGTGTTCGATCCAGCATGATTGCTCTTATGTGAGTAGTGATGGCTCCATGCCCACAAAAGTGGAAGTGCCCTTCAAGCAGTCTGTTGCCGCTTCACATATGTATCGTGAGGGCAGACTGGTCTCTGAAATTCGTCAGCTGGTTGGCAAAGCAACGAGCGACGATGCTGAGCTTATTGGATTGCGAATGGCGATCCAAAAGGCTATCGCACAAGATGGAGTTAATTCTGTTGTGTGTTTTTTGGACTCGATGAATGCAATCAATCGCATCATCGATTGTAACCCTCACTCTGTGCAGTCGCATTCTATTGCACTGTGCAGATCATTGAAAGCTTGGCTCTCAGAAACTGAGCAGTGCTGGATTGACTTCTGGCATGTCCCTTCTAAATGGAAGTGGACAATACAAGCCGAAGCTCACGAGTTTGCTCGGAGCCTCGACGTCCCCCTGGGGATCCATCCCCTCTTTACCACCGACGGCCTTCAAAAGGAGGCTGATGATGATATGCATAACACTTGGTTCCAGAATTCTGGGAACAAGAAATATATTGGTGCTTCCACGTTTCGTTTTCATGAAGCAGGAAAGCCAAATTCCTATGAACGACCCTCTCGGAAGAGAATGGGCTTCATGAAGCTGGTGACAGACAATGGCTTTATGCTCGCTGTGCACAACTTGCATGCGGCCATGCCCCGATCAATGCGTATCGGGCACGGTTTAATTTTGTGGAGAGCGACTTATGCTCTTGTGGACGAGGGCCCGAAGACTCCGTCCACGTCATGACTCAGTGCCGCAACTAGCACAGGCCAACTGAACGCCAGTTCGATGCATTTGTGCGTCACTGGTTTATTAAGTATCTCGCGTCCAACAAGGCAGCAGGAGCTTTTATCCCGGATCCAGGCAGCGGGTGACTGCCGTTCTGTAGCGGAGATTGCCCGGGGCAATCTAGGCAATTCTAAAGCAGCAGGACCAGCGACCGAAGCGCTGATCGAGCACTATGCGAACCGCAAACTTCGCGACAGCATCCGTTATAGGTCCTTTTGGACCTTTTACGTGGAACTGACCACATCCGGCCCTTCGGGGCTGGGGGACGGGGCTCTAGCAAGTGAGTACGCATGAGCTCGAGTCGTGTAGCTCGAGCGCAGGCACGAGAGAGCAGGGCAGTGCAGCCCTCTATGTATCTTCCTTCAGTCTGGTTTGGATCAGACTCGTCGTATTTATAGTAGGTACCGGCGTGTATTTACAAGCAGACTGCCATCATGCACCACTATATAAATTGTTGATTTAAAAAAAAAAAAAAATGTATGCTGTGAGATATGGACTCCATCCCAGAGTTCATAATGACAATTGAAATCCCCTCCTAGATAAGATAGGTTGGGGAAGTCAGGTCTTTCAGCACACTCATGCAGTGAATGAATAGCGCTTCTGTCTACATCAGAGTAGGTGTTTGCAAGGAATAGAGGCTCCCCCGGAGTAGAGAAGCTGATAATCATCAGATCGCAACTATCAACAAGATTGCATCGAAGGGAGGGGTACAGCTGAGATAAGCAGTTGTAGATATATGCCATCACATGAGGAGGATCCTCATATGATGAGTGGTGAACAATGCAAGTCCAGTCAGGATGACTAGGATCTCCGATTACTGGCTCACTGTCAGTGCTGTGCGCTGATGGGGCTTGTCTTAGCAGGTTCCAAGCAGGTTCTTGGAGAAACAAGATATCATAGTCCTCTCCAAGAGTGGAGAGGAGGACGTCTATATGTACATATTTCCTATTTATATTTTGAGAGAAAATATGAAATGAAGAAATTAATAAGCGCCCACCTGATCCAGGGACGATAGCCAGGGCTGATCCACTGGAGGTGTCACTCATGATGCATCAGCCTCCACATTATGCTGTGGGGAGGCTTTAGAATGTTTGGGACTTGACCATGCTCGATTATGTACCAGCTGATAGTGTTGTTTGATCCATTCAGGATCAAAATGGTTCTTCCAGAAGGCATACTTCCGGTCATCAGTGGAGTGGTCTTTGCTGCAGCTAAGACACTTCGGAGCATGCGGGCAGGGCTGGCCTGCACAGAGCACCTTGAAGTCCCCAGTGTTCTCACTCAGGACTGCAGCATAGAAGCAGCATCGCCAGTTCTGTACCATAACAGTACAATTGTCCAGAGCCTTGACATTCTGGCCAGTTGACATGTCCTCGATATTGAACCAAACAGTCACAGTATCAGAGTTCTTAGAGTTGTGCATGATGCATGGAACTCCAATGAGAGTCATGAGATCTGAGAATGAAGAGTCTCGGAGAATCTCATAAGCTTGCTGGGCAGTGATGACACTTCCATCGGCATTGAAGTATGGTACGTTGAGCAGTTTCACGTAGGAAACACTCGTAGGAATAGTGAGCTCAATGGTAGAACCAGCCGGAGCACATTAGAGAGTGGCCTCCCACAGAATGCCGAGGTCCTTGGGTGATGCCACCTTCATCATCAAGCAAGAGAACAAGGAGGCGGAGTGGTCTTGGATGGATTCACATCAAATCTAGGATTTCCCAGCAGTCAGCCCTCGATTGAAGGCAGAGAGAAGAGTTCTGGCAGCAATGGAACTGTTGTCTGCAGGGAAAGTAAAGGTCACCCTGACATTATGTCAGGATGGACCATGAGAGGTGGACTTTGCCTTTTCTTGTGTGGTCCAGAAGACTCTCCAGTTGCTTCCTTTTGCAAGGAGATGATCTTCTCTGCGGGGAGGTGTGGAAGGTCTTTGCCAAGGCTACAATAGCTTCAGCGGGGGTGTTGGCTGGTTGGGCCAAGGCTTGTGCATATGAGCGCTTGCCAGCAGCAGGGCGAGTAGCTCTATTGACAGGAGGTGGCGGTGATAACTATCAGGAAGCACTAACCTACAAACCAACAAGGTGGAATGAAGGAAGCGTCAGTCCCTATCTGAGGCTGTATAAACTATGAGCTGTTCATGTCACAGAGTAACCTGAGGGACTGTAGAGTGAAGGGGGGAGAATGGAACAGAGTGATTATGGATGGTTTTGAGCAGATTTCGGGGTTTTCGAAACAAGGTGGTTAGACTTAGCTGAGTTCCTGTGCGATATCGAGGGCTTCGGTGAGGGTTTTGGAAGGGTTTCGATGATAGTGACTTCCGTGTAAAGCCAGGGACACTGATTTCGAGACTAAGTACTGTGGCTCCATACGAGCGCGATACTTTGGGATTGGATAACACAAGGACTCTACATGAATTGTAGACTGCGAGACTGCTGAAGGACTGAGACGGTAACTTTTTCTATGTTGTTACAAATGCCAAGTACATGGGTTTTTATAGATGAGAAGATTTCGAGTATTGGAATAACCAGTGAAGTTGAAACCAAATGAGAGAACATATCGTATAATTTCGAAAGGATCATTTAGTAGCTGAAACATCGGGAAGATGTAAGTCTGTTCGAAATCTGAACATAAAAGGTGAAACAGTAGATAAAAGAACATCCCGAAGCCAGTGCCACGTATTGTAGAATGGAACGTGAAAATAATCTAAGGAATGTAGAATGTATCAGTGAAATATGAGTCATGAATTTCGAAATAAGAGTGAATGAAACGGTAGTGCACTTGAAATCCCTTGTTTCGAAGAGGCAGTGTCAGGAATGCGGGAAGGCATGAGGTGGTGTGATACTGAAAATGATAGTAGTCTTGCCATATTGGGATCTGGGAATCGGGGAGGCATATAGGAATAAGACTGCCTGACCAGATTGGGCGGTATAGGAAGCGCAGAATGTCTGGAATGTATGGGTGCGATGCATTTGGCAAAGTGTCCGGGACCTGGAATGGAAGCCTCATGGAGTTGTCGACATCCCAAGTACTTGAACGAGAAGTCAGCAGCTGGACTGCAGTATCATGCTGAGGGGCCAAGTAGTGGTATGATTTCGAATGCGGGAGTGGGATTACCAAATTAGGACTTATTGGTGGTCAGCGGCACAGAGCACTCATCAGCGGTCCACAACCTGGGGTTCAGAAGCAGCATCGCGGTTGGGGCAGAGGAGGGCAGTTCAGATTCTGAGGTGGTCTCAGAGGGTGAGCACCCATGTTCAAATGAGAGTCTTCCGGGCATACAGTACCAGAAGGAGAGGTGTGAGGGTCGGCGAACCGAGTTGCTTTTCCATGAGAGGAGAGGTGAGCATTGACAATTTCTTGCAAATGCCTTCTGAGGGGATGCTGAGGCCTATCAAGCATAGAGATGGAGAACATGTTGACATCGCTGGCACTGCTGACCAAAGTTACAATGCCCTCAGCGATAGCATATTGATATCCTGCTGGGATAGAGATGGAGAAAGAGCTGACCTTCAGGATCCAAGCCTTGAGGGTGGTGAGAGATTCAGCTGTAGCCTTAGCTTCACCGTGAAGGAACCAGTCCCCTTCAGGGAAGATCACGATGCCAATAGCATTGTTGTTATATGCTGCCTCGGTGGACAGGATTGACAGAGAGGGAGGAGCAGAGGGTCTGGTAGGCCCACCTGCATTAAAGGGGTTGGTATTGTCAGTGTCTATGAGACCATCGCCACCTTGGAACAAGAGGCTCTCACCCCCCTGGACTGGAGAAGGTAGAGCAGGAGAGCAGGACAGGCCAGCAGTAGGCCATCCGGGGTGTGGATTGAGCAGTGGTGGGCCACTGCCGCTGACAATATTGAGTGGATCATCACTCATGGAAAAACTCTAATAAACCGGGCGATTTTCAGCCGATTTTCACAATTTCAAAAACAGGGAGTGCTTAAGGATAATGGAATCCGGGTATGCAATTTGATCAGTGATCGGCCCAACTGTTGATGTTGTAGAACAATGGATGCAATATGTGAGTGTTATTTACAGATATTTACAAGTGGGCGTTGCAGAAAGAGGTGATGATGCAATTAGGCTCAAGGTGGCACTCAGAAAGTGCCTGCTCAAGAGATGCATAGTAAGCCTTGACAGAGTCTTCATCTTTGCCAAGAAGCTTGCAGATCTCAAGGCGGCTGCTGAATTCATCAACTAGCCATCTGCCTGGATTATTCGCATCTGCAAAATAGTCCGTGGATAGAAAGTTTGGTGGTTTAAGGTAAAGTTTAGCCCCCCTTGCAGAAGAGGTGGCTTACCCCAGCTTCAGGCCTGACCCTCCATTGTGCTATGGAGGCAGCCCATTACCTAGGAGTTTCACACTTTGGATTCAACTTAAGCAGTTACCTGGGTGTATTATCCCAGGGACCACTGACAGAGGAGTTAGGTCTCTTAAGCCAAGGACTGGAGACTATCCAGCCTTGCTATGGCCCAGTAGTGTCAGGGGTGTGACCCCCAGTCCTGCCTTTCCATCCTCCAGCAGATGGTTTGCAGATGCATCACACACATGGATTTCTATCTGTCCAAGGTCTTTGTCTTACCACGTGCCTGCCAGACTGGCATCTGATATCATAGCAAGGTTACTCTTACTAAATGGATCTGGATCTACTTCCACCAACTTAAGCAAGTGATGTACTGCAGTGACTGACTTCTGTAGACCCTACTCCAGGCAGCTCACATGGTACCAGATGCATGCCTTGCACTGCATCTGGCATAGTTGTTTTAACAGTGTGACATTATGCATACTATTGAAATTCTATAATAAATAGCCATACATTGCAATAGGATGCATGCATGATAGGTAGAGGATGCATTTCTGCTGCAGGGATAATCTCTAAACAGAATTGCCCAGCCAGTAGTGGTCTCTGCTTGGTCCATGCACCAAGATCCCATAGACATCGAGACTTTTCAGCAACTTTTTTAATCCACTAATTAAAGAAGGTGCATTTTGCATTCTTGACAGCTTGTCATTAGATGTGATGATTCCTTTCAGATCATGTCTGTCTGAAAGTATCAAAAGACTCAGAGCAATGCTGATTTAACTAGCCTTTGCTCCATTTAGAGAGCTTGCACTCCTTAGAATAAAGGGTCCAAGCCCAATCAATTGATTTCAAAGGCATTTGTAGAACACTTTTGAGATCATCTACTGTCTCAATAGGAACAGTGTCCATATCAAGAAGATCACCAGAGAGAAACTCTGGCACACTGTCTTTAGAAAGAGTCCAATGCCAGTTTGAAAGATTTTTTTTTTTTTTTTTTTTTTTTTAATATCAACAATTTATAAAGTGGTGCTCGATGGCAGTCCGCTTGTAAATACACAATGGTACCTATGATAAATACAACTAGTCTGACTAGAAACCAGACTGAGGAGATGTACAGTACCCTACAATAAGTTTTGCAACATGTGACCTACCTGTAATCAACAAAATTATTTCTCACAATTGCTACACTATATCAACCATGCCTAAAACACCTGGAACTAAGAATGCTACTCCTGAACTTCACTCTCTCATCTATACCAAGGCCAAAGAGAATGTTCCAATACAGGATATTGCCTCTTTTGTTGGGTGCAACTATTCTACCATTTTTTGCATTCTCAAGAACTACGATACCAGAGGTCATTTCAATGACACAGCCTGGTCTAGTAGACCTCCAAAACTAGACGAGAGGTCCCTTCATCACCTCAAGACCTCTCTTGATAGAAATAGGCACCAATCTCTCTCTGACATCACTCATTCTATCAACAACTCTCGTTCTCAATGGCCCCGTCTGGGATATCTATGAGGAGCTAAGTGAGCAGAGAGGGCAGGTAGCAGTCATGGAAGATGGGGCTCCAGTTCACCGATGCAAGGCTGCAAAAGAATGGTGCACAAATCAGCAAATGGTCATTCTCCCCCATCCAGCACAGTCTCCAGACCTCAATCCTATTGAACATATTTGGATCCTGCTCAAAAGTAGGATCAACAGCAGGCTGGTTATACCTCAAAATCTAGAGGAATTATGGGAGGCACTTCAGGAGGAGTGGCAAAGATTGGACTTGGAATTAGTAAATAATTTAGTTAGAAGCATGCCTAGCAGAGTAGAAGCAGTCCTTAAGGTCCAAGGAGGGCCTACTAAGTATTAGATTGGACTATCATAGACTTGTTCTTGTGTAGAAACCAATTCTTTCGAGGATGTGTTTTTATTTATTTACATATTGCAAAACTTATTGTAGGTACTGTACATGGAGGGCACACTAACCCTGTTCTCTTGTGCTTGTGCCCGTGCCTCTTAGGCTCGTGCTTGTGCTAACTCACCTGCTCGGCCTGCGTCCCCTAGCTCCTGGGAGCCAGATGTGGTCAATTCCACGTAAAGGGTCCAAGAGGACCCATAATGGACAAGTGTCGCAAAGCCTGCAAATCACAATGAAGCTTGATGTTTGCATTCATCAAACACTCTACTGAATCAATGCTCAAGGTCCCCAACCCGAAGGCTAGCTGCAGTTACTTCTGCATAAAGGCCCCATGAGGAGCCATAATGTTAGGCTAGATGAATCTCAGAAGGACTCAGGCAGACTAAGTGCGAGAGTGGTCTTGAGATGATGGCAAAAGGAATATTAAGCCTAGCACTACTGGTACATCTGGGAGTCCTTATATACATTATAGTACTCGAGCACGGACCATGGGCTGCACAATGCTGTGGACTGTGGATGAGTAAGACTGGAAGGAGATGACTCAGGATGACTAGGGAAGTGGGATGACTCGATGGCTGCACGCTGCGCAGCATGACGGAGGAGATAAGGGATGTGGGAAAGATAAGATAAGAAAATGAATGGTCCTTTGGGTGACGTCTGTAATATCACCCTCTCTGTAGATTCACGTCCTCGCGAAAAACCTTAATCCAGCTGTCCCCACCCAGTATTGGTCTCCCAGGCGGTCACAGCACACGGGGCCCATGTATGAATGAGCTCTTCATTATAGGCGCGGATATGATGGAGTGTGGTGGCGAGGAGTTTAAGTCACTGGTTTTCTGTGTGAAGCATTTCCATCGCTTCGCGAAGCACAATACGTTCAGCTGCAGTGGGGCCGGTCCCATCAGGGGTTTATTGGTCTCCCAGGTAGTCACAGCATGTGGGGCCCATGTATGAATGAGTTCTTCATTATAGGCACAGATGTGATGGAGTGTGGTGGCAAGGAGTTTAAGTCACCAGTTCTCTGTGCAAAGCATTTCCATTGCCTTGTAAAGAGCGATACGTTCTGCTGCAGTGGAGCTAGTTCCATCAGGGGTTTACCTGGTCTAGAGGTATGTGTGGATAGTCATAATATAGTGTATGTATGGGCCAAGTGTAATGGTAAGGGGGTCCATGTAGTTGCTGCCATTGAGAATCCTTGCCAGATTCTCATGGTCATTTGGGCAGTTAGGGGTAGGTGTGCAGCTATTGTTGCTGCTGTTGATGCTGATAGGGGTGTTGGTGGTTATAATATGTGATTTTTGGTCTTCTTTCCTCTTGTCATGGTCCTTTTATCCTGGTTCACAGTATTCTTTAGAAAGCAGTCTAAAGCTTGCTGCGCATTCCCCAGTTCTTTCTCTTTGATCCATTGTTCTCTTCATGTCCGTATCCTTTCCATTTGACCAGGAATAGTGTTCCCCTTTCTTGTTTCTTCCTTTTTAGAATTTCTTCTATCTCATACTCTTCTTCATCATTTATGATTTCAGAGGGTAGTGGCAATGGTCACTCTTGTATCTTGAAACAGGGTCCTTTACAGAGCATGAGTAGTATTTTGTTGAACACAGGGTATATCAGCTGCTATGATGCTGGGAGTTCCAGGCAATATGCTGAGGCTCCTTTCTTTTTGATCACCTTGAATAGTCCATATTGGAGTGCCAATAACTTCTTTGATGGTCAATTGACTGTGATATTGGTAGCTTCAAGCCATACTCCATCCCTTTTCTTGTATTCATGGGCTGGTTTTCACCTCACATCATAATTGTCTTTGGCCTGTATTTATACATAATGCAGTGCAGCATTTGCTTCTTTCTGTATTTGATCCATTCTTTCAACAAAGTTCTTTGCTGCAGGGTTGTTCCCTTCTGTTGTCTGTGGTTCTCCCTTCCAGGGGTGCATTCTGTAGTTGAGATAGAATGGTGTTTTCTTTGTTCCCTGGTGTGCTTTGTCATTGTACTGGTATTCTGCAATTGCTATCCATTCTGCCCAATCGTTCTGTAGGTTGTTTGTAAAGCTTCTGAGAAAGACTTCCATCTCTTGATAGGATCACTCTGCCTGTTCATCTGTCTGTGGGTGGTAGGCTATTGATAGGTTTTGCTTTATTCCAAGCAGTTTTAGAAGTGCTGTCATGAATCGTACTGTAAATTGGGGTCCTTGGTCACTGATGATCTTTTGTAGGATTCCGTGAAGTTGCCACACATTGTCTCGATATAGTCATGTGAGACCTTCTGCTGTGAGTTCAGTGTTTGTAGTAATTAGGTGGATCATCTTGGTCAGGTGGTCTGTGACTGCAGTGATGGCATTAAAGCCATTTGAGCTGGATAGCAGCCCTACGAGATCTACTCAGATATCTTTCCATAGTTGCTGTGGAACCTCATGTGGGTGTAATAGTGCATGTTTCTTTTGTTGGATGATTTTGTTTCACTGACATATTTCGCATCCATTGACATACTTCTTGATGTCTGTTAACATTAATGGCCACCAGTAGGTGAAGTTTATGAGCTCATGCATGTGGTACTATCCTAGGTGCCCTCTGATGGGTGTGTCATAGTGTTCAAACATGATGTCTTCCTTCAGTTTGTTGTCTGAGGGGACATAGATTTTCCCTCCTGCATATATGATGTGGTCATCTTCTGTAAACCAGTGCGGTTTTTCCTTCAGTCCCATTGTTACAATTGTCTCCCTTCATGCACATTATCAAATTTGTTCTATTCTTGGGGATTCAATCATCATGATTCCTCTTGTTTGTATTGCCTTGTTATTTTCTACTTCCTCTTTTTGTAGGTATTCATCCTCAAATATTATAAATTTAAAATCTTGTTCATTATTCTCTTCCAGATGTTGGATGAATGCCACCTCTTTGATCATTTGTATATTGTCCTTCTCTGCTAGGTTTTCTTCATATCTTGCTATCCATAACAGGATGTCTGCTTTTCCATTGGCCTTTTCTGGTATGTGTTATAGTTCATAGTCATATTCTTGTAATTTTAGATACCAGCTGATCTGTCTCAAGTTGAGTCATTGCAGTTTCTGGAAATATGATAGGTTTTTGTAATCCATTAATATTTCAAACTTCTCTCAAGCTTCTAGGAGGTATTGTCTCTATGTCTTCAGTGTGACCATTATTGCAAGGAGCTCCTTGTCATAGATTTTATAGTTCTGCTCTGCTGCAGTCATGCATCTTGAAATGAAGGCGATCAGGTGCCATAGTCCTTTCTGCTGTTGTGATAGTACTGCTCTGATAGCATATCCTGAGGCATCCATTTCAACTTGAAATTTTCCTTCTATTTGTGGTAGTGCTAGGATAGGTGCTGAGGTTATATGTCAAATCAGCTCTTTGAAAGCATCTTGTTGCTTGTCTGTCCACTGGAATGTTTTATTTCCAGTCAGCTCCATTAGGG
This sequence comes from Macrocybe gigantea, assembly GCA_011319805.1. NCBI lineage: Eukaryota > Fungi > Basidiomycota > Agaricomycetes > Agaricales > Callistosporiaceae > Macrocybe > Macrocybe gigantea. The sequence continues at coordinate 27,478 of SJRY01000065.1, read as the reverse complement.
GTTTAGCGACTTTTGCATATCCCTTGATGAATCATTGGTAAAAGTTTGTGAATTCCAAGAACTTTTGTAGTTCTTTCTTTGTTTTTGGGGTTGGCCAGAATTGTACAGCCACAATTTTCTCTGGTTCCATCTCTACCTTCCCTTCTCCTATGATATATCCTAGTACTGGGACTTTTAATACTCGATCTGCTGTTTTCTGGTGGTTGAGTGATCCATCTGCATTTATGATTGGAATCTTCTTGATTTGTCATATCTTCAGCCCTGTTTTCACTACTATTGCAGTGTTGATGCAGGTCTTGTCTGCTCCACTATTGACTTCTGATATTATCATTGCTATCCCTTTTTGTATTCATATCTTGGCTGGTACTGCAAATTCTTTCCTTTTAGATGGTTTGTTGCCTCAGATGGTTTTTCTTGGTGCTTCAGATCACTTTACAGGAATGGTGTATTTCAGAGTATGGGATGATCTACATCTGGTATCAAAGTGAGTCTGTTTCAGTTGTATGAGTTATGATTTAGCACCTCCTAGTCAGACCCTTCAACAAAACCCTCTTTGTCAGAGCTTTCTTCGTCTTTGTCTTCTTTGTCCTCTCCTTCTTCTTCTTTCACTTCTCTGACTTAGGATTTTCCTTTCTTCTTCTTCTTGCAGTTCTATGCATAGTGTCCCTTCAAGCTACAGTTGAAACATGTGATGTTTGCTGCTCTCTTTTGCAATTCTGGGCAGTTTCATGAGAGGTGCCCTGGCTTATTGCAATTGAAGCAATTGTTGCTTTGTACTTTGTTGACTTCCATTGCCTGTCCTGCTCCTCAGCTTGGATTTCCAGGCTTGCACTGATTGCTTGTGAATTCTCCTCTCATTACATTCCTGTGTTCATCAATGTTTCATCCAATCGCTCGAACCATCTTGATATTTTCATCTCTATCTGTTAGAAGTGCAGAGATCAAGTGTACTGCTTCTGCTGTCCTTTGGTTTAAACTCTTCTTGAGTAAGAAATGGGGGGCTGTTCCTGTCATTCCTGCTTTCCCTGCAAGGTCTATGAATTCATTCAGAAATTCATCAATGGATCGGTTTCCCTGTCTGATATTGAATAGTTTGCTTCCTGCTTGCAATGGTAATATGACATTGCTGAATTGTATCTCTATCTTGGTTATGAAGTTAGCCCATATGCTTTGGTTGGTAGTGGTGCCAATCTTCTTTGACACCTAGTGGGCTCCTGGTCCATCAGTCATTCTGGACAGGACTGCTCTGATCTTCTGTGTGTCTGTGAGGTCTCCATGTGCAGTTATGTAGAGTTTTATCTTCCTCCACCAAATGTTGAAGGCTGTTCAATCTCCTGTGAAGGATTTCAGATTGGCAATGATTCCCTTGTATTCTGTCATCATCCTTTGGGGAGTTTCTTCATCATTGTCTTAGTCTTGGTTCTCCTGTTTCTGGGTCTGCTGTACTTGGATCTGTTGTGCTTGTATTTGGGCTTGCTGTTCTTGAAGCTGTTTCTGTCTTCATTCCTCTCTTTACTCTTTCCAGTAGTCTAGATTGACTCCTGTGATTCTACAGGCCTGTTCAAAATCAGCCCACTCTGTAGTAGTCAGTCCGTTTGTCTTTGGTAATTCTTTTTGCTCCTTCTACCAATAGTATTCATTCCAGTCACTACCGCTTACTTTTGCCATGGTGGTGTGATTCTCTCCTTATGCTGTGCTTCAGTGAATTCGTCCTCTGAAGGTGTTTGGTGGTTTCATTCCTGTGTGTCCCTGACTTTGGTATCGTTTCTGTTGGCTCTGTCATACACTCTGTGCATCATGCCCTCTCTGTATCAGTATGTCTTCTTCTTGCATTCAGTGATTATAGTTCTCAATCTGTTGTTGCCTGAAGTCCCAGGCTTGTGTTTGTTCTTCTCTTGTTTTCTTGTGGATAGGTTCATCCTCTTCTTCAGCAAGAAAATTCTGGTCTGACCACAGCTCTTCTAGGCTTATTCCATATTCTCCTTCTAGAAAAAGTTCTGCAATGAGTTGTGCTGCTCCTTCACTGAGGATCTCAGTGGGTTTGTCTGCAGTAGTAAAGGCAAACTCTCTCAGAAATGCCTGTTCTTCATCATTGCTACTTGGTGTAGGTGTGTGCTCTCTTCCATTTGTTTGGATTGCTAGTGTCTCTGCAGATGGTGTGGACTGTCTTTGCAAATAGCATGGACTGCAATGTCTGGTCTACTTCTCTTAGCCAAGTACTCTTGTCACTTGTGCTAGTGCTCACTGGATCAGCAACTACTTGTCATTGAATATTGATCAAGTCTTTGATAAAGTGTGATGTGGTATATGTGTGAGTCTGAGCGAGTCTCAAAAAGGCTTAATATCTTGTTAGGCTAGATGAATCTCAAAAGGACTCAGGCAGACTAAGTGTGAGAGTGGTCTTGAGACAATGGCAAAAGGAATATTAAGCCTAGTGCTACTGGTACATCTAGAAGTCCTTATATGCATTACAGTACTTGAGCACAGACTATGGGCTGCATAATGCTGTGGACTGCGAATGAGTAAGACTGGAAGGAGATGACTCAGAATGACTAGGGAAGTGAAATGACTTGATGGCTGCATGCTGCACAGCATGATGGGAGAGATGAGGGATATGGGAAAGATAAGATAAGAAATTGAATGGTGCTTTGGGCAATGTTTGTAACACTTGTGGTGAGCATCTAGTGATAGGCCAGTTAGGATGATTTTGCCAGGATCATCCAACTTTCTGAATTCAATGGTCTCAGTAAGGCTGATAGGGTTCTAAATATTCTGGCACTTACTCAGACATTCTTCTTGATTTCAAGAATCACCTTTATGATGCAATAGAGGCAGGCGAGCAACTCTAGGTGAAAACAGAGGTCTGCCTCTAGTGACGCCACCATTGCTGCTTTCCTATCATTGTTCTGAAACACCCATGGCCAGTAAAACATGTCATGGGAGTGCTGAATGTTGTCTGGGCTGTCAAAGAAGTATTGTAAAGGCTGCAGTGACAAGTTCTCAGATGCCATGCCTGGTGAGAGGCTCAGCTGGCAGAGATCATCCATGCTTGAGGACTAGTGCATTGTTGAGGTCGCTTCTGGGACCTCCTGCAGCAGTATTGATGAGGATACAAACATGTGCTTCTGACTCAGATTGCTCATATTTTATAGTTGTGCGACATCTGGCGGACATGAGATGTTATGCTGCACCAGCTGTCTGTACATCTGCTGCAGTTGGGGAGAAGCAGAAACCCCTGTCACATGCCCTCATTCCTGATAGCATCAACACCCAAGCTAGGTGCCTTTCTCAGGAACTCCTGCAGCCAGACAGCATTCGCCAGCATTTCGCTGATGCCCACCATATCCAGGATCATTGTTGAGTTGCACAGCAACTTGTGACCGCTCTTGGAAATGAAGGGCGAGTACTGGATCTCATATGGCAGGACCTCCCACATGATGCTGAGTGACCATGCCACCCAGATCTTTGTGGTCAGAAGAACATTGCTGTCAGGCTGTACTTGAGCTAGTGCTATTGTTGAATGAATCACACGATGCCTAGACATATGATTGGAGATGCGGTGGTGGGCGCTGTCACTGTGGGCTTTTATCCTATTGTTGTTCTGGAGCCTTGGCCACCTGCAAAGATTCACTAGACTTCCTCAACACCAATCACCCAAAGAAGTCCATTGTGGAGTGGCCATGAGAATTGGATGACTTGGACAGCATCTTGCTGAGTGAGCTCGAATATGCATGGGATATCCAGCTGAATGTGCCTGTACTGGTACTGGTCATCTGTGAATTGGACTGCTGTGGCAGACATGTCAATACCATCGGCATTTCAGCCTGGCTTCTGAGGTAAGCATGGACAGCGAGAAACTCGAGATTGCTCAGGTCTTCTTTCTGCTTTCCCTTATTTGTGAGAGATTTCAAGCACTTGCAAGGCATGCTTCACCTCTGCTTCTTTTGGAAGGAATGCATCACTCATGCCTGCCATCGCTTACATTCCTTGTCAAGAGTCTTGCCTTCTTCTAGAACCCTGCAAGTTCAGGGTGGAGATGGAGCTCCTGAGCTTTTTCATGTCACCAGCAAATGATCAAACAATGTTGAAAGAGGTCAAGGCACTGGCACTTACTGCATTTTTTTTCTGGAAACTTGATCATCATCATCTCAGTGCTCTTCATACATTCACTTCAACTCTTTGCAGCTCCCAAGCCTTTGGTGCATTTGTGGTACCATTGCATGATGAAGTCATTGTATACCAGCAATTGTGGCAGTTAATGAGGTAAGAACGGCCACCTTCTGTGCCAAAGTTTGACCTCCCTTAATGGTTCTGCATGCCAAAGGACTCACCAACATTTTGCCACATCGAAGCCCTTCTGGTGGTTCTAATATGTCACTTTAAATTGTATGCTCATTTCCTAGGATCACATCTATCAGATGGTATCTGTATCAGTAAGACATATCTCCCTATTCTGCCACTGGCTGTTGATGATCACAAAGCAGTCATTATCATATAGGAACTCACTGAAGCGCTTGTTCTGCGGGACTACATCTCTATCTGTAGTGACAATGCAATGCTGGGTACATCTGAGGAATCAAATTGCAGTTTTGATATTGCAACCTGGCATGTATTCAATACTACAGCAATGCAACCATAAGGCACTACTTGTGCATAGCCAATAGCTTTCACACATAATCAAATGCATTGTACAATGGCTCACAGTTGTAATTGAGAGAGGACAAAGGGAAAACACTACCCCTGGATGTCATGTGATATTTCAGCGATACACAATTCCACAAATGATGTTACAGTGCATATCCCATTTACTATGTGATGAGCGATGCAATTGGTTTTTCCTTGGCTATTTCACAGCAAAAAAGCATTTATTTATTTTATTTTATTTTTTGCAGGGACAGGGAATACCTTTATTTATTTATTTTCCACTTCAATAAAACTAAGATATAATCCTGTGGCATATCTATTTTCAACATTAAATACTAATTGCACATTACTAGCTATTAATCAATATCACCTTTTTTATGCAGAAAAAACTTGAAGAAAAGCAGTTATGTCTGATATGTCCCCTCTGTCTGCACTGAAAGCAGCGGCCTTCGTGCCTCATCCAGTCGACATCCATGGCATTTGGGTCAGGCTATCCTTGAGCATTACCAGTCGCTAGTGCCAGAGTTTGCTCCTTAGGCACCATAGTTCCCTGTGCCAGTTTCTGTGTTTGCTTGGAAGTGAATTGCTCCTTCATACCAAATTCTTTCTGGGCCTAGTGATATTGTTAGTCCAGTTCCATCATGCATTTGTAACACCAGTCGATGTCCTCCTCACAGACACCTCTTAGTTTGATGATACATCATCTGAGTGCCTGGTCAAGTCTGTGTTTAAAGATGTTAATGAGAGCGATATCATTGTATTCTGTCAAGGGAGCCCAGCTCCAGAATTCAACAATATAATCCTCGACCAGTTATCGTTGCTGTGACAGTTCCTTAATCTGAATAATTGCATCATTTTGTGTCTCCATGGTCATAAAGAACTTGCAGGCTTCTGCCTTGAAGTTCTCCCAGTCTTTGAATGATGGAAGATGTCCAAGAGGATCTGTCCTGACTTCCAGAGTGTTAGCCATTGTCAGCATAACAATGCGGCCATGTTTCCAGTCATCATAGGTGGAATGGTTTCCGAATTCCAGCTTATGTCCATTTAATTCCATTTTGAACTCTAGCCACTCTTGTAGCTTGGAGTCCACCCAGTTCTGTGCACATTCGGCCTTGCCTCCCATGATCCATTGCAATGCATAGGTGATCATATCCCATTTGTTGGTTATTTCCTCCTTGTCAAAGTAGACTTCCATGCATCGAAGCCAACTTCCAATTAAACTGGGATCCCCCTTATATGGATTCAGCAGTTCTGATTTCATTCTCTTGGGCTTCTTGCCCAAGTCCAGTTCTTCTTTGATCACATCAACCAAAGTCCGTGTCACATTTTGAACCTGTTCAGCCTGCTGAGGATTGTTTCGAAGAGTGCCCCAGGCTAGGGCAAGAGGGTTAGTGGCATAAAGAGTAGTAAGGATGATGGTAATGAAGGCAAAGAGTGTGGCGATGAGCTCCATTATGGGTGTCACTCAGGAGTTTTCCTTTGTCAGTGAAGTTGGGGGTAAAATTCAAGTTCTGGTGGGTCTTTGTCCCAGATGAAGACAGAGGGGTTGCATTGAGGGGAGAGGTTGGGGTAGTAGTTTGTCCAGTACTCGTACTCGACTTCAACTATGCAGTTTCAGAGGTGAAGGTTCTTTCTGATAAGGGTGTAACCAATATGTCATTGGTAAAGGGATTGCAGCGGATTCGTGTGTGGAAAGAGGCAAGGTTGGAAATAGGATGGTTTTGTGTAATGAAGTAGTCAATTAGTACCATGCAGATGGTGCACGACCGTCGACTCCTGCTTTGGTTAGGTCTGAGAAAAGAGATGGGTGCCTGTTAAACTGCAGATGGGTCAGCTCAAATCTCCATCACAATGGGGATGCCCCAAATGGCAGTCAAGGAAGGTTTCATCGTCAGAAGTCCCAGCAGTCTGGCGACTCCTTTCTTGTTTCGGATCAATACATGTTTCCAACAATGACTTTCAGAGGTGTGCTTGAGTAAGGTGGTCAGTGGGAGGGGACTATCCACATGTCCGAGTCCTCCTGTCTCTCTTGCTGAGGTATGTCCTGGGTCAACACACTACCTGGTCAAACATGCAGTAGGACTCTCCAAAGATTATCCTAGCACAGCCTTTTGATGCTTGATTCATTCAGGGTCAGACTCAACATTACCCTTAGACCTCTCATACATCCAAGTACAATGAGCAAGGACCTCTGATAGAGACTGGAATATGGGTTGGCGTGGGGTGGGGAGTAGTGGTGGAAAGTAGAAATGTTAGTTTTGATAGAGGAAAGAGTTGTGACAATGCAGTGGGTTCCTTTGGTTGCATGGCACTTGAGGCCATCGGGCAATGAAGAAAGGGCAGCAGAAAGAATAAGAGTAGTGAGGTGCACAAGGGCTAGCTTTGAGCTTTTGCTATGCAAAACCAAATCTGCATGCAGGTCACTCTAACTAACTCAGAGGTGAGAGGCAGGGAGAAGTATGCTAGTATCTAGCCAGCTCGAAGCTGAGTTCTACTACATACAATTTAGCTATTTATATATTATGATTTCCAAGCACAGACCATGACTTATGCTATCCTCATATTGCATGAAACCCTCAGCCCTAAGTTGAATGAGTAAGGATCCTGCTGCGCTCCTCATGTTATTCTGCAAATACTGCACAATAACCCTATGCCCTAGTCAGTGCTGACATGTCATTGTCATAGGGTTTCCTTGAGTTGTCACATTGTATCTTATTTATCATGTTGCACTTCATGTCACATGTTTGTCATGTAGTTCTTGAGTCACGTGCCCATTGTCAAGATAATGATAAGTCTTGAAATCATAATAGGGATGGCCGATCTGTCTCAAACAGCATCCCAAGGAATTGGCCTTGTAGCCTTTTCTCAAGCTTGTTTGAATGCTTGACATTTACTCAGACCTCTAGCTAATAAAATATTGATAATCTAATGCATTGGTGGTATCATTGTTGAATGCAAACTTGTTGTACAGCTTGTTCAGCCCTGGCTGCCAGATCATCACTGCTAAAATTTTTGGATGGCTAGATCTGGAGAACCAAGTTGATGAGAAGGCTGTATGAAACCACTGTTACGATTTCAGGACTGATCATTATCTTGACGATGGGCACGTGACTCAAAAACCACATGACGAACATGTGACAGAAATGTGATGCGACAAACAAGATACAATGTAATGACTTGAGGAAACCCTACGACAACAACGTGTCAGCACTGTTACGATTTCAGGTTAATCGTTATCTTGACAATGGGCACGTGACTCAAAAACCACATGACGAACACGTGATAGACACGACACGACAAACAAGATACAATGCAACGACTCGAGGAAACCCTACGACAATGACGTGTCAGCACTGACTAGGGTAAAGGGTTATTGCGCAGCATCTGCAGGACAACGCATGGAGCGCAGTCGGATTCTGACTCACACAGACAAGGGCTTAGGGTTTCACATAGCATGAGGCTAGCATAGTCATGGTCCGTGCTCAATAGCTGTAATGTATAAATACCTGAATTGTACGTAGTAGAATCCAGCTTCGAGCTGGCTTATAATAGCACTCTTATCCCCGCCTCTCATCTCTAAGTGATAGTTAGAGTGACCTGCGTGCAGAATTGGTTTTGCGTAGCAAGTACTGGTTAGGGTGAAGGGCTATTGTGCAGTACCTGCAGGACAACACACGGAGTGTAGTCAGATCCTTACTCATACAGACAAGGGTTTAGGGTTTCACATAACATGAGGATAGCGTAGTCATGGTCCGTGCTTGGTAGTCATAATGTATAAATATCTAAATTGTACATAGTAGAACTCAGCTTCGAGCTGGCTAGAAATAGCATTCTTATCCCCACCTCTCACCCTTAAGAGTTAGTTAGAGTGACCTGCGTGCAGACTTAGTTTTGTATAGCAAAAGCTCGAAGCTAGCACTTGCACACCTCACAACTCTTCTCTCTCCACACCCTTCCTTCATTGCCAGATGGCCTCGAGTGCCGTGCGACCAAAGGAACCCGCTATGTCATTATACCTCTGCCTCCTATTGAAACTAACAACTGGGTAGTGTATTGACCTGGGATGTACCGAAGCAAGAGAGACCGGAGGACTTGGACATGTGGACAGTCCCCACCCATTGACCACCTTTCCAAACATGCCCCTGAAAGTCATTGTCGGGAACGTGTATTGACCCGAAATGAGAAAGGAGTTGCCAGACCACTGGGACTTCTGATGACGAAACCTTCCTTGACTGCCATTTGGGGCATCCCCATTGCTACGAGGATTTGAGCTGACCCATCCGCAGTTTAACAGGCACCTACCACCTTTTCTCTGGATCCAACTGAAGTGGGAGTTGACGGTCGCGTGCTGCCCACACGGTACTATTCGACAAATCATATCACACATCCAACCCCTTCACCTCGCACATCATGGAATTCATCGCTGCCCTCTTTGCTTTTATCATGATCATCCTCACCACCTTATTCACCGCCAACCCTCTTGCCTTAGCCTGGGGCACCCTCCGAAACAACTCTCAACAGGCTGAACAGGTACAGAATGCAACACAGACTTTGATCAATTCGATCAAAGAAGAACTGGACTTGGGCAAGAAATCCAAGAGAATGAAATCAGAACCACCGGATCCATATAAGGGGGATCCCAGTCTGATCGGAAGTTGGCTTCGATGCATGGAAGTCTATTTCGACAAAGAGGAAATAACCAACAAGTGGGATATGATAACCTATGCATTGCAACGGATCACGGGAGGCAAGGCCAAACATGCACAGAACTGGGCGGACTCCAAGCTACAAGAGTGGCTAGAGTTCAAAATGGAATTAAATGGACATAAGCTGGAATTCGGAAACCATTCCACCTATGATGACTGGAAACATGGCCGCATTGTTATGCTGACAATGGCTAGCACTCTGGAAGTTAGGACAGACCCCCTTGGACATCATCCACCATTCAAAGACTGGGAGAACTTCAAGGCAGAAGCCTGCGAGTTCTTTATGACAACGGAGACACAGAACGATGTGATAATCTGGATTAAGGAACTGTCGCAATGCCAATGACTGGTCGAGGACTACATCATTGAATTCTGGAGCTGGGCTCCCTTGACGGAATACAATGATATCACTCTCATTGATATCTTTAAACACAGACTCGACCAGGCGCTCGGACGATGCATCATCGAACTAGGAGGTGTCCGCGAGGAGGACATCAACTGGTGGTACAAACGTGCGATGGAACTGGACTGGCAATATCGCCAGGCCCAAAAGGAATTCAGTGTGAAGGAGCGATTCACTCCCAAGCAAACACAGAAACCGGCACAGGGAACTATGGCACCTAAGGAGCAAACTCTGGCACTAGCGACCGGTAATGCTCAAGGACTGCCTGACCCTAATGCTATGGATGTCGACCAGATGAGGTGCGAAGGACACTGCTTCCGGTGCGGACAGAAGGGACATATCAGACGTAATTGCCCAATGAACCCCTGACCGAAGTATGCTGCACAGAACATAGAAACACAGGACGAGACCACTGCCACTACCGCTAAGATCGAAGAGCTGAAACAGGGTTTTCAATAGAGCTGGGAAGAAGCACCGCTTCGCCGGCTGACTATGTATCATCGAGTATTAATATAAGAGACATTCCTGATCTTAAAGAATACTTTGAACGAGAAGGTGCACGAGAATTCAGTCTCGTAAAAGGATATACCCTACCCTGGGTAGCTCAACAGATCTATTGGCAGGATGAGTCTAAAGCATACTCGATCCTTAAGGCATGGATGGATCAATCGCAACAGAAGGACATCTCATTGGAAAGGCTTCATGAGATCAATCAAATGAATGACCATGATGCACTCCACACACTGCTTGACCTCAGACAAAAGCCACAATTTGTCAGAGGCAGCAATGGAAACCAAATGGATGTACCCCTGACGATCACAACCTTGGACACTGGACGGACCTACAGCATAAAGGCCCTGCTTGACACGGGATGTACCAGATCTTGCATAGATCGGAAATTTGTTAAGGAAAAGGAAATCAATACAAAAAGATATCCGATTCCTATCCCAGTCCACAATGCAGACAGAACCCGTAACATGGCAGGTGATATATATGAATATGTTGAACTGAGAGTCCGGGTCCGAGATCACGTCGAGCGAATGATCTTTTCAGTTACTGAACTCAGAAAGGGCCAGATCTTCATCGGTTATGAATGGGTTAAACATCACAACCCTCGGATCGATTGGAAGATAGAGAAGATCACATTTGATCGATGCCCGAAGAGTGTCAGCGGATTGTCCGAAAAGGAAACCCCGAAGATGACGACACCTCTATCAAGACAAATGAGGTAGACTTCGAACATGGAGAAAAACTCTTGATGATCAACATGAACCAAGAGTTTCATCTGAGGGCTTTCCAAATGACGGCTTCCAAACTGGCTGAAGTGACAGCAAAAGCAACAAAGGCAAAAACCTTTGAAGAGATCGTACCAGAGGAATACCACTGTTTCAAGAACTCAGTGTTTGGAAAAGAGTCGTTCTATGAACTACCACTGCAATGACCTTGGGACCATGCAATCGAACTCATTCCAGGAGCCAAACTCCAGGATTGCAAGGTCTACCCCCTGACGCTGGATGAACAAAAACAGTTGGATGCCTTTCTAGATGAAAATCTAAACACTGGACAAATCAGACCGTCAAAGTCGCCAATGGCCTCGCCTTTCTTCTTTGTAAAAAAGAAGGATGGATCTCTATGACCTGTACAGGATTATCGGAAGTTGAATGACATGACGATAAAGAACAAATACCTGCTCCCCCTAATCCAAGAGTTGATCGACAAACTCAAGGGAGTGAAGTTCTTCACGAAGCTTGACATCCAATGGGGATACAATAATGTCCGCATGAAAGAAGGTGACGAATGGAAAGCTACATTTTGGACAAACCGGGGAATGTTCGAACCCCTGGTCATGTTCTTCGGACTGACGAATTCACCGGCTACCTTCCAAACCATGATGAACATGATCTTTAAAGACGAAATCGATCAGGGACATGTAGTAATCTACATGGATGACATTCTTATCTTCAATAAAGATTTGAATGAATACAGATGACTCGTTCAATGCATGTTGGAAAAGCTAAAGAACAATAAGCTTTACCTGAAACCTGAGAAATGCTCGTTTCATCAGCTGGAAGTAGAATACCTTGGAATGATTGTCTTGGAAAACAGCATTAAGATGGACCCCGTTAAAGTCGAAGGCATCAAAGAATGGCTGAAACCCACCTGTAAAAGGGACGTCCAGCAATTCCTAGGCTTTTGCAATTTCTACTGATGCTTCATTGAGGGATTCACAAAGATCGTGAAACCTCTAACAGAGCTAACCAGAAAAGCCAACTGGACATGGGAAAAGGCCCAAGATGATGCATTCGATGGGTTAAAGAATTGGATCAGCTCAGTGCTGATCATTTCAATGCCCGAGATGATGGAAAGTTCCGAATGGAAGTCGATACCTTGAATTATGCAATCAGAGGTGTCCTTTCACAGGAACAATCCAATGGTACCTGGAGACCGGTGGCTTTCATGTCAAAGTCATTGAACCCAACAGAATGGAACTACGAGATCTACGATAAAGAGATGCTCATGATCATGACCGGACTGGAAGAATGGCGCCAATACCTCTGTGGCACTAAACAGAAATTCGAGATTTGGACAGACCATAAGAATCTCGAATATTTCTAGAAGCCTTAGAAACTGAATCGCTGGCAAGCTCACTGGATCTCAGAACTTCAGGACTATGACTTCGTTCTGGAGCACAAACCCAGGAAATCAATGACAAAGGCAGACAGCCTGTTGAGATGACCAGACTATGAGAAGGGGGAGAATGATAATGAGAACATCGTACTCCTAAAGCCAGAGAATTTTCACCACATTTTCATGGCAAAGATCACGCCAACACCAGAATTTCAGGACATTCTGGACCAAATCAAAAGGGCTTGGAAACAAAGAGAGCCTGAGATCCAGAAACGTCTTGATGAAGGTGAACACGGCTGGGAGGAAAACAACTGAATCATTATGTGGTTAAAATGGTACTATGTTCCCAAAAGCCAAAAGATAAGGGAATGGATCATTGAAATCCATCATTCAGATCAGATCTTGGGACACCCAGGACAGACAAAGATGCACGAGCTAATCACGCATAACTTCTGATGGCCCAAAATGATGAATGATGTCAAGGCGTATGTCAAAGGATGTGACAAATGCCAACAGACGAAGATCATCAGAGATTGAAAACATGCTCCATTTCATCCAAATGAAGTACCGAAGGAACCATGGGAGATCATATCGGTCGATCTCATCGGACCACTCCCCGAATCTCAAGGGTTTAATGGTGTAATGGTGACGGTAGACCGGTTTACGAAAGGAGCCAAGTTCATACCAGTCAACATGGAAATTATGGCAGAAGGAGTTGCTTGCAATCTACACGACACTATATTCTCGAGTTATGGACTCCCGAAGAAAGTCATCAGCGACAGAGGAGGACAATTCATCTCTGCATTCATGACCGACCTCTATGCACTTTTGGGAATCAAAGGAGCTCCTTCGACACCATACCATCCACAGACCGATGGACAAACGGAACGAGTCAATCAGGAACTTGAGCAGTACCTGAAACTCTTCATGAATCATTGGCAAACTGACTGGGCAGACTGGCTACCGATGGCCAAATTCTCCTACAACAATCAAATTCACTCAGCAACCAGATATTCCCCATTTTACTTGAACCATGGGTGACATCCATATACTGGAAAAGAACCTCTGAAGCATAACGCTAAGTCACAAACTGCTGAGGAGTTCACTGAAATGATAAAGGAAATTCGAACCAAAGCTGAAACCTCCTTGTTGAAAGCCACAGAAACAATGAAACGGACTTATGACCGGAAACAGAAGCCTGCCTGAGAGTATTATGAGGGCGATCAAGTCTGGTTGGAAGGCACCAATATCACGACCAACCAACCGACTGATAAGCTAAATGACAAACAGTTTGGTCCATTCAAAGTCAAACAGCGAATTGGAGAATCAGCATACGAACTCGAATTACCGGAGCACTGGAGAATTCATCCCGTCCGAAATGAGTCCGAACTCACCCCATACACGGCACCGGCATTTCCAGACAGAAAGCGGTAATGATTCTTAAACAGCCTCCTCCCATCATTGTGGAAGGAGAGAAACAATATGAAGTAGAGGCTGTAATAAACTCTTGATGGAACAGAGGAAAATTACAGTATAGAGTACATTGGAAGGGATACCCCCTTGAGGACGCTACTTGGGAACCTGCCAAAAATGTCAACGGAGATGCACTGAACACAGTCATGAAATTTCATCACAAGAACCCTGAGGCACCATCCCTAGAGAAAGGACAGCGTCAGTTGCCACCCCGACCTGTGCCAAAGAAGGTAATACGTACCCGACTCCATCAGTCCCAATCGCTGAAGGTCCTCTTCGACCACACGGCTAATGAAGTCTGGGTCTACCCATGCGATTAGCAAATGAAGATGCTCCCGAAGAACAGAACCCTTACTGGCTGGATGGTGGACCCGAAGGAAGTCGAAGACCACTTGGACATGGCCTGGCAGGCATGGCAGCAACATCGGAATGAAAAAATTGTAGACGAGGACAAGCACCAAAAGAACTAGAAGGATGATGAAAAAGAAGAACATGATTGTGAGGACACAATCCCTAAGAGGGGGGTAATGTTATGATTTCAGGACTGATCGTTATCTTGATGATGGGCACGTGACTCAAAAACCACATGACGAACACGCGACAGAAACGTGATGCGACAAACAAGATACAATGTAACGACTTGAGGAAACCCTATGACAACGACGCATCAGTGCTGATTAGGGCAAAGGGCTATTGTGCAGTACCTGCAGGACAATACATGGAGCGTAGTCAGATCCTTACTCATACAGACAAGGGTTTAGGGTTTCACATAACATGAGGATAGCATAGTCATGGTCCATGCTCGGTAGTCATAATGTATAAATACCTAAATTGTACATAGTAGAACTCAGCTTCGAGCTGGCTAGAAATAGCATTCTTATCCCCGCCTCTCACCCTTAAGAGTTAGTTAGAGTGACCTGCACACAGACTTAGTTTTGCATAGCAACCACCAGCCAAGAAAGTGGTGATTATTGCAATGGGCAGGCATCTAATCTCTCCTCAGTCAATTTAATGCATACTACTAGTCATTTTCCTAGGCACATTGAAATATAATGTAATTAGAGGCCTCCCAGGCAATTACTGCTTAAGCTAGAATGTGCTCTAGGCATTGCCTGTTCCATCCTCAATGCCCCAATGGACATTGCATACTGGTGTTATGCAACTTCCACTAGCTTTACAGATAGTTCAACTAATACATTGAACAAGCCATGAAAAGAGGGCTATTATTGAATGCAGAGCGATGTGAGCTCAATCAGGGCAATACAACAGCTTTGCAGCATTCTACAGTGTCAACCACTTAAACACAGCGTCTCTGTGGAGACCTCAATTTTCACCTGAAAGACCGCAAATTGAAATTTAGGAAGGAAACATAGTCTAATTAGCATAATTCTGCATTTTCGAAAAATTGGCTGTATTATGTAATCATTCACTTTTGGGAGATTGAAAAACAAAAAATTATCAGAGTCTGCCGTGGTCCACAGAATTGCAATGGCACATCCGAAGAAGAAAGAAAGTCAGGCAAAGAGGCAACACACCTTGGGGACAAAGTACTTCAACACAGAAATCATTGAGGAGCTGCTTGAAATTGTCATGGACCCAAATTATGAGCCCGATCTTGATGGTCCCAAAGATGATTCTGATCATGAATCCATGAATGATCTGTCATTCAGTCTGATGGATGAAGAGAAGGTGATAGATGGTTTGTTGGATGACAGTGAGGAGTCAGGTGGAGGAACCGAATCAGAAGATGATGAAGCAGTTGTTCACGTTGAGACGAAGCAGCCAAGTGATGGGGGCAATGAAGAAATCCTTGAGAATTTTGTGGCCGAGGATCCAACAGACTACGTGGAAAAGTGTACCAGGTTAGCTGCAACCATGGCACATAAATTTTGGCTGGGAATCTCTATAAGTGTCCGAATCTCTGGAGTATTGAGCCACTGATTAGATTATCACAATGGATAGAATGGACAACCCACCAAGCTTCCAAAGCATGCAATGCCAATGTACACAGGGGCTGGTCAAATGCAAACATACCTGTGAGAACAAAATTTATACTGAGCTGCAAAGGGTAGCACAAAGATAATGTCTTACTTCCAACAAGGAGCAGCTCAGTAGGGAGCAATGAGTCAGGCTGCAGCAGTCACATTGGACTCAGACATTGAAGAGCTTCTTGCAGAGCGATGTCTGAGTCAGCTCATGGAACCTGAAATCAAGATTGTGGGTGTATCCTCACCTGCACCTTACACTGAGGCCGTCACGGAATTGCATACTCTTCCCTCATTCCCACTCATGTCAGAAAGTGAGCCTGCCACAGAATCACCTGATGTGAACCAACCCGAGCCTGAGCTGCCAGACCTACTACAGGCAATGGATACTACCATTGCTGGCTCGCATTCACAGGAACCCAATGCCACTGAATATTTGAACATGACGGAAGATGACAATGATGCACCAGACTCTGTCTCAGTCCTCGATCATGTCAAACAGCTTATCTGTGATGCAAAGAAGTTTAAATCCTTCACCTTGTTATTTAATCTCAATGCTGTCAAGCAGTTCATTGAGCTGTGGGAATGATACAAGCAGAATCTGAGGATTAAAGCACCTATGGACAAAGCAAGTTTAACAATTGCAGGTGCCATTGGAAAAGGACCTTACATGGCATGCAAAATCCACTCATTGTATTGATATATTGCTTGCTTTCGAATGCTTCCTCCAACCAACCGTGGAAAGCATCATGCTCACTCTTCACTCCTGAACAATGAGCGCATCACCCAGGCTGTATGTCGATATCTAAGTGTCCTCGCAGATGGAGAGGTCAGAACACATTTGTTTCAGATGCAAAATTACTTACCTTGCAGCAGATAACACTTATCTTGCTTCAAAATCAAGTGAACAATGTAATCCTTCCTTCATTAGGTCTGGATGTAGGTGGTCAAAAGATTTCAGAAGGGGCGGCATGTCGATGGCTAGCAAAACTTGGGTAAGAACTAAAAGAGGCAAAAAAGGCATTTATATTGATGGGCATGAGTGTGATGATGTCATTGAGTATCGAAGAAAGTTTTTGAATATGATCGCTGGAAAAGACAGGTGAGAAACTATTAAAGTTGAGTGGCAGTCGAAATCTGAATGGGAGATAGACTGCATCGCATTTACACTGATGATGGCCTGGATCCAATTGAACTGGACTTAGGACCAGATGACCAGCTTTACATTCCGATCTTTCACAATGAATCCATTTTTCATGCAAATGAATTGCAGTGCTGTATCTATGTTCATGATGGTCAGATGCCTCTTCAAAAGAAGGGACAGGGAAGGGCGGTCCATGTTTCTGATTTCATTGTTGAACAATCTGGACATCTTGCGCTGTCCAAGGTTCAGTGAGAACAAAATGCTGCCCTACCTGATGGTCAGTGGCTCTCATCCACAGATGCTTGTCAAATCATATATCCAGGTAAAAACCATGATGGTTTCTGGATGAATAAGAATTTGATTGACCAAGTCAGTCCTCTGATTTTCCAATAACGTGTCATGCTCACCTTGTCTGATTGAAGATTGAAGACATGATAAAGCTCTTCGAAGTGATGTATCTGGGCACAGTCACTGAATTTGTCTTTGATCAATCGTTGGCCCATGGTGCTTTTGCAAAGGATGCCTTAAACACTAAAGAAATGAACATAGCACCTGGCGGTCATCAACGGAAAATGCATGACACTTACATACCCATGGATAATCTGAATCCAGAGCTCCATGGAAAGCTGCAGACCATGAACTTCCCTGAAAACCTCCCCCCTGATCACCCTGACTATGACCGTCATGGGCAACCAAAAGGAATGCGACGTGTTCTGGAAGAGCGCAGCTTGATCGAGGCACTTCAAGCTGCAAATAGCAGTAAGGTCATGGGAGAGTGCAAGATCTGTAAACTTTCAAGTGAGGCAAGGGATTGTTTACATCATGAAGCACTCGCTGCAGCAGATAACAGTGAAGAACCAAGCGAGATGCAAAATGACCTCATTGGTGAATCCACAACGGTAACTTGCTGCATGCACAAGATGTTAGCCAACCAACAAGTTTTCAAGGATGAGAAGCCACTCTTACAGATCATCATTGAAAGAGCTGGGCATAAGTGCTACTTTTTGCCAAAATTCCATTGCAAGTTGAATCTGATAGAGATGTACTGGGGGCCAAAGTGCATGAGTGTTGTTGTCTGACTCGGGGTTGTGGGTCCATGTTTATCTTTTCACACACCTGCCATTGTTGACAGGTTTTCGGAATGCATCGGATGGATCCTTTCCCACCGCGAAGCGCATTATTCCAGAAATTCTCGATGATTGCCCCATTAAGACGATCCAGCATTTTTTCGCAAGACATGGAGGTACATGAATGTATATAGGTGAGTATCTCAAGGATTTTTACTGTTCTACAATAATTCGGAGCAAAATCTGAAGAGAAAAATGGCAGGAAAGGCTTGACTGGCCGCGCGGCTGAACACGCCATGAAGAAATACAAATCGCACAGGCGTTGCGGGCCGCTGGTGATGATGAGCATCGGCGTCATGGTAAACTAGCCGCGCTGCCGTATTATATAATATACCAAATAAGGCAACTCCGACAAACTCCGCTCCAAATTCACTTTTGGAACATCACAAAATTTTGAACTCGACTTTTATTAAAATTGGACGAGATAACTTTGAAGCTGGACTATTTACGAGTACGAACGGATGTGTTTTATGTAGAATGAGAGAGTTTACGAGATGGTATAAAGTCTTCGAGTTTTGACCGTGGGAGTTGTCGGTTTTGAGCGGTAAACACTGTAGCCCCTTGGCGGTTCATCGCGAGACATCTGTCCTGAATCATCGACTAGAATACTTTATTGTGCAGGATTTTGCGGAATACAAAGCAGATTATGAGGAATACAACACCGCATCACGTGCAACAAAGGAACTGACTGGTTCGACCAGATGAACGTTGTAAGAGTCCAAAGTATTAAAAAAAAATCATCAGTCCGACCATAAAGTTGCTGCGGGTACAAGGCAGAACAGCATCCAGAAGGGACAAGAATGTGCAGAGAATAAAAGGCGAGTGAGTATGTGATACACGATAAGAGATGAAAGAACGGAAAAAATCGACAGTGTTGGACTTGCGCTCAGAGATACATTAAGTAAGAGTCCGTGACTTGGTGAGCCTCATTTCAACTTCAATAGGCAGGAGTCGTTGAGCAGAAACAGAAATGACAGCAGCGTGGAGAAGAGAGGTCGAAAAGCAGTCGGTCGTGAAGCGCAAAATGACTGTTGTGTTCTCTAGACTCGCGCGGCACGTCTCCAGGTGACCTTGTTGTCGGCGCCAGCCAAGGACTTCTCCTTTTGGACGCGCTTCTTGAGAGCAGGCGCGGCAGAGGAAGCCTTACGCGCTCCACCGAGCATGACGCCGCCAGTGAGGACAGTGCTGACGCCACCATGGTAAGTGTAGCGCTGTACCTCCTTCTTCGAGTTGTCAACGAAGACCTTGGCGGCGCGGCGGGCAGGGATAGCCTCTTCCGCAGAGGTCGGCGCACGAGTACGGGTTGCAGCAGAAACAGCAAGGACAGATGCCTTCTTCAGGATCGACGACGCGACAGAAGTCGTGGACGACAACATGCTGTCCTCAGAAGCGGCAAAGGAGAACCGAGATAGGACAGACGAGCGTGAGCTCGGCCGCGAGCTTTCCGGGGACGAAGCGGTGGAAGTCGGGAGCGCGATGTGGAACTCGCCCCGCGTGGGCGTCGGTGACGCGATGGTCATCTTGGACGTAGTGTCGGAGATGAGCGCAAAGATCTCATCGGCCTCCTGTTCCTCATGCGACGACTCGAGAAGCTGTTGTGCGAGCGTGCGGCGCGTCCTAGCGCGCGTGAGGGCGTTAGTCAGGCCCGCGCGCAGCGAGAAGTACGACTTGTCCCTGTCGTTGTTATCGTGGCGCTGGCTCGACACGGGCTCGGCGGGCGTAGGTTTTACGGCGTCTTCGCCGTGCCAGATGTAGAGATTCTGGCCGGCAGCGCGAACGTAGGACCGAGTCTGTTCGATGATGATGTCAAAGACGCCGCAGCCAATGGCCTTGCTCCAGTCTGCCCACTGGATTCCGGACGCCACGCAAGCTGCGTAGATAGGGCGAGGGGGAAGACAGCCGGGATAGAATGATAAGATGAGGCGAGAGTGCTTCAGGGCGGCCGAGAGGATATCTAGGAGCGTCAGCTGGGCCGTAATGACCTTGGAGGCCGGATAGGTGAGAGTGAGGGTACGTGTCATGAAATTGATGGCTTGAGTGACGCTCATGGGGATGTTTGCAACAGTCTGGTTAACTCGGGATGTCATTGTTGAGTGCGTGTGAGAGATGCCTGACGTTCGTGAAAGTGGAGACGCGAAGAGAGTTTGAGCAGCAACAGTTAGGGTGGTATCGACCGGCGATGACAGTAATTAGGCAATAGATCCAAACGTTAAGACTTTAAAGAGTTTTCGGAACGACTTGATAACCTGTCGGATACTGGTTAGTTGCGGTTCTGAAGCGAGATGGAAGGAGAGTGCTCACAGAGATATAGCTACAGACGTCTAATGAGAATGAACGAACAGTGAAACGTTTGCTAGAGGAGTCAGGATGAGGTTATATAAGAGAAGCCAACACAGGACTGAAGAAAGCATAGCTCTATAAAGGCTACTTTATATGTGGACCTACATAATGATACTCACGTACACAATGGCCTGCTTCGATCCCATTGTCCCGCTTCGCCTGACAGGGAGAACAAAGGAAAGTGTCTTTCCACGTGACAACAACAAATGACTCTATTTGCTCTTATTTGCACGCCAACGCTTGCTTTTTGTTCATTGTTCGGTACGTCGTCAGTGCGCCCGGAAGTTGTTGTATTCTGCTTGCCGTTCCTAATTACCTCTCATGCCATCAGCGGCGCAGCGCTGCCCAGAACAATTAGAATACAAGGTCTCTGTGCGGGATTTGTGGGTCCCCGTGCGGTCGCATCACTTTCCTCGGCCAAAGATCGGTTCGAGCCTCGACTGACGACCATCTATGGATGCAATGAATATCTCGGACGATGACCGCAGCTTTGGACGTTTCTTGGTTTGATAATAAGCAACGTCTTCTGGCCAGGGAACTTTCTGCCTAAGAGTTCCATGCTTTGAATGTCATCGCTCCCAGGCGATCGTGAAAGAGTAAGTCAAGATGTCGGACGATCAAATACTGATTAGCCAACCTAGGCATCCTTATTCTTCGTTGTTATGACGTTTACATCGCCTTGGCCTTATTTTTCTTTGACTTCAAACTTTCGGACTTTCGGCCATCGTGCGTGAACCGGTCTTTGGGCACACCTTTCACGTCCTTTCACCTTCGAACCCTCCCAAAACGCCGCTGTTTCGATATTGCATTTTAAAGAATTCTGTCCGTTTCTCTATTCTGTCAGAGCAATTTTCTTATCTATGCCGTCACGGATATATTACGCCTCCGACCCTTCGATGCGTCTTGGCTACGGACTAATGGAGCATCCGCCTACCGCTGACAGCACTCTGCTCGCCGTGGGCCTATACCAACGATTCCGTCGGGCCGTACGTAGGCAAAACATCTGCATTACAGGAACACACGTTTAAGCTTTTCGGCGTCCTTTCGTCAGACATTTCTGCCTCTTGCAGAACCCCCGAACTTCCGTGTCTCCAATGACGATGACGAGACCAGAGATCGAGGACCTCCAGTCAGCATCACCACATGACTTCTATTATGTGTATGTTCCAATCGCCGATCACATTTCTTTCTGCCTTGAGAAGCGTATTAGAATGATGCCCGTTCGGACTGATGTTCATTGAGCAAATCCTCCGACATCCTGGACGCATGACATGCTTTCCTTTGCTCTTGCTCAGCAAGCCAGATCGGAAGCGTCGTTAGTCTTTCGTCTCCGCCCATGGAATCGTCGATGGATCCAACGGCATCCAACTGCGTCAAATGGCGTCTTTTTTTCCCGGATCATATTCTAAGACCCTCCGTTTCTCGACGCAATTGGCTAGATCAGAAGCACCGTTAATATCACCTCACGTTTGGCAGCGTCGATTGCCTCTGTGAGACACCGATGGCGGCCGCTTTTCTCGTAGTAACAAACGTGTATAATCAACTTTCGAGGCGCTGTTCTGTTCTATACCCCATCATGCTGACCTTGGAGCAAACTGGGAAGCGCCACCTGCATTTGACGTGATCTTCTGGCACGTATCTCTCGCGCATTCCAGCGTTGAGACACATTCACGAGGCTCGGATAAAGATCATGAGCGCCCCGCTGGACACTTCATGGTCCGAATGAGAAGAGTTACCCGCCCGGCTTGGGCGCCATGGACAGCTTCAGCGTCCCCCACCACCCGACGCCATCGATGCTTTCACTTTGGAGGTTCCCCTCTGCTTCGATGCACCGCCTTCGTCTAGGCGCAAACGCGTCGGCATGACCTGCATTTGGATCAGCGATAACCTATCCTGCCACAACCCTTCCGTGTGCCGTGTACCCCACGTTTACCAGTTGTGTGGCTTTGCTGACGATGGTAGTCTTTTTGCATGGTTGCAAAAATTATATGCCGTCGTATGCATATCTAAGTCCCCGAGATGCCAATTAACCGAGGCCGCAGCACCCACTCCCTATCAGCAGGAATCTGGGAGCTATGGTCTGCCTCCAGCAAACGCCGAGGCTGAATGACCGCCTGTCTCTGTCCTACCTGAACATCTTGACACCTCTATGCCGGACGTCGCTTAAACGACTATTAAAGTTCTCTTTCACCTAGCTTGTCATTTTTTTGCCGCCCCGGCAACTTATCCATACCGCGTACCATGTGGAAGCGCCAAGAAACAAGACAAAGAACAGGGCAGTGTTTCTTCCTCTTGTGCTACGCTCTTCGAATATGGTGCGTCTGTCTTGGCTCCACATGAGCTTCGCAAAGAAGCCTTTGTTCATTCGGCCTGCATTGGCAGCTCCCCAAGTCCGATGCAAGACCCTTGCCACCACTTGCGCGCACCAGCGAAGCACCTCTCCTTTTTTCTCCGGTCAATTCTCTGCACCATCTAGTCGGGTATCGTTTCCCCCGATTGTCTTTGTTCGCTTGGGCATTTGGCAAATATGCCCGGAGCTCCTTACCCGTAGCCCTTCTAGGCCTGTGAGTATGTTGGATCGTCTGTTTTACATACGCAGCGTCTCGTGCCCTCTGCAGGCGGTCGGGGGCAAGCAGATCGTATGTCCATAGGTCGATCTCATCATTCCATCACCCTTATCTACCAACAAGTTCCAATTCATCCATCTGACTCGATGATCTGTTTCTCCAGTTCCGAAAGAACATACAGAAAATAAACCAGAGTTAGCGCGCTGGCTTCTAACCCAATTCACGATTGCCGCCCGCCGTCCACGCGGGGCTCTGGCACTTTTCCGGCGGAGATAGCCCTTTTTATTTCAAGGAGACAGAGGGAGGGGAGAGACAGAGTGAGGTGAGAGACATCACCTGGCGACGCCCTGTCTGGGGAGGCCAACATCAATATTCACATGTCGTATTCAGCAACTCGGGGTTTCCTGCGCATGGTGTCACGAGCTTGAGCCGTTTTGTCGTGCGTCCATCGCGAGTGCCATCATCAGCCCGGGGTGAAAATTGAAATTATCTGGGTCCGCGATTTGCGGTATACAGGATTCGCTGTGAGTGGCGACGAAAACGTGCTATCTTTCCGCCATCTGGTTATCATCCTTATCGCGAGATAGGTGTTATTTTGAGGACGCTGTGCTATTTTTTTTCTGGAGGGTTTGCGGTGTGGCGCCCACAGTGATTCAACTAATTTGGAACCTGCCTCAGGCCTCAGGTCCCAGGGCGTATGTGATGAACTTCCCTAGCGGCACAGCTATGGGTAGCAACGGGGCACGAAGATTACGGCGCTGTCGCGTTGCTCCGGTGTATCAGAGAGGAAGTACCAATCGTCCACGATCATCACGCACGTCGTCTATTGACAAGTCTTCGATCTGCCGAAATGTACCAAAGTTCGATCACAACGTTCACTGGCACTCGTCAACTTATGCACAAGCACTATCTTCACAAACCATCTCACTACTCTACCTACATCCAGGGAATTATGAAAACATTGTCTTTTTTTCATGTTCCGAATGCGACTTTCTAAGACAGTAGGTCGGATGCCAGTGAGATACATCTAAAACTTGCAACAACTGTGATGATACCAGAGGACATACATAACTAGTCGAGAAAAAAGGAATGAAAAAGGAGAACTCGATGTCATGGGATACAAGATAAAGTCCCGCGAGGCTCTAAAGTGACTCCTTCACTGAGTCTTGGTGGCCTTCTTGTACCACTGATCGGCAGGGCGACGAATGGCTTTTCCCTCCCTGTCACGGTAGAACAACACATCACCGGTGTTCTCGACGAACTGGCACTTGTTGTAGCTCTCCCACAATGCCTGGAACGCGGGCTTCTCAGATAAGCGTAGTGGTCGCCGATAAAGGCCTTCAAGTGTTGAGTGGCCTCCGGTCCGTGGTAGAAGGGCATCTTGGGGAAGAACTGGGATCGAAAGCGCGTAAATAAGGCGCGTTGTGACACGACCGAGAGAATTAAAGACGTACGTGGTGAATGACATGGTAATGAGCGACATCGTGAAGGAAGAAGCGTCCTTGCCAGCCCAAGAAGTTCCTGTCGACGGTAGCAGCGGCACCACGCTGGAAGTTCCATTCCTTGCCGCGGTAGTGAGGCAGGGTCGGGTCAGTGTGGTGGAGATAGGTGATCATGATGACTGGTTCAAAGAGAAAGTTATCAACTGCTATTCGACGAGGTATGGAAGTGCACGTACACCAGTTGGTAACCTCGAGCCAGGGGATGAAGTAATATTTCATCACGTTCGCGCCGCCGTAGACTGAGGAAGCGTAGCTAACGGCCCAAACCATTGCTGCAATACCGATGTTGGACAAGATGACTGCATTGCGCTGCGCCTTGGTGAAGAGAATGGAGTTGGCTGAAAAAATCCAAAGCTCACGTCATTTCGTAGCGATAAAACGGGTCAAACTTACGATCGAAGTGGTTGGTCCATTTGGGGTAGGTCTTCTGGCCAGAAACGTTGAACACTACATTGAAGCAAGACGATCAGAGATCCATTCTTTCTTCTTTCCAGAGAAAAACAACCAAGCTTACAGAGGTAGGCAGGGAAAGCAAGAAGTTGCTGGCGAATCAACATGTACATCGTGTAAATAGGGGTGTCGCCAAAGTACTCGTTGTAGTCGATGGTTCCATTGCCTTCGTCAGGAATGCCGAGATCTTCGCGAGTCTTGGGTACGTAAACTTCATCACGCTCCATAGAAGCGTGATTGCTGTGATGACGGTGGTGAGAGATCTTCCAGCTGAAGTATGGAGTCCACAAGGCAGTGTGGGTGACCTAGGGCAAAATAAATTAGGAAAAAAAAATTCCTTCCAATTTTCATTGCACTTACGAAGCCCAAAACATCGTTCACTATCTTGTGGTCAGAGAAGGCGCCGTGACCGCACTGTTTTCGTTCATCGATTTTCATTGTCGGGTGTCAAAAAGAAGTAATCAGACAAACCTCGTGTCCGATAACCCAGATTCCCGTGAAAACTAGACCTTGGAACCACCAACTAGAAAGTCATTTTCATGAGAAGTCTTGCGATGAAGAGACTTGTAATAGACATACTAAACGCCCCAAGCGGCCCATCGGGCAACCTCCGCACCAGCCGGGTGAGGAGTTCCCTAGTAGCGGTTTGCTTGAAGTAGGGGTCGATGTGGGTCGCGAGCGACCAAAGGGCTACCGCCATCAAGACGTCGCGGGCGAAATAGAGCAAACCTTTACGGGTGTCTCTGACGAAAAATTGAGGTGGGATTGCAGCCCTAATCTCCTTCAGAGACCTTCAGACAACAGATTAACTGCCAAGCTCTATTATTCTCTGGCGGAGACGGAGGCAACATACCAAGGCATAGGAGTGTACGCCGGGAGAGCATCTTCGCTATAATCGTCGACCTTGTTCGCTGCACCCATGTCGTAGAAATCTGATCTAGACCAGGGAAAAAAAAAGAAAGAACCTTGAACAGGCGTTGGAAAAGGCAGGGCGAGACAACCAGAAGCTATTTATCCTTCGACCTTCTGTTACCCCCGTAGCTACGCAAGGAGAAAATACAAAAATTGAAAAATCGCGATTGTGTCACCCGGCGTTTGACAGCGGATTTGATACGTCCCTAAATGGAGCAACCAAAGACGATACTCCGACTCGCTCGTATGTGGATTGGACCACTGCCACTCCACTCTTCGCAATTCAACGAAGGACCACGGTCAAAAGCAGGTGGCAAAATCATCCGACGCGTGCCTTAAGCGAGATAGAAGATGGCTATCCCAGGTAAAAAAAAGTGTTATGAAGGGTAGAGACAGCTTGATGCCAGAACGCACAGACGTCCCTGAATGGGGTATGTAAATTCATGTGAACACTGTCGCGACGGAAGAAGGCCAATCGTGCAGCGCACAAAACCTTTTTTTTCGCGCGTAAGACGAGCGGCGAAGAGGCGTAGTTCTGACGTACTACCAGGGACACAAGCTGTAGCTGTCTAAAAAGGCTTGCGAGATGGGCGGGTCCAGGGACCGGGAGGGAAAAAAAAAAGGAAAGGCATTTGTACATTGAACTGTTTTCCAGGCTGATTGACCAGAACCGTCGTGATAGATCGCTAGGCATCTATGCCAGATAACATGACCGACCCAGAAGTCGCAATTAGCATGTCGTCGCTTCTCGCAAGGACTTAGCCGCGTCCACAATATCACGCGGAGTCGTCGGTGTTGTTCCGAAAGAAGTGAGCTTGTATAAGCATAGCATCGTCGCGAAGCAGCCCAGAGTAATAGGCAGGACAGCAGACACGTTTGGAGGAGAGCGCTGGAGTCGGACACTCGGTGTGGTTGTGAGCGTTACCCGTGTCTGGTGTCCGGGGGTCAGGTTGGCAGTTAGCATTCACGTGCAGTTGGCTGGAAGGACTCCAGTTCGTTCCAGTTTCAATGACACTCTGGTCTGCCTCCTTGTGCTACGCAGACACCTGCCAAACATTTCTAGGAAAATTTGGACGACCTCCTTCCGACTTCTAAATGGGAAAACTGCTCATACCGGTCTCCGATTCCTGATTCTACTTCGGGTTGCGCTTCAGGACTTCAAATACACAAACCTTGTGAATCTCAATCAGATCCCTTTTGTTTCTCTCCCTTCTTTTTTCTAGTAGGGAGTATTCCTCTGTGGATTGAAATGATGTTGTCCCTCTTCCAAGATGGTCCGGAATTCAAGAAACGGCTGGCCACTCCGTTCAAGCCTTCCAAGGTATGTCCATAAGTTCTGATTTCAACCAACCTCGTCCAACCAGTCAACGATTAGGTGACGTTGGCTGAGGTGCACGCCGTGGTTCCTAGACAGCTCCACGAGAGGAGCCTCTTCAAAGCCCTACCTTACGTCTTTCGTGACGTAGCATTCGCCGTTGTTGTCTATAAGCTGGGATGGTATATCGATCCATTGGCCAAATCTCTTGTCAACGACTATGGCGTGTCTTCAACCATTGGATACCTCGTAAAGTGGTCGCTTTGGGCACTTTACTGGCAT